>VZRZ01008040.1:243721-336532 GCA_013398175.1 Climacteris rufus
CTTCCCTTCCCTTCCCTTCCCGCTGAGAGGGGTGGGCATGTGGGGAGCACAGGGTGTTTTCTGAGCCAGCACTACAGTTTTGGCATAACTAAGGGAACGTTGTATTTGCACAGCTGCCAGCAATTGGAAACAAAGGCTAAAAAGTCAGAACTGCCTCTTTGCCACAAAGTCACAGATAGGAAATATTGGTATTAAATAGGACTATTTGTAGCCCAAACTAGATACTTTGCATTTTGATGTAGTCAGTTCCTCTCAATCTATTCAGTCTCGCTAAGGCATATAAGACTTGGAGTTCTGAATTCAGCTCTGTTTTTAGTATTCCAAATTCTTGTAATTTGTTAAAAGTAGTGATCTTCGTCCATGCAGAGCAAGCAATTCTTGCACTGGCAGTGATTTTTCAAGGATATAGTAAAAAGCATCCAACAAATTCCAGTTTGTCCAGGTAGTTGCCACTTTTATCTAAACTGAGATAAGAGTACATTTATGAAGACTTATGAAAGATCTTTGTCTTATCTGTAATTTCAGTATGCCATAGGCACTTTATCAGGTTCAAAGCACCTTACATTTGCAAACAGTTCTGAGTACAACTTACATGAAATGGTGATTTACCCAAATAGAAATGTAGGAATCAGAAAATCCATTAAGTTATCCAGACATTTTGAGCCCTGATTTTTCCATGTGGAAGAGGTGGATTGTCCCAAGTCTGAAGTTAAGTATCATGTGTGAACTAATTGGTATTCAACAGTGGCTACATGAAAAGAGTACAGTCACATAAATCACAATAATTTGACCACTTTGGATTAACAAATTACTGCCTGCCAACTAAGCAGCAATAACTTGCCAGGTAAAAGTCACGAAGATGATTTTTAATACAGTTAGTGTAACATTATTGTAATTATTATTGGAAAATGCAATAAAAAGGGCTACATTATATGCAAATTCTGTTGATATTATATCTATTTGAACTCTTAAGCCACCACAAGTTGCCTATGTGTAAATCCACAATATCAGTTTGTCCTTTTTCTTTAAATGAATTCTTGTTGTATGTGAAATTTTGAACTGGCAGGATCTGCTGTTCGCAATACTCAACACGAGTTTTCTACCTTTTGACTCTGGCAATTGTAGAGATATTGCATTTGTAAGATGATAAGAATGATAAGAACAGAAAAGAAATAATTTCCATGCTTGGAAGCAGTTTTCAGGACACAGGAATGCTCTCTACTCTAGTATGCTTTTTAATTTTCTTTTTTTTGTTTTGAGGTTGAAAAGAGATATAACTACTAATGTTGCTGAAATTATACACTTACACTACTGTAATTGGTTTTGTTGTGGATGCCTGAAGTGCAGCACATAGTGGATATTCCCACTTTTCAAGCTTTTTATGTGCATTTGAAACACACTTGGGCCAGTGTGGCGAAATCTAAGTTCAAAGTTAAGAATTCAATACATGTCTGAACAAACAGAATAGCTGGTGAAATCTAGCACTACAGGGATCAGTTCTAAAATTCCTATTAATTAAGTGGACCCAGGACTTTAACTTAAACGTCAGAAATGTTGTACAGAGGATGGGTGTAAATTCAACTTTACTAAATATATTCCAAGTGATCTACTTTGCTGGCTGATCATTTTTACAACTGGTAGTTTATTAATCAGTGAGTGAGTGATAATAAACAGCTTTGAAAGACCTGAAAACTTCTTTCTAACTTTGGAACATCAAAAACGTTTCCTTTGTTTTAGCCTCTCTCTTACAGTTTCACAGCACAAATTCATCTCTTTGCCAGAAGTGCAGGCTTTCAGACTCTGACTCTGACAATGATGGCTGCAGAAGATGTTCAGATACTGCTTGATTTGAACCATTTTTCTTTTTGAAGGGGTCTTGCTTTGATTGAAGTGAAATGCCATAAAGGTCTAAGCTGGCTTAGCTGCAGGATCTGTCCACACCCATCCAGTTTGATGATGTGTGCCCTTTTTTTGTTCATAGTTCATTATGAAGTCCCTCTTTTCAAGCACAGATGTGGAGATGAAGACAGATGATGAGATGTGATATTCAGCACAGTTTGAGTCACAGTCACAGTGTCTCCTTGCACTTCAGTCTGCTCAGATTTCAATAATTGGAAACAGGACTTTATAATTCCAAACTGTGTTGAACCTTCTTCCTGAAAATACTCTGACAAGGCAGAGAAGGGTTTTCCTGGCCTTTGTAGCAGGTGGGAGTGGGAGCTTCAGTCAAAGTTGATTAGAGACCTGTTGTTGAGGCACGAGGTGCAGAAAGGACCCCTTTACATTCTAAACTCCTCCTCAGGGAGGAACCAGGGGGTGTCTTGGTCCAATCTTAGCCTCAGGCTGTCAACCTTGTCCTGCAGGATTAAGGATGCTAAATCCAATATATTTACAGAAAATGAATTATTTATGATGACAAATGATTAGACAAAAGATCTTTATCAGAATTATTTACCACACAGTACAAAAGCTGAAACGATTAGTAGTGTATAGTGTAGTATAGTGCACTATATCAAAGCAATTATATTAAAGCAATTATACTAAAGCTAGCAAAAAGAAACCATCATTAAAAAGAGATTGATGTAGCTCACCCAGTCAGGTAAAGTTCAAGTGATTGGAAAAAGAGAAACTTTACACCACTCTTTAAAAAGGGTAGAAAGGAGGACCCAGGGAACTACCAACCTGTCAGCCTCACCTCTGTGCCTGGGAAGATCATGGAACAGATCCCTCCTAGAAGCTGTGCTAAAGCACATGGAGGACAGGGAGGTGACTAGAGACAGCCAGCACAGCTTCACCAAGGGCAAGGCCTGCCTGACCAACCCAGTGGCCACCTATGATGGAGTGACTCCAGACAATGGAAGGGCTACAGATGTTATTTATCTGAACTTCTGTAAAAGTCTTTGACACATTCCCCCACAACAACCTTCTCTAAATTTGAGAGAGATGGATTCTATGGGTTGGTTGTTAGGTAGATAAGGAATTGGTTGGATGGTCGTATCCAGAGGGCAGTTGTCAATGGCTCAGCATCCCAATGGACATCAGTGATGAGTGGTGTCCCACAGGGGTCTGAGTTGGAACCACTGTCATTTAATATCTTCATTAATAGTGTAGACAAAGGGATTGAGTGCATCCTTGGCAAATTTGCAGATGACACCAAGCTGAGTGGTGCTATTGACACACCTGAAGGATGGGATGCCATCCAGAGAGACCTGGACAGGCTCAAGAAGTGGAACTGTGGGAATCTCATGAGTTTTAACAAGACCACATGCAAGGTACTGCACCTGGGCTGGATGGGGCTTTGAGTAACCTGGTCTAGTGCAAGGTGTCTCTGCTCATGGCAGGGTGGTTGGAAATAGATAATCTCTGAGGTCACTTCTAACCCAAGCCATTCTATGATTCTCTGATTCTATATCATTCTATGATTCTATGATTTAATAACAAAGTTACTTGTAGACAGAGAAAACAGATCACCTCCTTCTGTCTACAGCACGCTTCCATGCCTAAGTAACAAAATCATTGGCTTCCATCAGTTTTTTATTTCTATTCTGGATGAATTTGATCCTCAGAGTCTGTTAGTTTTGTGGCTTGGAGATTGCGTCCAGTATTCATTACTAGTTTCTAAGTATGTAATCTGAAACACTACTTTGGGATCT
Organism: Climacteris rufus; assembly: GCA_013398175.1. Classification (NCBI taxonomy): domain Eukaryota; kingdom Metazoa; phylum Chordata; class Aves; order Passeriformes; family Climacteridae; genus Climacteris; species Climacteris rufus. The sequence goes on from VZRZ01008040.1 coordinate 247,375, forward strand.
GAAACATAAAAAAATCCCAACCAAATCTGTGCAGCTGTAAAACCAATGAAAGGATAGGGCATGGGGAAGAAGATTTTACATAAGGTGGAAAAATGGCTACACAGTGACGCCATGGACTATAATGGACAGTACATGTAGGGAGGTAGGAACAAAAAAATAGGACAGCTGTAATCAGTGAGAGGAAAAGTAGCTTACTGGCTCTTATTAAACCCCATAAAAGAAGGAGGAATGGTGGGCAGCCAGGTTTGTTGAAACAGAGGTTAGTTACAGACCCAGAGCAGGACAGAGAACCCAGGAGTACATTGAAACTTAGAGGAGAAAGCAATGCAAAATTAAATTGTAATAAACAGAAATGAGCTATATTTTGCTGTAGCAGCAGACGTTAATGGCAATGAGTGTGAAACAAGTTTCAGAAAATGGAAAGAAAGTTCATCCCTTTTATAGTAAATTTACTAAACCATCGTGTTCAGAGAGGGGCATGGGCAAAAATGGTGGATTTCCCTGAGTACAGCTGGGCTCCCGATGGGCACTAACATAAGCCATGCTTGCACTGCTCATCTTGTCTTTCAGTCAGACTCCTGTGGGCTTGCCTGGATTCTGATTTAAGTGAAATAGCATTTCAGAGAAACAAACTCATACTGAGGACCATCCTTTCCAGGAAGTCCTGGTAGTGGGATTTATTTCACTGGTCTGAAGTTTAAATGATAGCACCATCTATTTTTAAAGTGTGATGCCTCTGCTTCAGTACGTCTGTTACAAAGTGAGCCAATAAACCTTGCTTTGTGGTGCTGGGAGCAGGGCAGGCATCCCTAGAAGAGGGTATATCCTCTTTGTTCTATGCCTGCTTTGGAGAGGATGGACTTGGAGAGGGGTTTATTTTTTGTGTCTGGGCAAAGAAAAGAATCCTGAAATACTGATGATAATGAGAGATGTGGTTCAGGTCCACACTGAGACATTCAAGGAGATGCCAACAGGAAAAAATGCCTGGACACCTCTTGGAGTCAGAGGGAAGCAGTAAATATGCCCAGTAGAGCAAAGGCTGCTGTTCAGAGGACCAGAACTGATGGTTGCTCATGGTGAGATGATTCTCCTCTCCCCGTTGCAGACACTGACTAGATCTCAAGTGGTTACAAAGGGACTGCAGGAACCCAAAGTTAGGTGTCTGAATCAAGAACGGCAATTCATAATAGATGCCTATCTTCTAAATTACTGGAGCCAACTGAAGTGAATTTAGGCATAGAAGAACTATAGAAGCCTTTTTCTTTGTTCCTACCTCAGGATTTTACTCCTCCAAGATTGAAGTCTTCTTGTTTCTCTGCTTTTACTGTAACATTTGCCTTTAGCATTTCATTGCATTTCCATCAAGTTAAAAATGTTCCTATAACTACAAAAGGAAAAAAAAATAGCAACAGAACAAAGTCTGTATTTTCAGATGTTGAGGTGAAGATATGAATTACCTTAAAATAGGCAGACATTCTTTTACATATTCATTTTTAATTTTTCCACAGACCTGAGACTTGTCAATCTTTACCCAGAATACATCTTCCCTTGAATGTTTTGCCTACAGGCTGTGCTAATGGGGAGGGGTTTTGCCTTCTTTCCTCCTTAGCATACATTCTGGTAACTGGATGAATGATACAGGCTATTGGCAGACATTTTTCCCCTGCTTAAATATTGACTTATTACTTGAATTTGGAGCTTGGTCTGAGAATTGAGCCTTACTCTTGCAAAGGATATATGTGTATTCTCTACATTTAATGACATGAATAGTTCCACTGAGATCTGGGAGTACATTGCAGAGTAAAAATTAAAGAGCTATAAATCTTTGCAAGATGAGGCTGTGGGAAGAAAAAAATTATCTAAATGCTTATAGTGGATCAAAAGTAGATGTACGTTAGCTTGCTAAATTTGCAAGATCCGTCTGATATATTGATGCTCTTACGTTAAGGAATTGTATTTGTTTGAATTAATGAACCATCGTGTTCTATCATTTGTCTAATATAAATAATTTGGAAATTTTTTTCTCCTTTCTTTTAAGAAATCCATTTTTCACTAATCAAGCCTTTAAGTTGAATGAACATTGCTAATTTTAAAAAGTTATAATTCATTATCCATTCAGGTACTTTGCTGAATTTTTCACACACATGAAATACATTTGTGTGAAAAATATTTTTTTTTAAAGTTTGAGAACTCTCCTTGCTTGCCCATGCATCAGTGCTTGTATCTCCAATTTGGTTTTACTTCTGTTTGGGTCTTGGAAGGAAACTCTGAAATTACCAACCTTTTTACAAGAGCACTGTCAGGTTAAATTTACATTTGAAAAGTTCCTGGGATTTTGTTGGCTTTTTTTTTAAACTATTTTTATTCTTGTTAGGAGTACTAACTCTCCTGGATGTCAAAAGCATTATTTGTAAAAGCTGTTAAAATGCCCAGCCATGTGCAATCTTTGAATTGACTGATGTGTCCCATGGTTTCACTTCTGATAAGGTACTATAACACAAACTGAAAAGTGTAATTTTTCATGGTGGTATACTACCTTTTGAGCTTGTCTTCAGTCTATATAGACTTAATTACAAATATTTTGGTTAATCTTTTTCTAGCTTAACACTTTGGGTTTTAAGGATTCCCCTGCAACCCCTGTAAACATTAATGGACAGGTAACAACCAAGAAGGAGACTGTAACTCTGAAATGCTTTGTCTACGGATATCTGTCAACACTTCATGCCAGGCAGAGAGCTGATAGATGCAAGAAACAGAATGGAGAATTTATTTCATAGAAAATAATTTGAAAGCAGCTTTACCACCTGTGTGTTCTTGTTGGGGGATGCTACTGCAGGCTGGCTGCTTTTGCAGGCGCTGCTGCTCCTATCAGCTTTTGGTACAGGCATTTATCGTTTTTCTAACTTGTCTCTAAGCAAGCAGCATGCATCCTGGTTTCATCATAGGGTTAAACACACAATGTTTATACCATCAGTTTGCTAGCAAATTTTTTGGCCTTCAGTTCTTCTTTTATTTTCTTTGACTTCGTTTACAGTAGTATTTTATTTTATCTAGCTGATATATTGAAAAAAAAAATTCAAATTTCAAGCTCTTCAGAGGTCGGACACTGGCAGTGACCTTGTTCATCTGTTGAATTGCTATCAGTACTACAAAAAAGTACAGTTGTTGAATCTTTGTCATGAAGAATTTTTTTTTTTTTAAATTCTTCTCAACAGAAATCAGATGAGAAATATGAAGCCACACAAGCAGTAAAATGTCCTTTTTAAAAATTTGTATCCTTGGTTCAATGCTGTGCTATAACATAAGTTTAATAGGAGGTGCATACCTTAAGGTGTAAAGAAACATACTCAAAAGAAACATACTCAAGTCTCATCATTGAAATCTAAACTGTCTGTTTTCACATAATCCTAACACACAAAAATAAATTAAATACATACCAAAGACTGCATTTATGGTAGCATACTTAGAAAAAAGTTTTAGCTTTAATTTTAATTTAGAAAGTCTGTCATCGATCAACAAGTTGTTGCCTTAGATAAGCACAAGAACAAACTATTTTCCCTGTGGAAGTAGCATGTGCTCAGAAGTTTTAATGGTTTTACTCCTGGGGATTTTAGAACTTGTTTGATAGCCCTTTACTCAGTACAAGGACTCGGTACAAGAGCCTTCCCTCAGGTTTTAACGGGAAGATGCAACACCCAGGTCTAGCTACCTCCCTCCTGTTCAACCTTCCAGCGTCTCATTTCAGCTTTTACTTCTGCAATAAAGTTAGTCATCAGTCCCTTGGATAGTACATTGGAATTTGAGATAAAATGATAATTGTCCCACAGTGGCTTTCCTCAGTTCCAGTGACTCTTTTGTGATACTTGGAGCCCTGGAGGAAGATGCAAGCCCATGAGGATGGAACTCTGTTGCAGCTATAATTACCAATAAAGATGCCTGTATTACCCTTTCCAGTTAGTCATTCTTAGAGACGTGTCTTTTTTAGTAAAAAGGAGGGAATATGCATGTGGAGGGAGCCTATAAATATTCTTTAATAGATGCAGTTCTGAAGAATTGAAGTTCTTCAGTAATTTGTCAAAACACACTGAAAGAAGCAAGGGGTGAGATCATACTGTTTTTTTTACTGTAGAAGTGACTTATTTGCTCTGGGAACAAAGCTGGACGGTTTTAGACAGAATTGCATTTCCCTCTCTGCTGTATTATTCAATATATATTAAATTAAGAAAAGCTGATTTAAACCAACTGTACCTTGGCAGTTGGACTATGTTAGCTATGCTGGTGAAATATTGCTTCTAGGAGCATTTTGGTTTACCAGTACCTGTAATTTTACAGGTATTTTCTTGTCTTCTCTGTTTTTTCTCCTGTGTGTAATTTTTTCAGCCTTTATCTTTACAGTGCCACTTAATACGTTAGCAACTTTTAGAAAGAGATGTTAGCCTCTGATACTTTCTTCTGTCTTTTTCCCCCAGCTATGATGGGTTATATTGTGTTTCTTTATGAAGAGGGCATGCTGCACCAATAAGCACAGATGATTCTCCCTTCCCTGGCATCCCGTGGAATAGTTAATTTCTTTTTTTCAGCCAGATCTGAGAGGGAAAAAGGCTTATTTCTTTTCCCTGTGTATACTGATTGTTTCTCAACACAATGCTCATCAAAACTCCCTTCGTCCAACCACTTTTGTAAGCCCAACATCCTCTATGATAGAACAGAAGAGGTGTCACTTCCAGCAGGGCAAGTTGTACCCCCCCATTCCTAGATCTGGTTGACTAAGTGATGATCTGGTATGCCAGGATTGCAGCTTCAGGTCCTTTAAGGGTCTGTGCTAATACAGAATTACTGGTAAGATACCAGACAACTGCCACTGTTGAAGTAGTATTTGGCCTCAATGATTTGGTTTTGGAAACATAAGGTATACAGGAACGCCACTGTTCTCATGTAAAACCTAATAACTCTCATCACACAAAATGTGTGCAGCAAACCATGGGTTTCCTAACACTTGGTAAATAATTCGAAAAGAAAAGAAAAAAAAAGAAAACAAGCGACCTGTGTAAATATATTTGAAAGCATATATCTATAAGTTAATTGTGAGTGTTGTTTGACCATTGCACTAATGAGAAAATGAAGCAGTAAGGAAAATAATATTAATATTAAACAATGTTGATGAAACTGCAGAATTTGAAAAAGACCATTCTTTTTCTTGACAGAAATTTCACTGGATTTGGTACTTATTATTTTTCCCCCCTGAGGCAATTTTATGGACTTTGTGTTTGAGATTATTGGGATGGAGAAGAAGTATCTGAGTTGAATGAGTCTTTTGAAAGGACTTGCTGCTTTGAATTCAGTCCTTATGGACTTAGTGATTCTAAACTGCTTTCATTAACTTGATACTGGTTGACATTCGTTTTTTGAAAAGGGTTATGAAAAGAACAATGTTTAGGTTTTGAATGAAATCTAACTGGTCCTTAAAATGAAGGCTTGTGAAGTTTCCAACCTTCCTCAATGGTTCAGCAGCAATTATGATGAATGGACATAACTTCTTGAAGAAGTCTTAAAACGGATGATGTAGAATTGCTTTAGATCTCTGTTTTTATTGAGTGTTTGTACCCTGTGGGATTATTTTTTAACAGACTTATTGAGTCATGTATTATTTTCTTTCTTTGTGGGAAATGAGCATATTTGTATTATTGTCACAGATAACTTGCTATCAAAATAATTTCACACTTCTGCAGAATTGGCAGGGGGAGTTTTGAAAGGGTGAGGGTTTGGAATTGAAACTGTTATTTGCTGACACATTCAGCTTTATACTAGAATTACACTTTTCAGACTTTTTTTTGTATGCATGTGTACATGGCTTCAAGTAACATGACGTGTTAAATCTGTAATGTTTGTCTCCTGGCAGTCACTGTAAAAATTTAGCCCAGAGGCACTGCCCTCGTCTCAGCCAGTTTGTCAGTGGAGTTCAGCAAGCTCACAGGATGAGCACTAGCAACCTGTTGACAGGGTGTCTTGTAATTTGTTATAGCTCAATAAATCTCTGCATGAGCAGTAAAATCTGTGCTGTAAATCCATCCATGGAATCAGCTATGCCTTGCAGTTAGAGCAAAGGATAGTACTGGGCTTTGCAGGGTGTCTGTGTGTGCAGGGTTGGTTGGGTGTTCCCATTCTCTTTCTCAGTGGATAGGTTTGGACCCCTGCCTCACACCCTCTTGGGTCCTGTCATTTATCTGGGTACATATAGAGACCGCATATCCTGTAAGAAAGGGAATTAATTCAGTCTAATATTTTTGTATATATTAATAATAAAGTTGTTAAGAATTCTAACTCTGAAAAAACTAAAATGTGTAAAATGAAACTCTTTTTGGTGAAGACCTAGGTGAAATTGATATTAGTCCTTTCTACACTGATACACTATGAATTCTTTTGTCTTCTGCCTTCTGTAATGCTTGGTCAAATGCTTGGAGAAATAATTAAGAAAATTAACTATTTGTAAGTATAACACTGCTTGCATTTAGCTACTTTTAATGAAAAATACTTTTCTCCCTGTGAGATCTGTGCAAGAAGGACCATATGCAAAAGACTGAACTCTGAGGTTTAGCATTGTTCATATGACAGAATTTACCATTTCGGTAGCAAATAATGAACTTGTCTGAAGATAACTTAGAAGAATTGGTAAAATTGTCTTCAGAGAGAGAAAAGCTTATGCTTACAATACCCAATGGAAAGGTAATCTTCCTACTGAGATCTCACTGTCTTTGTGCCTGAAATGTTCCATTCTGTAGAGAAAGAGGGTTGTAAGCATAAAGATTTCACACTGTCAGGGGATGGTATCTCTCCCCAAAACCTCAGCTTTCTGTTTCAAAGGGATTGCTGTTAATGTTTTGAACACCTACGTTTGCATCTCCTGTGAAAATGGATTTAAAAGACAATGAGAACCTACTCAAGAATTAGAGAAGACATTTTCCTTTTTTTAGCTCTGTTGGATTCAGGAGTACAAGATACTAGTTAACTCCCAGGTAGAGTGAAAAGCAAGTGAAGCTAACTCTTTGAAACAAATTTGTATTTTAGAAATTAGCTTTCCTAAGGAAAGGTGAGGAAGGTCAGTAAGGATTTAAAGAAAATAATAATATGAAAGTATCACAAAACATAATGAAAGGTAAAATTATAAGTGTCTTCCTATGATGTGTTTTAAGAGTCAGTGCCAGGCTTTTTTCCCCCCTTTAAATCTAGGAGGGAAGAACTAATCAATTTGTGACAAGAAAGACACAATAACAAGACAAGTGTGGACTTATTTCCTGATTATTTTGATAAAACTGAAATTCTTCTGAGTCCCATGTAAAGGAAATTGAACCCTGGGATCCAACAGCATAATGTTCTTGTGAATTTAGTCATGTATTTGCAGTTAGCATGGAGGATCTTTAAGAAAGTTAGAGAAGACCCATATTTAAACTAAAGGTGGATGCCCAACCAAGTGCCACAGTATATATTTTTTCCACTGCAAATCAGTATTTGAAATTTAAATGAGTAACAGTTTCACACATGTAAGTTATAGACAGAGTTTTTTTTCAGAAGGCTGTTGCAATACAAACAGCATATGGATTGTGCCCTTTGTCACCCTTGTTCTGGAAGTGACTGCTCAACACCAACAGTTGCAGTGACCGAGGAACATAAGATCTCTCAAAGTCTGTCACCTTGTGCTAAATTAAGGTTCCAGTCACTCTGGAGAATTCTCTAAACTCTCCTGTTTGGGCAAATGTAGGTGAAAAAAGCTTTATTATGAAGTGACATTTCTGGTATCTTCAGTTCTTTGAGGCAATAATTAACTGATGGTTGTAGGAAGAAATTTATGTGTTGGCATTAATTACTGAGGCAGAAGACATTCAAGCATTTTTGTTTCTAGGTTTATTCTTGTAGCACAGGTGATTGGTGCATAATCTGAGCAAAGTTGTAGATTGCACTGGATTTTATCTATTTTTGAAGCATATCTTCAATCAATGTCAGAACATTTTTCATATGAATGTTACCCTTAATAGTGCTTAGAGCCAAAACTCCCCCTTGGTTATTTATTGTATTAAGCTTGGTGTTCTGACCTACCCCTTTCACAAATACCCCTGTGTTTACCAATCAGTGATGTGGTTTCCCCAGCTGTTCCCCTTGAAGGTTGAGTGTCTTCAGTGTGACCTTGACTTCTGGCATGAATTAGCAGATTTGCCTTTTATTATGACTCTAATTGCATGGATCAAAACCAAAGCGATGCCCTACCCTAAAGAAAGGTGGGGTTTTGGTGTAATTTTTTTTTTAATAAATGGGAGTTTATAATTCTTTATTATTTTATGCTTTCTGAAGTTCTTCAAAGGGACTATCGCAACCTAGACAACCTAAATTCAAACCAGTGCTTCTGTGGTGAGGCAGAACTTATGAAAACATCACCGTTTTCTTAACCGGTTCTTTTTTTTTGGTTGGTTAGATTTTGTTTCTTTTCTTTCTTTTGAAAGTACACAAGCATTTTTCTCTCTGCCTCTCAGATGTTCATGCTTTCTATTTGGTTGGTTTTTCCTTACAAAAGGAGGAAAAGAAAAAACCTGCTGAGCATATGTTGTAAAACCTCTGCCAGATGCATGAAATAGCTAAGAGTGAGAATAGGGGCAAAAGAGGAAATCCTTTTAACTGTTGAAACTGCTAAATCTGTCCTTAAAGAGACTTATCAGAGTGTGATTGCAGGCTTTTGCTTGACCACCTTAATCCCAAGGTTGTCCTTGCTGTAAATCAGTTTGGAAGGGAATTAGGAAAGGTAGAAAAGTTCTCCACTTTTTGTATGGTCTGAAACATGTGTTACGCTTGATAATATGAGAACATCCACTCTTTAGGTTCTGATTTTTCATTTTCCTAAATATTTTTCTTTCAATTATGCTTGTTTATTTTGTACTTGTAGCTCTACTGTCAGCACCAAAAAAGATAAAATCTGACCATTTTATATGATGACTATTTGCTATAAACTGTAGCAATAGTCTTAGGGAACAGGACCTAAAGGTCAGTCTCTGGGTTATGGCCAGCTGTTCTGTGGTTGCATCAGGGTCTTCTCTGGCAGTGCTGCCTGCAGGGCTTCAGGAGATCCAGGTTGCATGGTGCAGCCCATTCCCAGCCTGTGACTCTGGTCGTTGGTCTAGGGAGTGCACTCAGGCCAACACCAGCCTTGAAGGGAAAATATTTGAGTTCTTGAGTTCAAGGAAACAACATCCCCTTCCCTGCCTCCAGCTTGTTGCTTAGAAAGATGTGTTGTGGGCCCTGCTTGGCATACCAAAATCTGGACTGCAGATTCCAAGCTGACTTACGAGTCAGAAGCTCCAACGAATATGAGCTCACGTCTCTTGTTAATGGTATTTCCCACTGCTCAATTTTTGATGACTTGCACCTTGGAGCATGAATCTCTTGCTTTATGTCTAATTCTCCTTGGGCATCTTATGCTTGGTCTCTGTCTAGCTCTGAATTTTCTATTCTGCTTTTTGAACAAGGTTTTAAAAATTAGACATTATTTAGACATGCCTAATTTAAGGCAGCTGTTTCCTTCAGTGGATTATTTTTTAAGTCTTTTTATGCATTCAGACCCAGACATTTTTTGGTTTTGGTCTTCTGATGTCTGGTGTTAGAATATTCTCAGCCCCTCTGCAGATTTAGTAGCAATAAATTATCTTGATAGATTTATGGGAGAGCAAAAAATTGAGTCTGCTTCCAAGGCTAGGATTTTAATCAAGGATTCTGTCTTGTAGCATATGGGTTTCTGTTCGACTGATGAGTGTTGGTGCACTACTTTGCAATTAAGCATGGTTCTTCCTGTTGTGTTTCTGAAACTAGGACTGGATATCTATTGAGCCAAGCTGGTTGCATCAGTAGTCTGACTATCAGGATAAACTAAAAATCAATAGTTGCATGACAATATTTATGTACAAGATCATCCAAATTATTTCATTATTTTAATGACCAACCGGTCATGAAGTTGTTTTCAACTTCTTTTGGGGTGCAGTTTGGGGTGCAGTTTCTTTCTACAGCTGATCAAGACTAACTCTGGGTCTAACCCACACCCGGACCCCCAGGGACTTGCAGCTTTGGTCACTTTTGCGCTTGTGCAGCATGCTGATGCGTCACTTTAATTTCTCTTGCGGATAATTAACTAACATAAAAACATGGAATCCAGGGTTTCATTGGATCACCAACCTTATCCTATTTGCCTTCCATCCATGTGTTCAAGATCTGGCAAGAAGCAAAGTAGAAATGTGTTTTTGGCAGGAGCATGTGATTAGACTTAGACAGGTGTAACATATTACAGCTTCTGCCAGAGAAGGCAGTGATTTAATGTTTGTGTTCAGGTAATATTGAATGAGATTGTTATTTTTAGGGTAATATTGAGTAAAATTAGGCAATAATTTTAGAATAACATTTTGAGATCCCACTCATAAATTAATACCCCACCAGCCTAAGCATAGTACAAACACGTAAGAAAAGGATGATCCATACAGCAGAGCAGTATTTTGATCCTAAGTATAGGTTATAATGTACTCTAAAGAAGTTTGGGAGGAAACCAGGAGGAAGATTCAACAGTAGTGAATATAAATGTCTTTCCTTTACTATTGGTAACCGCATGAGCTCTCTCTTAAGTTTAGATAACTGAAAGAAAATAGAATAACATGTGAATAACTAACTAAATCAAAGTTTTAACCTGACTGATCTAAGATTTTTAAAAGTTTGTATCATTTTTGTAATGATTTTTGACTTTTTAAAAGTTTTCTGCTGGCATTTTTCCATATATATTTGGCATTTTGTCATTACAGTATGACAGCTGCTGCAACATGTAAGAAAATTACCTGTATGGCCTATTTGCTGAAGTATATCGCTGTTGCAGTGCCTCGGGGGGTAGCTGACGGCCCGGCCCGGCCCCGCCATGCCGGAGCCGCGGGGGAACAGCTCATTGGTTCCTGTGCCGGTGCGGACAGCCGACTGACTGGCCGGTGCCCCTGTCAATCATTGTAATCCTCCACAGTGACTGGTGCTCTCCAGACTGCCCTCCCCTCGCTTCCAGGATATAACACACACCCCCGACAGCCATTTTCATCTTTTATCTGCATGCTCCATGGAACTCCAGAAATAAAAACCTGCTGGCAATAAGCGGAAAAGAAGCCTTCCTCATCTCTTTACTTCCCTGTTTAAATTAAACCACTGTGCGTGAACTGAGCCAAGACCCTGCGGGAGCTCTGATGCAGGCTCGTCTCTGTTCAAACAGAGACTGGGGGAAGCCGGAGTTGCTTCTCTCAGGTCACGAGACCGCTGCTGAAGGCTCAGAGTTACTCACGCTTTTTACCCACAGCATATAGCGAACAGTATATACTTGCAGAAGCTACAGCATGCTCTTTAGACTTATTCAGTATTTTAGCATGCATTCCTTCTAATAAAAGTTTAACCACAGAGCACATTTCGGGATAGTACAGGGGAAACCTTATGCAACAGGAAAGGAAAAAAGCAACAAAAAAGCTTCATTTGCTGATTGTTCAGGGGGCTGTCAAGCCTGGGATCTCAGCTGAACACCTGCACATAAGAATAATTTGTAGAATTAATGTGTTTATTTTTTTAAATTTCAGAACCATACTTTATGTCATTCACAAAATGTGTTAATGTTGAGACCATAGGCCAAAATTAAAGTGTGTTTCTATTTCATATGCGTAGTTTTGTCTCAGTTTTCTAAGAACTTTGACCTCATGCTCTGTGAATATCAACAAGTGCCCTATCACTAATGTATCTTAAATGTTAACACTTTTAGTCTGGTAAAATGCCTCATATTTGTAGCAAGTAAAGAAGTTTCTAATCAATAAGTGTTTTCCTTCAGACCTTCTGTCTCCCAGACCGTGTCTTTGAAATATTGGGAAGCATTTATTAAATGGTTTACAGTTTCCACCTGAGAAAATGTAATTGAATCTGATGATCTAAGGCCAACTGAATGAACAGGGGAAAAGGTCTCGATGAACTATTAGGTATATTTTACTGTAACACAAAGTAATTAAGTTCCTTCACTGCAGTGTGAAGAAAGCTTCTTGTTAGAAGGATTGGAGATAAACTTTATTTGGGATGCAAACCAAAATGTTGTGCTGTCCAAATGCAGTAAGTTAGACATCTTAACCACGTGGGTACTGAAACTGTTCTCTCTGGAGTGTGAAGACCAGATGCTCTTCTTTCTAAAAGTGTCAAAAAGAAACATGCCTATTAGAATCTTTCAAAAAATAGTCTTTATTTGTTTATTTGGTTTTTTTTTTAGTAATTGTTAACCTCCTTTTGTTCAATCACAAATTGGTATGGGTCCTGATTTTGCTTTCACTTGTGTTAATGCAAATATTTTAATCAAAACGTTCTATCTACAAGCAACCAAATACTTCTTATACTTAGCAAGCATCTGCATGTGACATTGGATGTATGTAGTAAAATACATATAGTATGTATAATATAATGATAAGATCTAGTTAGTTATATGCTAGATGTACTGGCACTTTGAGAACAAAAACTAAAAATGTTTTGTCACTGCAATTGCTTTCCTTCTTTGCTACAGAGACGGGAACACTGGTTAACATTATCATTCCCTTCTGTTTTAGAATGGATTTGCTTTTTTCTTGTTTTTCTGAAACCTCATATTCAAAGAATAATGACTAGAAAGTAGCACATTGTGAAATCAGAGTAATTAGTAGTAACGTTAAAAGTTCAATCTCTTCTACAACCTCTGGACATTTTCTTTCCTGAGTCAGACTCAGCTGACAGTGAATAATGTTTTTCTAAATGATTTATTGCATTACTGATGGAATAAAATGTGCTTTGACTGCATGACTGTTGGGAAGTGGCATGATCATGGCTAAGCACCAAAATAAAGATAAAAACGGGGCAGTGGAGAGGTAAGGGAAGGACTGCCTCTCAGATTCCAGTAGTGTCTCCTTCTTTGAAGAATAACTTTTTAGGGCTAACACTTAACACCTTGCACTAACCTGTATATTTTGGTAATTTTAAATCTTATGAGATATTGAATACATGTGTGATAATTGGGAGAAATTGCAGTTTTGTATCTTGGCCCAGGCTATTTTTGAAGTGATGAAAAAAGATTGCAAACTCTGCCCACACCCCAAATATTTGGTCATAGCTTCCTGAATGTTTATTATCAGCTCTTCTCCTAAAAGAAAAGCCCAGTGCATGGTCTAGCTCTTGTCCCTTGTCCTTACATCTGCCAGCAAGAGCCTTGGACTAGCACAAAACTTTGAGCAGTAAACTGAGCTGGAGAGTTTCTTCAGGTTACAAACAACCTGGTGGGACTGTTTCTTTCAGTGACAGGTCCAGGTTAAACTGGTATGAAGTGTTCTCTGCTGCAACTACTTCATTAAACTACTAACAGTCAAAAAACCCAAGAACTCCATTGATACACAGGTCCTCAGATAAGTCCTGGTTTGTAAAAGTCTCTTTACAAAGATCCTGACAGGAATTTGTCTTTACTGATTTACTACATCATCAACGTGAAAATGAAGCCTTTCCCCAGCTGTTATAAAATCTCAGGAACTTGTTGGCAGGTACAGAAAACAGCTAAAGCACTCTACTTTTCTTTCTCTCAGCAGGTTGCCAGCATAGAGAATTGTTGGGGAGGAACTTTCTCTAGGTAGTAATAAAAATAATAATAAAGTTCCTGATGGCTGCTCTCTCTGACACAGAAATGTTGCTTTTTGCTCTGTTTTGGTGACAGAAATAAAAAAGAAGTGAAAGGTTCTAGTAATCCATTTCCTGAAAAAGTCAAACTGGTAAATACCCACATCATGTGTACTAACTTTCCCCTAGTACTTGTGCAGAAAAATGAAGCCTGTGATGCCTCTTTTTTCTTTATCTTTTGGCTCCTTTACTGTAGGAGAGCAGATTTATGGTGTGGTGGCAGCTTTTATCAGTAATATAAGTTCTACATCAATTCCTTGTATGAATTTAGCTGACTAATTTTTTATTTCTTGAGAACTGTAGTTGCATATTTAACTTTCGCCTGCATAGGAGGGAAGCAGGGATTTTGCATAGCATCCACCTGTTTTTCTCCTTGCTTGATAAAATTAGGATGAATAGTCAAACTTATTTTTAGCTTTTTTGGTTTTTTTTGTTTTGGTTTGGTTTCATTTTTGTTTGTTTGTTTGTTTGTTCGTTTTGGGTTTTTTGTTTTGATTTTTTTTTCTTGGGTTTTTATTTTTTTTTATTCTGAGAGTGTTCTAATTCTCTCCTTGGTTATGGATTCATTTGAATATATGTAATTATGTTTAACCTTCTTCCAGATGCCAGCAGTAAAGGTGAACAGGTTCAGGCTTGCTAGAGGTCTCCTAAACTTCGATCCATGTGGTAAAGAGCTTTTCCCAAAGCTGCCTGTGCTCATTTTGGTACTGGGGAGTTAAAACAGAACCTCTTTGAATGTTTCATTTTCTTTTGAACTTAATTAATGTATTCATTAATGTGCAGAAATAGAGAAAAAGAAATTTTTTACTTGAGAGGGGCAAGTAAAAAAACTGGAATATGAGGAAACATCAACCAAATATAAAATAAAATAAAAAAAGCCAAATGTCACTTATATTCAGGAATCTAGCTTGCTTCATAGACACAACAAATAAATTCTTTGGTCTCATTGAATCAAAATAAATAAATAAACCTCTTTGTCAGGTTCTTGGCAGCTAAAGGCAGCATCTCACACTCTCCTTCCTACTCTTTGTGCTCTTGCACCACCATTCACCACTGAAGGTACAACAGGTGTTTGTGATTTTTCCCACATTTATGAATCTTTGCAGCATTCCTAATCTGGCTCCCATAGGCTTATTCCAGAAATGGTTTTAAAATAACTAGATATAAACAACAGGAATTTCTTATTTGTCCTCTGGACAAAGTCTCTAGACAAAGTCTCTGCCCTTTAATGCAAGGGCAGATTCTTCAAGAGCTTGAAATGGAGGCTGGTTTGACAGTCTGGCTTGTCCTGTAGAATCCCTCCCACCAGCCAATTTTTTTGTGCAGTAAATTACCGCCGGTAGAAATCGCGAGTAACTCGGAGTCTTTTGCGTTGGTCCCGTTTGCCTAGATAACGTGACTCAGGCCTTATCTAGTCTCCGATCAGAGGCGCGCCGAGCATGAGAACTCCCGCAGATCTTGGCTTAGCTCACGCACAGCGGTTTAATTTATGCAGGGAAATAAAGAGACGAGAAAGGGTTCTTTTCCGCTTATCGCCAGCAGATTTTATTACTGGACCATGGTGCGGAGAAGACGGCCAAAATGGCGCACAGGGCGTGTTATAAGACAGGGGGGGCGAGGGGAGGGCAGTCGGGAGAGCCAATCACTGCGGAGGACCACAATGATTGACAGGGGCGCTGGCCAATGAGTCGGCTGTCTGCAGCCGGCATGGGAACCAATGAGCTGTTCCCCTGGGCAGGGACAGCCCCTGCCGAGCCGGGGCTGCACCACCCCAGCTGCCGCACGGGGGGGGGAAGGAACCGGCACCGCGCGGCGGGGGGGAAAGGACCGACCCCCACCTGGCCTAGCGGGGCCGGGCCCAGTCGCAAGCCACGGCCAGAGGCATCATAACAGTAAATGCCCTTATTTGATGCTATTACATGATCCTAGAGCTTGAACTTGGTCAGCAATGGAGTAGACCCATCATCCTCTTTTCCCTTTGATTACTGAAAAACACAGAATAAATTGTCTCAGGTCAAGGTGACCCACTTGCCTATTCCTGTCCTGTTGCGGCAGTCTGCAGTATTGCACGTACAGTCAGAGCTTGAATTCCTAGTAGTACTACAAAACATTATGTGAAGCTCAGTCATAGCAAAATGAGTGCCAGTGAGATGGGGTAAGCTGATTACTTCCTCTTGGAGATGGGGCGTCATGCTGTCCCCCTAAACTTTGTAGCACTAGACCTCACATAGATCAGAAGTAATCCCTATTTTGATCTATAAACAGAATCGCATATCCAGGCTTTTCTCTGAGGCTATTTAGGATTTTTGAAGTTTCCTGAGAAATGCCCTTGAGACTAAAGGGAAAAAGTTTTCCTTTAAGGTTTCCTTTCCTGCTTTAAAGGAGCTATGGTGAGTATGCTGTGAAAGCAAATAGTTTGACCTGAGCATGTTGCAAAGGAAACTGATGCAGAAAATAGTCTGTGAACTACGGTGTGTTTTCAGTCTATAAATAAGGTTTTTCACGGGGAAAATAGGAAAACATGTCTCATGATTCCATGAGACAAAGAGGAAAATAAGCTCATGGTCTTGTTCACTCAATAAAATAACCCTGATGGGTAGAAAACCTTCTGTAACTGAACTGGGGGTCAGATCTGTGGATGGATTTGGAGGATTTCTTCCTGACCTGCAGCTGCTTCTGTAATTTCGTGTAATTTACTTCAACATAAATAGCTTCTCCTCCTGGATGAAGTCTCATTTCTTGCACAGTTTCTTTTTCTTAACAGTTTAATCCAACTAATTGTGACAAGCAGTGTATTTGTATAAATATTTAAATGTGAAGCATGAGGATTGAATTATTTATTCTGAAAATGTAAGCTTAATGTAACTATCTTTGGAAACTATCTCATTCTCATATGGTTGTGTTGTTTGGTCATGCATGCTGTCTGCTCAGTTCCATGTTTAATGTTGCAAATGGCTCAAATAAATTATATCATTTGCATAAGAGCTAAACAAGATGCAGAAGAGACAAACCACAGGAGATATCTTGGTTTAGCACATGCAAAAGCTAGTTGTCTTTCTAAATTCAACCATCAAGGGACCCCAGATTCCTGAAAATGCGTTAACAAAGATACAGATGATGTCATTCATTGTCCAATCCTTTCTCATGCATGAAGAGGCATATGTTCTGATCTGGAAAGAAAAATATTGTATTGATGGCAGATGCCAAGCTGCACAGGGAGATGCTGAATCTGAAATTCAGAACCAGATTTTTCTCTTGTGTGATTTTGTGACTTGCAGTACTCCTGCACCACCCCTTTCTGGGTCTGGGAGGATGGGGTGGGATGCAGAGCTGTATGTAACAGTTCATCCCACTGCGTAGATGAGCTATTGCTCTTCAGGAAAAAAATCAATGCTAAACATGAAAAAGACATCACACCAAAAACCATACCACATCCCAGTAAGTGGGTGACTGGTAGTCTTTTGCTTGGCTGCATGCATTAAAGGGTGGCTTAGCAGTGCAGAAAGACTTCTTCTTTGCACTTTCCATCCCAAGACTTGGATCAGGTGGCCCCAGCTGCTGCTGTTCTGGCAGCAGAGGTTACCCTCCAGCTGCCGCTGCTCTCCTGGGCTCGAGCTGAGTGCTGTTTCAGCAGCCATGCTTCAGAAGAGAGGCAAGGAGGAGGAGACCAGAAAGGAGGTTGTAGAGGGGGAATAGGGTTGTTGGCATCAATATGAATCTGTATTTGGCATGCTTATTTTCACGTTCATTAGGCACTCCAACAATAGGGTCAGTATCTCTAGACTGTACCTTGTGCCTCCTTACCTTACACTTCTAATTTAGTGGGATCAGAGCAGAAAACTAGTTATCAACAGGAAACTCCAAGCTCAGCAAGAGCAGTAGAGACAGTGTTTCTCAGCCCTGTACCTCCAACTCCCCATGTATTCTTCCTTTAAAAAGTATGGAAGCAATGTTTTAGGGGAGAATGTTCACTTCCCACCAATGGCTCCCAGTGCTGGTATCACCCACAGTATGTTTGGAGAATGCTTTTACTTTCTCACTTAGCTGTACAACAGAGCTGCAGAAAAAATAATTCTCTTCTGCTTTTGAAAACACCTTGTTATGAAGAATTTCTTGTTTAAATAATTCAGGATGTCAGCACTACTTCAGACAGGTTTACTGGTTGATGTTAACATTGGGAGACTTCAGTGGGAGGTGAATCCAGGGGGTAGACACCAATCCCTTCTGAGCTACTTTTTTTTTTCCTTGTTTTTATCTCTCTGAATAAAATTTGCGCTGATTCTCAGCTATCCTAATCAGAGACTTAGAGAAAACCAATTTGCCTGATCACTGCTTGTTGTGGGACTGCAGTTTTATTCACAAGCAGCCAAGTTTTGCTACAATCTTACTGTTTAAACCCCATAAACTTGTCCTAGTGCTTGTACTCAGATCAAGTATTCAAGGCAGGAATTATTTCTAATTAGTTCTTGCTCCAGTATCTCACTTGCCTCTGTCAAAAACTGTCAAATTTTATCAAAATCAAGCATGTCTCCAAATGTTACTTTTGACAGGGTTTTCTAGGACCTAATATCTGTTTTAAAATGAGACAAATCTATCTTGGGATAAGCGGCATTTCAGAGTTTAGGTTATTTCTTTGATGTGTGAGAAAGCTAGGCACGTGTTTGTGTCTACACTGGTGTAGTGCCTTTCTGGCTTGTGCTTTTGGTGGAGAGGAGGCTGAGGTGGTTGTTCCTTTTTCACAAGATGTCAAAACTCTAAAAAGATGAAGGAAAAAGCTTTCAAAATGAGTTTGTGAGTTTTGGTATTTTTCATCCATCTCTGCCTGTGTCCTTCAGATGGTTTTATTCTCTGAAAAGAAATTATGTGAGTATTTCTAGGGTTGCTTCTGGGCTTGATGACATCATTTACTAAGTTTAGTAGGACTGCAAAAGTCTAAATTAACAAACCACTGTGCTCTGATGCTAAAGCTAAATCAATGAATAGTGTTTTCAGTGAAGCATTGCTACTTTTTTTTTTTCTCCAAGGTTTCTTTCACTGGCATGGTGTCAGCAGGCGAAAGAGAGATATTTAATGAACAAATCAGAGCACAGCTAAAATTTTACTACATCGTGGGTTTGGAGGGCCTTTATTTCTCTCTTCCAGGGGTGCTGATCAGTTCCGTGAGAATGGAATTTCCTACACAGATGCCAGGTTTAATTCTGCTTTTATCACATGCAAAAAAAAATCCAACCCAGTCTTGGAGATTAACTTCTCTCTAAGGAAATACCTGTTTCAGTCACGTATTGTCAGAAGATGCTTTGCAACACCCACAGCAGCATTTCGGGGATGTTGAGAACATGAGCATGTACTGAGTGGCCCATGAAGAATGCTGCAGCAAAAAGGGAGTTGACAGCACCTGGGAAAAGCTTTCTGAAGCCCTGTTGGTTTTTCTTTTCTCATTAGGGTCAAAGACAAACATTTCCTGACTTGGACGGAGCAGAACACCACTGGGTTACCTCCCTTATTTGTTCCTGCTACTTTGCAGGTATAAAATAGCCAAACAGCCTCCTTGTGGGGTTTTTTTGGTGTTTATATTTTTTTTTTGAGCAATTAAAAATTTCTGCCGTTCAATTCTTATCTAGCTGAAAAATGTTTCATTGGGAATGTGTAGAAATTAGAGATTTGCCTTGTATGATGGGACAAGGAAACCACTGCCAAACTCTTCAACACAAAGTTACATAGTGAAGTGGAAAGTATTCTGCTGGATCCTGTGCCATTTCAAATGAAAGCAGAATTTTGGCCATAATGTTGAAGTAGTAGAATTTGCTTGAAGATCTCAGTTACTTTAAAAAAACCAAAATCTGAAATTTATGCTTAATTTATGGCAAAAGTTTAGATAGATACCCTATAAAGAAATTGTTCCAAAGTAAACCAGTATTACTCTTCTTTTAAAGAACCATAAAATTAAATAATAGATATGAAGGTATGAAGATCGTTTTGATGGCTTCCAGAGAAAGGTTTATGCAGCTTCTTTCTCCTCTGGGCTGCAGTTTGTCTCAAGCCACTTACAGATTATGGCTGCCCAGAGCAGTCTGTAGGTTTTCTCACTTCTTTAATTTCACTTCTTGAAATTGGGGAACTGCTAACTTCATCTGGGTCTGAATATGCATGAATGATGATTGGCACACATTTTTCAATGAGAAGGAGGAGGTTAGGAAAATATGACACAAGCTTTGGAGGGTGTAGCTTTTGTGGGCTGTGTGCTGCTATCCTCCTATCTGTTTTTAACTCAGTTAAGTGACAGTGCCTGGAGGGAATGAAGCTGATTAATTTTATAAAAATTAGAATATTTCTATATTCCATAATTTAAAAAAGGTTTATTCTTACATTTTAATGTTTTTATTTTATGTTGTATTAAACACTTGACAAAAAAAAAAGTCTTGTCTGCTAGGAGACCAACTGATAAACTAGCTTAGCTAGGGAATTTAAATATAAATTTTCTTTTAAAACAAATAGGATTTTCAAGATTTCTCTAGAGTAAGGAAATAATTCCATAATGCAACCACATGCTCTGTAATATCAAAAAGGAATCTGTAACTTATCATATTATGAGAAATTAAACCCAACATGAAGGTGATAAGGAAACTGTGGTTGCTTTTCTAACAGATGCAGCTTATATGCCTTTATATGCCATGATATTGTATGACTGGTGAAGCTAAAGGAAATTATAATGATGCAGAAATGTTGCAGGAAGCCTTGAAAACAGGCAGGGCTTTTGTGAGGGGGATAAAAGAAACTGGAAAATAAACTAAGCCTGTGTTTGGGGGTTGTTGGTAAACAGCAGTTGTCTTACTCAAATGTTAATATTTTTACTATTTTGTCATACCAAGAATACACAATCTTTCCCTGAAGCAGTGTTGGGACCATTTTCTGTCTTTCATGGCAGCTAGCAAAATTGTAAGATTGAATTCTTTGTGCTATGTTGACATATTATGTGACTGTTTCTCAAATGGTAAAATTGAGAGAGTCAGGAATTAGTTTCTGGCTCAGGATATTTACTTATCTTGCAAGTGTTAAACCAGCATATCCTGTCAAATCTTCCAGAATATTTAAGGTTCAGATTTTTAAAAAATGGTAACTGCACTGAAGTACTGAAAGGTTTTTTTATTCTCCGAAAAGTAAATGGAAAATGACAAAGTTCTGAAATTTAAAGTGCTTATTTGTATGCCGTGTTTTTACTATACATTCCATTAATTTAGTAGAATATATTCTCTGTACAAGTTAGCTGATGTGACTGATATTACCCAGACTCTTAAGGAATATTAAATCATGAAAATAAATTAATTTAGGAAGGGAAGAGTGAGTGACTGAAGCAGTTAGACACTGTTAGACACTCCAGTAAAGATTATGTGCATAGCAAGTAGTTCAGTGAACATCTGAGCTCTGACATATCAGAATTTCTGCACTGATATCAGTTTGAATTATGAAGTTACCAAGCATGATGGAGAAGAGACAGAAATAATGAATTGCATTGCTTTAAGGAAAGCTGGGAAAACATCAGAGCATTAGTGCCACATTACCTATTTCAGAAGTCAGAGGAGAAGTTAAACATCAGCTAAAAAACAAAGAGTATTTTTCTATTTTGCTCATTAGTACTAAAGATATTCAGAAGAACTGACCACAAAGTTCTGAGTCAGTGACAAAGTTAAACAAATCTTATACTAATGATGCATATTTGAGAGCTGGAAAATGCAATGGGTCAGTATTTTTTGTTTACTTTATATGTAAGTACAGACTGATAGAGAACACTGCAGTCAGGTTAGTTTGTCATCAGACCTTGAAACCACAGGAGATGCAGTGAGTAAGATATTAGACGGTGAACATTTACTTGAGTCAGTGAGTACAATTTTATGAAGAATGGGACCTGTCACGAAAGCATCAGTGTTACCATGTCATGCAGAGATGACAACACTGCCTGCTGACTGCATTTCAGAGATTTTGAAGGCTCTTGATTCAGTATCACCTGTGTTTGGATTTTAAACAGTCCCATGCTGCAATGGTTTGGTCCCCTTATTAAGACTTGTAATTTAATGGCCTTCTTAAAAGTACAGTGGGTATTTTCCACATTGCTTAAACTCATTATTATAACTTTAGCTAGTTTAATAACAGAGTTCAGTAGTAAGGTCCTTGGGGCAGAGAAACAGAAGTTTCAAAAACTTGGAGTCTTTTTGCATTTACTCACCATTTTTGAAAGCCTGAAGCTGATGGATTATATTTTCTATCATTTTTAAATTAAAAATTAAAGAGAAAAAGATTTTAAGGTTTTGGAACATTTCAATATTATGTTATATAATATTGATATTGTATAACTGGTAATAGCTATTAGAGATTTTATGGAAATCAGTTCTTAGTTTCAGTTCTGCCTTCTGGTAAACATTTCCTATTAGATATGAAGTCAACCAGACAACTTAAGCGAAGACTTATTCAAGACTTTCTTCTATTTGCCAAAATACCTGTTATATTGACTTAGCTTTCATTGCAAACTGCAAGAATTGACATTTGGATGTACTCTGTAAAGTGAACACTCTTAACATCCTTGGCATGTTGACACAAGTAGTTTGACTGTGAGTGGAGGAAAAGCAGTACAAAGAACATCCTTCTGTTCTTTAGAGGAGGCCAGTAAGTGAGTGCTTAGATCTTGGCATTTTCCCACACACTGAACCACTCCTTGGGAGCCTGGATGGTGAACTATTCTCAAAAACTTAACAGGTTGCTGGTATAAGATTGGAAGTGGGGTAATAAAATAGAAACATACTTTATATGACTTATTAACTGTTTGAGACACATTCATTGTAGGATACTGCTCTGTAAATTTTGCTGAAAAAAACGTAGATTAGTGTAGAAAAAAACAATTTTTTCTGAGCATTTTCTACTGAATGGCAGCCTGTTGCATTACTTTTCCTTATGCATCAAGCATCTTAGAATATTTTTATTTAACATCCATGCTATATATGTTTAGGAACTGCACAACAAACGATTAGTATAGATTCTTGTTTATAGTACACCAGCTGGCAGGATTTATAAAGGTCTGCCTGATCCATGTTGATTTGTAAAACAGTGACTTTACTCTGTCATGCTGCTTAGTCTTCAAGGTGTTACTATCATGTGCGAAAGAAAAAAAAAAAGACTTCAAGATAGTGACATGCTTCAGTTATATATTTGTTATTTAATTCTTTTATATTCTAAATAGCCTTTTTTATTGGCAAATTTTAAGATTTAGCTCAGAAACTTCCTATGCACCACCATAGATTCTTGAAAGAACATGGTCCTAAAGAACACTAGGAAGATACTGGCAAAGACACCAAATCTTATTAAAACTGAGCAAGGACACTGCACCAACATTTGTGATCTGTGTTATAAGAACCTGTTGGGCTTATCTTTTGCTCATTGAAAAAAAAATGTGTTTCAACAGCTCTATCTAATGTGCTTCAGAGATTTCTTGAATCTGAAATGTCATCTCTGACAGTCAAACTTCAGCAAGGAAAGATTTATTAAAATCACATGAGTGAATCACTAAGTAAAATCTCTGATTATGTCCACAGCAATGTAAGTACAGTTATTTACATCCTCTTGCATTCTTTTGTCATTCTTTTCTAATGTTTGGCAAACATCTGAAATAATTTTGGTAAAATTGCAGATGAGTTGGAAAATGTCATCTTGGCCACCCTGAAGCATGGATCTTACAATCTGGAGCTCCTCGAGGGAGCTCATGCACTGAGAAGACAGGAAATTCTCTTAAGCAGGCCCAGCCTGCCCCAGCTACTCCCAGAGTGCCAGAGTGGCTTTTGTCAGCTGTCTGCCTACCTCTCTTAGGCTTTTTTAAAATGCTTGAGTCAGTCAGAGGGTGAGAGAAAGAAGTGACTCATGAACCTCAATCCAAACACAGTCCTGTGGAGACGTTAGGGCACTTGGTGTCATCCACAGCCCCTGAGGCTGAGACAGACATCTCTTGTCATCTGTTCCCCAAACATTCATGTAGTTAGACTTGCAGAGATTTCCCAGGAGATGATGCTAGTTAGTAGACTCAGATGCTGTATGAAAGTGCATATATTTATCTATTTTAAATGCATGATGTAATAACAACTGTAATAAATCCAGAATGCAGTTCTATTTTGAAACACTCAAAGTTAAATGCAGAATTTCATGTGAATATGTGGAGTCTTTGTATGATTTTTAAAGCTTCTAGTTTGTAAGGATCTCTTTTTTTCCCTTAGGATGTAATTAATGCATAAAACTAAAGAGCAATATATGTATAAATAAAATAACACAACCTTGTTAAAATGTGTCTTTTTAATATTTCTAGAAAGAGTTAGCAGTGAATGTTCTCCTGGAATCCAGTACTAATAATTTGCTTAGAAAAAATTAGATGTCTCTGACTTGCAACTAGGTGTAGCGTATTTGTAACACCTGTTTGGCAAGAGAGGCTAGCCCAGTACAGTTCCCTCAGAGTATAATATGCATTTACAAGCCTGAGGGGTTTTCTACTTGGGAAAAAAAATGTGGGAAGTACTCTCTGTTTCAATAGGTCCACTACTTGCTTGTATTCAGGACCTCACCTTCTCACTTGACCAAAAAAAAAAAAAAAAATCTATATTTTCACTCCGATTTCTACACTTAAAAAGCAGTGAAAGGAATTCTAGTTCACCTTACACATCATCAGAATAGCTCTCCAAATAATGCCCATTATTTCTGAGTAGAACCAATGTAATTGTGCGCAGGGTTTCTGCACCATCCAGTCCAAATTTCATTGCTACCACAAAGCCTCTCCACCTCTTTTTTGAGTAACTGATTAATTATGTCTTTACCATAAAAATTTATAGTATCTTCTTCCTTCCACTTCTGACATTTGTGGCAGAGAAAATTTACCCGCACTGAAACTCTGAATTCGTCCTTTGCACCTGTATTTAAGGGATTTAATGTCTGCAAGCTGGAAAGCCAATATTAGCTTGGTTACTGTGGTAACAGACTCATTTTCAGCAGTCTGTAATGAATGCTGCTAGAAGCAGGGCTGCTATTCTTGAATTTTATTTATGTAAATGCATTTTAAACACCTTTCTCCCATATCGTATCTCCTGCTAATAATCTCCAACTATGCAGGTACTGGTATTTGAGGCTTTCCCATAAAGTTCAGGTTTCAGTGTGATGGTGCCTTTGGGTGAAGTAAACTCAGATGCTTTTGCAGAACCCTGGCCTATCACCCCAATTAATACCATAATGAAAGACTACCCCCAGAACTGGCTGTGTCATTGAAACTTCACTCTGCTTATTTGTTTTACAAAAACTGGTAGATTAAAAGCCTTGTAGTCTCTTGGTTTTTACCCACGTTTTTGAGAGACCGATGGAGCCTGCCTATCAATGCCTTTGAAACTGGGTATATATCTCATATGTATCGCCTGTTGGAGACAGGAACGTTTTTCCCCTGGATTTCTTGTAAACCAATAGGAACTCTTTAAATCACATCACAAAAAGCCCAAACAAACAAAAATGTATATTAAAAGGATTGATCATAATTTATAAACCTGCCAGTACATTTATGGGATGCTTTTGTTTTCACTCTCAGTTCTTGGCTCTCTTTAAATTTAACTTTTCACAAATATGTTATTTGCACATATTTATCCATTTGGAAAATATAGTATTAGCAAGGCTTTCTGGCCTGCCCTTCCTTGTTCTGCCTGTTGAGCTCTCTGCTTTGGATCCATTACCCTGTCTGCTTCTGTTCCATTAAGGGAAGATGGTGTTACTATTTCCCTCTCCCCTCTGTATGACATCATAGTATTTTTTTCTAAATTTATTTATGACGAAACCTACAGACAAAATTCTCTAGGCATAATCACTTTGAAAGGAGAACCAAGTATGTTAATAACAAGACACAAAACTAGTACAGCACTTAAAACTCAAAAAAGTTATAATATTTGTTGACCACTAAGCCTTTCTTAGAGAGAGTAATTTATTTTCACTACAGAACGGTTGAAGAAGGCAAATAAAACCAGGATAATTATCAGTGTCATAGTTACTTTCCAGTATAGGAACAATCCTTAAGGGGATTTATACAAATATTACGGAAAGTTAATGATGAGAGCATCATGTAAGAATGAAATGCAGATGCCTGCATTAAATTAGTTCATTGCTCAGAAGAACTTTGGAGGATGTTCCCTAACCCATGAGCAATAGCTTCCCCATGAACTCAAAATGACAGAAGCCTGGCCCTCAGGCACAGGAGGATGGGGCTAATATGATGGTTCACCACAATTACTCAATCTTTAAATGACTGTCCTAGTTTGAGGCTGGCCAAATGCCAGGCATCCACAAACTACTGCTCATTGCCCCTTGTCGCGGTACGCCGGAATCAAACACTGCACTCATAGAGTTAACGTGAATGTTCCCTTTATTGGTTACAAAGCTATCGGTTATATAGGTTAGTAGTTATATGTGTTTGCTTGTGATTGGTTTCTCTCGCTGTCCACGCGCACGGCTCTTCTTTCTGATTGGTGGTCATGCGCTGATCACGCGTCCACTGATGTTTACAGATGAGCTGCCAGTAAGTCTCGGTCTCAGGCTCTGGGTTCCGTCTTTCCCATCCGCTCCTCAATCTTGTTTACCAGCTCGTCCTGAGATAACTCAAAGGCAGGGTCATATCGCTCTAGTATTTTCCCATGTCCCAGATCAGCTAAAAAGCTATCCACAGCCCCTCCCCTGCTCTGCAGCTGGACAGAGGAGAGAAAATTTAACGAAGAGTTCACAAATTAAGGACTGGGAGAGAACAATCATCAATTAGTATCAAGGGCAAAACAGGCTCAACTTGAGGATATTAAGTGGATTTGTTGCTAACAAAATCAGAGGAGGATAATGAGAAGTAAAATAAGCCCTTAAAACACCTTTTTTCCCCCAGCTCCTCCCTCCTTCCCACCGACGGTGCAGGGAGATGGGGTGGGGGTTTTGGTCAGTTCATCACCTGGGATTTTTCTTCTGCCACTCAGGGAGAGGAATCAGTTCCCTGCAAGGACTGTGGCATTCCCTTTTTCCCATGGGAGAAAGTTCTTCATGAACTACTCCATTGTGGGTCCAAGCCTCATGAGCAGCAGTCCTCCCAAACTGCTGCAATGTGAATCCCTCCCACCAGCAAACAGCCTGACCGATACTGCTGCTGTGGGTCCTCCACCACGGGGTGCAGTCCTTCCAAGGATGGGCTGGTCTGACTCAGGGGCAAGGCCTCTTTATCCAAGTCAACTCCCACTGGACCGCAGACCCTCTAGGCATCCGCCTGCTCCAGCGTGGGCACCTTCCCCACAGGCTGCGGGGGGACCTCTCTGCATCGCCGTGGGCCTCCATGGGCTGCAGGGGGGACAACCCGCTTCACCATGGCTCTCACCACAGGCTGCAGGGACATCTTTGCTCTGGCACCTGGAGCACCGCCTCCCCCACCTTCTTCTTCACTTACCTTGGTGTCTCCGTTGTTGTTTCTCTCACATGTTCTCACTTGTCGTCTTCATCAACTGGAACTAAAACTGCGCAACCAACTTTGTTTTGATTTCTTCTTAAATATGTTATCACAGAGGTGTTACCTCCATCTCTGATTGGCCCAGCCATGGCCAGCAGCACGTCCATCTTTAGAGCCATCAGGGATTGGCTCTGCCGGACATGGTGGAAGCTTCCAGTAGCATCTCATAGAAGCCATCTTTGTGCCCCCCCACCCCACCAAAACCAAAACGGGCCCTGCAAAACCAACAATGACAAACCTACCAGTAGTACTAGTAGCATCACTATGTTTTCCCTGCCTTCTCTGAAAAGTTCTTCATATAACTTGGAAGGACTATCATTGAAATATTTCTCCCTTGTATAAGTGTGTTGTCTCCTCTGACTGCACCTGAAAACAAGCTATGAGAATATATATGGAAAAGATATGTTTGAATTTGAGCACAGTGGTCTCCAGGGTCAACCCCTGCTCATCTTCTATCTTTCGTATTGCAGTACTTCTCTAAAAGTTTCTAAGTACAGTAGGAGGGAGGGACCAAAACAACAATGATGGTATCACAGTGTTGTTTATCAGCACGGTATGGTACTAACTAAATTCAGGTTTTCTATTCAGTACAGGGATATTTTTGTTTCACTCTCTTGCTTCTCTCACGAAAATCTCTAGTAACATTTCTTCCCACTTTTGGGTCCACTTAAGAGTTAATAACGTGTTAGTTTTACCAGAAGCATTCAGGACATTCAAACAAAATTGAGCCACCATTTTTAAATCTGCAATCATTGATTAAGTTTTAAAGTGCAGCCAGACATTTGTCAGAAACAAGGATCAGACATCTTCTTCTGTAACATCACCACAGTATCTGTCCTCTGAGATTCACATTTTATATTTTCTAGTTGAAAGGCAAATATACTTATCAAATTGTTATTTTCTTAGATGGGATGACACATAGCTAATCCTAGAGCAACAAATTGTCAAAAATCCCTCAACTACTTTATGCTGTCCTGCAGCATGTGTGGATTATGAAAGCTAAACTGTTTTATGTTCAGCTTTCTTTCAGAAGATGATGCTTGCTGGGCACAAGCACACAAGTGCAGTGATTTGGCACAGGTGGCACTGCAGCCACTGCACACAGAGGCCATCAAAGGGAGAATGATCTGCGGTAACTCCTGTGTCCCTATGGTAGTACTTGTACATATGCTCTACAAAATACCATTGCCTACTGGCTCAAACTACTTTAAAATACATAGGATACTGTACAGTGATCTGTTTTCTTTAATTTACAGAAGAGGAATGATGGGTATCAGCCCTAGAGGGCCAGCAAAGCTCTGTGATAAATTGCTGGTGAGTGCAGAGGCCTAACAGGGGTTTCATGTGCATATGGAGAGCAGCAGAAGAAAATGCATCAGGAGTACTTTCTCTTGGAGGGATCAGTGAGAAGACACAGGATGAACAGATGTCTCTGGCTTCTTCAGGCTTTTGCTAAGTTCACCAATTGAACTGTTTGGAACTGAATCTGCTCACAGACCTTGGGCACAAAGCAGCCTGTGCCAGAGTGAGCCTCTGCTCTCTCTGCTTGTGCTTCTTTACTGGCCAAGAGGGGCCAAGTCCTGCCTGACAGGAGGGACCAGGAGCTACAGCTTCTGTCATTCTGCTCTTCCAATTAATTTTTGTCTCACTGATGATGCTGTTGTCCTGCACTTATGACACAGACCATGTAAAGCTGTGATTGAATCACGGAAGATAATTTCCCATGCCCAGAACCAGAGAGTCTGGAGCAGGGCAGACACCAGGGTTGTATTGCTGCGTCTTTATTGAGACCAGTTTTGGTTTACATTCAAAATTTTAAATTTTACTAGGAGACAGATCATAGTCTAATCTTGTTCTGTTGCTTCCATGTCCTTGCCAGACTTTTATTGCATATAAAAAGCTAAACACCTGCATTTAACATGTGATTCCTCAGATAAGCTATCTGAAAGCACACTGCCGCTACTATCAAAGTTGAATAGATGTTGAAGTTCATGTCGTAAATTATTCCGTTCTACTCAAAACAGAGACTTCAATCAGGATGTGAAGGGAATAGGGAGTTGTTTTAGTATTCTGAAATATTTTAAATTTGTAACAATCTTAAAAATATTGTGCTTTAGGGAATATAAATATCTGGAGAGGATAACAAAAATGTTGGTGGTAAATATGTTTGAAAGTTATAAATTTGAGTACAATCTTGTGAGTAGTTTTTGGATGTTACCATGTGATTAATGTGATCTTAATGTGGAATTGGGATAGGGAAAAGAAAATAAAGACACTTCTCCTCACCTGTGTCCATTAATAGAATATTTATTTATTCTTATAAGTAGGCTATCTCTATTTCCCTCCTTCCATCCACAGAAAAGTACTTCATGGAGCAATTAAAAGCATTTGACTCCCCTTGGTGTGTTGTTTACCATTAAATTAATTATTTTTTCCAATACCTGTGTCAGTTGACTATTTTAAGTTCAAAGCCAAAGCTCAGTCAAAGCAACTCAGCTTTTTTCTTCAAGAAGAGAAAGAAAGGGGGTTTGTTTCCTTGCTAATAAATTAAAAAAGATATCATAGTTGTTCTCTCATTTAAAATCCCTGAGTCACTACTGAGAATGAAATAATTTGATAGCACTGTATAAGGAGTAAGCAAAAAACTGATAGTTTTTCAGTGGTTTCTTTGGGTCACTGATACCAAGAGGGCATGGAGTCTGGTATTTTTGTGGGTTTTTGTTTGCTGTTTTGTTTTTTCTTACTTGTTTTTAACTAGTATTGATAGAATTTGCTTAGCACTGAAATCCTTTTTTGCCACTGCTGTGAGTATCAGGATGACCCCAATCAGGATTGGCCTGTAAAAATCATACAGTGTGTCTCTTGCAGCCAAGTCCCCAGTTGCATACTGCAAATAGATATCCATGTAGATCTGCTTCTGCTTTAGTATGTATCATTGACATGATTTATTCCTAAGCACCTTTGCCTTAAGAAAGTGGCCTTGGGTGACCACTAGTCATCACTCCTCCCAAAAAGAGGCACCAACAGTGAATCCTGCTGGACTACATAGCTAGGCACTTTTAGTATGTGGGGCACTGTATCACAAGAGCCAATTTAGAGTTTCACTGCAAGATTATGAGGCACTGAGGCATGCTCACAACTTCTAGACAGAGATCAAGGAGTAGGAGCAGTAGCCATAGAGTTACTAATGACATATTGCAAAACCAGCACAATGTGAAAGCTACAATTACTTCTGTGTACTGGTAAGAAATCCTCATGAGTATCTGCTTCCTACAACATCCAGAGCCTTCTGTCTCCAGTCACATATCTGTGTGCTCTGTTGTCCCGGCTGCCAAGGGTGACATGAAACTTCCTCTAATGGACACCAAAGCACTTCATTGTCCCAACAGAATGAATTGTGCAGGCAGCAGTTTTCTCATGAAACCTCACTGTGTTACTGGTCATAACTAATACCAGCCCATTTCAAGTTTGCAGGAACAGCTGTAATAATTAAATTCAAATAGTACTTGATGTCAAATTTTCAAGGGAATGAAAGAAGTTGCCAACTTTCAATATTAGCAATTTCATGTATTTGTCTCTTTTCCCAGTGAAGAATTCCATCATAGTAACACAGAACAGTCACACATTTTATTTAAACAACATATTTGAGAGAGCACATACATGTAAGTAATGAGGATAAACATTAAGGTGTCAGCAGTAAGGCCTCCATTGCAACAGCTGACCACTGAAAAAAAGAGGAATTGTATTTTTTTATGGTTAAGCCTTCTTTTGACTCAATTCTAAGTTTTCTGGTGATAAAGCAGTATGTATTTATAAGACAGTAATAACCCTCTACTTAATGGCAAGATATACTTGAGGAAAAAGATAATTTATTATTAATACATTTTATAATGAGCTGTATGCTATAGGGAAATTGAGCCTAGAAATGTGAACGATTGGTAAAAGACTGTTGTATTTTCTCTAACAAAGGAGAAAAATGAAATATGTATGTAAAAGACACAAAAATGAGACTGGTTTAAAAATAGGGTGATTTTGTTCGAAGGCATTTGCTTCCTCCCTCTGCTGTTTATTTTATTTTAGGATGTGTTCCACAGTTTTCACCCTCACCTTCTGGAACTTGTACATCTCTTTAAAGAAAATTGTTATAAAGAATATTTAGTGTTTTGAGTATTAATACCAAGCTACATTAATCATCAAAATTTCTATTAGCATGCAGCAAGTGATTTAAAGGAATACTAACTCAAAATCTACTTGTTTAAAAATAGCACGTTTCAAGCACCTCATTGTATATCATTTTGATCAGGTTTTGTTATTCTAGTATGGTTTATTGGGGTTTCTTTTGTTCTTTTTCTTGTGTTCTGAGAGAAGGGAAACATCTGTGGCCAACCAGTTGGGGAGAACTGCAAAGCTCTCTGTGTGCAGACCTTTCTCTAAAGCTCGCTTGGGTCTGTTTGGAGCCTTCTAGGACTGGTTTTGGTTCAGCATGCTGGCCAGTGGGATGTACACACAGCAGTGTTTATCTCATGCTTTACCAGTGTTCTTGTATTCTTTGTTTGTTTGTATTTGATTATTTCTATTGATCTGACTTGGTCTGTTTCGCTAAAAGCAACAGTAACTTCTGCTATTCTAAAGCAAATACGTCTTGTGAGCAGGTTCCTGATGGACCTTAAAATATAGTGGCGTGTGATCAGGTGCAGGGTGCTCATTGCTGCCACACTGTTGGGAGCATGATTGTCCATTGTGCATGCTTTGCATGCTTTCTGCTTCAGACTTGTGTTGAGAGGAGGAGGGAGAGGCAGGGTGAGGTGCTCTGTGCTTCCCTGCTGCCACATATGGCACCCAGGCTCATGCCATATAGCACAGTGATGGCTTCTGCAGAGACCAGGGCTGTGCTCGCTTTTTTTCCTAGGTGGTAATTTGCTGTTTGGGATTGATTATGGTTGTTTAAAGGCAAGTATGTAGGCAGCAATATGTAGCATGTTCAAATTAATCTACTTGTTCAAAAAGTCCATCCACCTCTTTTTGCCATCACTCAATAATAAGTATTTGGGGAACAATAAGAACAGGGTGAGCAGGTAGGGATACTTTTTCCAGAAAGTAGTTTTCCGGTAACAGGAAGTTTAGGAGCTTACTGAGTCAGAGGCAGTATGTTTTTATTAATATGACTCAGAAATTTTGCCTTAGAACTGGTCAAATCAATTTTCAAGTCTGTTTATGCCTTGATTCATCTACAGTATTCAGTGACAAAGAGCTTGACCATGAGATTCTGTTTCTTTCATGCCTGCCCTCTCCCAGCTTCAGTTGGTGTTACAGTGTTCATGCACTTGCTCTCTCTATATGTTCCCTATGGCACTTCTGAGTTTACAGAAAACTCTTATGCTCCCCAGCCACAGCAGTATTCCTCTCAATGCTGATCCTAGTTTATGCAACACTTCTAAGTAAAACAATTAAAATGCTGAAATTTTTCTAGTATTTTCCAATATTTTTCAACAGAATCTAATCTGAACTTTTACTTAAAAGTAAAAATGTGTTATCGGAATGGAAGCAATCAATGTCTGAGTTTGGGGACTTTTTTCGTTTCCTGTATCAATTGTTTCCTCAATCAGACCAGTCCTTCTCTGTATTTTCTTTAAAACAAAAAACACAAATGTCAACCCATTGCATCAGCCCCTCCCTACTTGCTTCCCCCCCCCCCCCACCAAACAAACAAACCAACTACAAAACAGAGTACACTGTNTAGCTATCCATTCCAAGAAAATCTTCTGAAATTTCATTTTCCCTACATGTAGTCTAAATTTTTGGCTGCATCTTTAGGAAAATATAAGATATTAGCTTTACTTTTATAATTGTACATTTATGTATGAGTGTGCATGCATAATAATTTTTTTCAGCAGTTGCTATGGAAAACAGTATTGTGTGGTGAATCATACTTTGACTTTTGTTGAGTGAAGTAATCCTACTTATTTTATAGTAATTTTAATTACAAGCAGTTGTTGAAAATTAAAATATTAAGAATTAGAATGTATGTTTAAGTGAATACACTTTCAAGATGATGCTTTTTTTTTTGCTCATTGGATGATGTGTGGCATTTTTAATGCCACTCCATAAAAGAAAAGATATCATAGTATCATACAATAACAGGTTGGAAGGGACGTCATGGATCATCTGGTCCAAATGTCTTGATGAAAGCACAGTCTAGACAAGGTGGCCCAACACCCTGTCCAGTCAAATCTTAAAAGTGCTCAGTGCTGGGGAATGCACCACTTCCCTGGAGAAACTGTTCCAGTGCCTGATTGTTCTCAATGTGAAAAATTTTCCTCATCTGTCCAATTGGAATCTCTCTGGGGTAACTTGTACCCATTCCCCTTCAGCTTTTCCATGTGACTCCTTGTAAAAAGGGAGTATCTGTCTTCTTTCAGCCACCCTTTAAATAATGGAATATGGTAATGAAGTCTCCCCTAGGCATTCCTTTCTCAAGGCTGAACAACCTGAGTTCTCTCAGCCTTTCTTCATATGGCAGACTTCCCAGTCCTCTTGTCTTCTTTGATATAAAATCCTTTGGAATTTAAGTGGTATGTAGGAATAATTGGGAGGGGTGGATTCCCGGTCCATAGGACAAGTCAGAATTTTAATGCGTTCTGTTCTGCAGCAGGGCTGAATGATTGGAGATGAGCTAACAGACATGTGCATATGCCTCAGAATAGCTAATCATCCA
The DNA here is from genome assembly GCA_013398175.1 of Climacteris rufus. Lineage (NCBI taxonomy): Eukaryota > Metazoa > Chordata > Aves > Passeriformes > Climacteridae > Climacteris > Climacteris rufus. The sequence goes on from VZRZ01008040.1 coordinate 281,346, forward strand.
GTTAAGAAATATCTGCAATTTGTTTGCCATTTTACTATATTTAGTCATTGGACCAAAAAAAGCCTGATATTCAATATTCACCGGGGTATGAAGACCAAGGTTAAAAAGTTTTGCAGCAAGTGGATCTTATATGGGGTCTCCATATACCAAGTGCTGAACTTTCAGGGGGTGTTATTTCAATATTATTTCTCCAGGATACCTTTTTTTCTCCCTTTTTTTTCCTTTCCTCTTCCCACTTTAAAAACAAACAAACAAACAAACAAAAAAAATCCATTCTTGTGAAAAGTGTCAGATGTGTTCCAGCCAAATATTTGGATTTGGCAAATGATTATTTTGGTGTCTTTTCACCCCTGCTCCATCTCTCTCTCTCTTTTTTTTTTTTAATTTATTTTTAACAAGACACTATCACCCTGCTCTGCATGAAGAAATTGCTGATAAGCTGCATTTGGACCATTAAGTGAAATATGCAGGTAGTGGGAGAAAGCTCCTAATTTCAATTAATGTTTCTGAACAGGAGCTAAAATACTTTAAATAAAAACAATAATAAGGAGGGTAAAGTTGTCATAGCAGACTAGTGTTTTGCAAGTCAGTTTATGGTAAATAAACATTTAAGTCTTTATTAATTATTTTTTCATTCCCCATCAACTGCTTTTACTGATCTTGACAACAAGTTTGGTATATGTAACCTTTAGAGAAAGGACAAAAAAGCCAGAATCTGACATAGCCATCTTCACACCTATTTGTCCCCCTATATACACTTTTTTGTTATTGAAGTTGTTTCATGAAAACAGAAAGAAAGAAACTGTTAAAAGAAGGTCATATTCATTTTGGCCTGCTAATTCCTTATTTACTCATGTATGTTATAACAAATTCAGTAAGGAATTGGTCACTATCCAAGCAGGAAATTTAAATTTGTCTTAACACTTATGACAGAGGAGCTAAGATAAGGAGAGACGATCATGCACATGAATAAAACAAGAAATTCCTGGAAGTATTAGATGTGATTCAGCATCTACACTGCAGAAAGCCTGTGACTTAGTTTCATCAAAAGGATAAACTCAATCCAGGTCTTGAAAGATGTTAGTCTTTGTCTCTATCCCCTACTTAGGTAATAACTGTTCTTCATCACCAGAAAAAAAATCCAAAAACAAACAAAAAAAATCACATATAGTTTCCATTTTAATCTTGTTTTCTCTTCACATTTTAGCCTTTTTTGCATTTTCTTCTGTATCATTTCCCAAGTTTTAATTCTATGAAATGAAGATGTAACAACAAAAGATGTTACCTCCATTGTTTACTACCTGTCTAGAATCTGAACATGTTTGTCTTCACCTGGATTGTCTATATAAAGCTGCTGCCTTCCTGTCCTGTCCATCCCAGACCTATCAAGCCTTTCCTTTATGAGTACTAAAAATTTCACAAAATATGTAAGGATTGGCAAACAGAGACTGGTAACCTGAGCCTTATGCTTTCTAATTTCATGTCCTTCATGATGTTCTTCATGTTATTCTTGTTTCAGATAGCTCTCCTCTATCTCCTTTATTTTTCTCTTGTTAGCAGGAGGAAAAACTTTTTGTGATAATTACTGATGCTTGGTATCAAGTCTTCAAATAGGATATATCTCAGTGCTCTAATAGCAATTGGATTTCTTGTCTTAGAATATTGCCTTATTATTCTAATTTCTTTCTTCAGCACAAGCTGAAGTTAAAAGAAAATAAATTAAAACAATGAAGCATTGTGGAAAAAAATAATTGTGATACACTGGATTTACCTTGAAAATTTGTGAAGTTAAGCAGATACAATTATTTGCATAAATTAATCCAATGATGAATGAGCTAGGTTAACAGAATTTGTATTAATTTCTAGATTAACAGAATTTGTATTAGTTAATCTGTATACAGGAAGAAAAACAGAAGGTTATATAAAAGAAACTCCATTTTGCCTTTGTATGTTTTGGATTTTTCTTTTTTCTGATATGTTTTTCAAGGTCTGTTTTATGTGGACTGTCTAACAAATAATATTGTTTTATATTTCTAAATGATTTGGCAGTAAGTGTTATATATTACACAACAACCTGAAAATAGCTGATCTTACAATTTACTGAATTTTATAACTATATGGTGGGGTCCTTGTTTTTATTTCCAAATCAAATTTCTTCAACTGTAACTAAATAAAAAGGAATACTGGTGAGTTTTATTTCCTTAACAGCCCTGGTATGTATTGATCAGGATTGTTTCAGCTTTATGGTAGTATCAATAATATATCTTCTGTTCCAGATTATTGAATCTTTCTCAGAGTTGTCTTTTGTGTCATAACATTTTGTAAATGTAATTGAAAAGGTACAACCATTATCTGCTTCAGGGTATTTTGCAAGTTTGTAATTTTACTAGTGCATTTAAAACAAACAAACAAAAAAAAAACAGAGTAGCTTTTTGGACAACTCCTTTAGTTTTAGTTATGCTTCTTCTTCAACCTTATCTAGAAGCATTTAAAATTTTGGCTGTTGTGATAAAACTATGTACCACCCTTGGTGCAAATTCATTTGAATGGGACAAAGTCTGGAAAATAACAAAAAGATGGTGAAGCAGCACCGAGGAGATGGAGTATGGGTACTTTGTTTCATTGTTTTGATGGGTGGCTTTCCCCAACAAACACCTCATCTGAATCATAGTGGTTTAGTGAAGATGAGGCACTGAATAAAGCTATAAGCATCTTCAGTGGAATATGATCACAATTTTTATCATTGACATTATTTCAGGACTTCTTTACAGGAAAAAATGCTGAACTATTGGATATTGCAAATAATTGTTTTTATGAGCCAATAGCTAACAGAGAAGTTTGCAATTTCCAAAGGCACATCCAGAAAGTAGCTGAAAATTCATTTTTTGAATCTTTCAATTCTGAATGCCTCTATATTATGTGTATGCCACTTGACAAGTGAAGCAAAGATATAAGTTAAGGTTACAAGTTCGCAGTGCTTTTGCTCTAACAGAGCATCTGAATGTTGGTTGGTGGGTTTGTTCCTTTCTGCAAATGCTTGTCTTGATTCGATAGTGTTCTTTGCTTTGTCCATTACCTCTCAGAGGATTAATACCAAAGTTTTTTCAGAAATCTGATTCTTGTATGGGTATAAACGTGAATTCATAGAATCATGGAAACATAGAATGGAATGATTNTCAGAAAACTGATTCTTGTATGGGTATAAACATCTGAATTCATAGAATCATGGAAACATACAATGGAATGATTTGGAAGGAACCTTAAAAATCATGTAGTTCCAACCCCACTGCCACAGGCAGGAACACCTTCCACTAGACCAGGTTGTTCAAACTTGTTTTAATTAAAAAAAATCGTACTGCAAATAAATTAATAATGGTTTATAAAATAGCCAAGACTTTTTTCAGNATTAATTTAAAAAAATCAAACCCCAAAACATTAAAACCTGACTTTCTCAAATGTTTTATATTTCTAATAATGCTGTAGATATGTGTATAGGTATAGATATATAGATACATATTTATATACTGCAGATAAATTAATAATGGTTTGTAAAATAGCCAAGACTTTTTTCAGGGTCCACCTGAATGTTGTAGCTACATTCTGCTAAACCTTGTCAACCCTCTGTCTGTTGAATTTGTCAAAAGACAAGGGATTCTGCCAGAATGTCTCTCCTTTGTAGTACCTTTTCCTATGTGCTAACTCTCTGCAGTATCCATCCAACCTTATGAAAAGATTTTACAGGTCTGAAAAAAAATTAGATTAAATTATTTTTTATTTGTTGGTGTGCCTTTTCCTCTCACTTTGCCCAAAAGCACTTGGGGCACAATATAAGAAAAGATAGGAGTTACAGATATTTTTAATGCAAGCAGCCATATACATTGTCAAGTGCATGGACTACCAGAACAGCATGAGGTTTTCAGCAGTAAAAAGGCTATTGTACTTTTTGTGCCTTAAGTGCATAAAGGACAATGTGCTTTCCCTTACATGCACACTCAGATCAGCCTGTAGTTGTTTTTTTTTTTAAATTGTAAACTACTCTTTTGTAAGTAACACTTATAAGGCTATTTTTGAAGAGACAAAAAGCCATGAAACTTTAGAAAACATAGGAATAGCCTGATTTTGAGGACTGCTGTCATGATGGTATTTGTAGATATTTGTATTTGTAGGATATATCACAATATTTCTAGGTAATTCTAGAACATATAAAAATAATATTATTTTAACATTAGTAAAAAAAAAATAAAAACCAAAACTATGTTGGGTTTTGGGTTTTTCCTAATTATGTGTTTTCTAAGATTTTTGCCCTTATCCATGTCTAGCACCATTTTTTCCCATCATTTCATCCCTTCCTTTCTCTGTTTCTTTATACCTGAAAATATTTTTTTTCAGATACAACTGTGCAAGATTGTTTTATATTCAATATTGTGTTTTCATTAACAAAATCTGGCTTTATTCCAAAGATTTAAAAGCATTTTCTGGGGCTTCTCGTAGTCGTTGCACAATAGCATGACCCATGAGGAGGTCCCTGATTTTTCTTTTCCTTCTGCTTTTTCCACATGTTACTGTATATTGATGCAAATTTGAATTACTGCAAATTTGAATTAACATGGTTTTTCTTCATTCAGCACTATATACATCTAAACAAACCGCTTAACTGCATAATATTTCAATTATATGGCCGAAAACAGGAGCACAAGCATTTTTTAACATGCTTTTTATAGTTTTTCTAAAAATGCTCAATCATTTCCATTTAATAACTTGGTCTGAGGTTGTTCCAAAGTTTTATTAACTGAAATTAATCCTCCTAAATATGTAAATCACCATCTTTCAAGTTTTGCTCCCATGTTAAAGTATATATTTCAAATCTATTCCTTGTAATCTCATACTGTATATGCAGCAAGGCAAAATTCTGAGGCAGTAAATTTCATAGGTTAGTGCATAGAAAGGCATGCATGTTTACACAAACAAATTTGGCTTGTGACATGGTTTGTGTTTTTCCATTATCATAATGTGTAAGTCTCCCATTCCTTGCATGTGGTCTTGTTCTCCTCATGTCCTGAGCAGACACACCAGACAAGGGGCCGCACAAAATTGGGTGGATGCAGTCAATGAGGAGGCTGGAGTGAGCACAGAACAACTCTACACTTTGCACAGACCATCATCATTTCTATTCTCTTGAATTTATCATTAGCACTCCCCTGGCCAGATAAGAGTGATGTATTCCAAACTCCATTATCAATGGTGCTTTTATTTCAGTGTTTCTAAGTTTATCTGATATCGGTAACTGTATCTCTACATATCAGGGACAAAAAGATCAGTTAATGTGAAAATGTAAGCACCATACTGGCAGTACTGAATTTATAATATTGCTTACAATGCTTTTCTGAATGATATTAATAACCCCACACAAATGGTACATAAAACATGCAGTTAGTGTGGAAGACAAACAGTGATTTACTGCTGTGTGCAGTGGTGCTTTCACTCATTGTGGGGAGTACCTGGATGTTGTTGTGGTTTTCTGAAATGCTGGAATGAATTTGAAATGTCTCAGACTTTAATGTTAAGAGGAATAATAATATTGAGTCACAAAACTGAAGGTGGAGAATCTTAGAAATATAGATAAAATTGCACACTGGAATTGCTGATATTACCTAGGCATTGAGACTTCTGTTTAAAATGTAGTATGTGTCACTTTCTCTATAGACGTTGAAGCTAATATGTGTTTCTGAACAAATGGATGCAATAAATAATGGTTGCAATTTCAGAGAACCTGTTATACTTACCAAAGGTGTTCTCATGAAAACATTATTTACAGAGTATAATTAACCTCCTGCCTTTTCAGGTTCCTGCTGCATGCAAGTAACTGAAACAATTATAATTATCTTCCTGCACTTTCTTCCCTCTCATTCGTCTTAAAAAAAATAGCACAATTTTCACTTTTATATGTTTCCTATATTATTTGCAAAATTGTAATTTTATGTTGACTTTACTCAAATCTGAAGATAATTTTGTTCGGTTATAATCATCAGGAATTTGAGAATACAATGACCGAGAGACTTGTGCAGAGTTTTACCCTCGGATTATTGCAGGCAGCATAGCTATACATTTTTAAATTGTTCCATGTCAGAGATTGATATTTTTTCTTCTTTTCCACTACTCTTCTGACTAAGATGTTCTACAGTGTCACTAGTCTGATATTTAAAAGGCAGGGGGGTTTCTTTCTCTACAGTTCATTTTATCCTCTGTAATTTACATTCATATATTCTTCAGCCAATTCTGTTGTAACTTTATTGTGAAGGAAGACTTAAAATTTCAAATACTTTTGAAGAGTCAAATTTTTCAAATAAATCAAATGCTTGTTTATTGAAAGAGTAACCAAACTCTTAATTGATTTTAATTTAAAAACAAAGTATTGAAATATTTTTTTTATTTTGTATTTAGTATGAGTGTTCAGGCTTCCCACCTTAAGGGTCCAGTTCATGGTGGAACATGGAGTTACAGCCCAAAACAAACAGCATATATGCTGTCTTTGCAATGATATCTAACTTAAATTTTGCTTGAACATGAATATCCTCTGTGAAGTATTTTGGTGGGCCAAAGTTAGTGCTGCTATTTTGACTGAGCTTACTGGGCATCTTCAGATTTGCCTTCCCAGCTCTGGTTTCTAGGAGAGATTTAAAGACTGAAAAACACATCTGTGGGAGGGGAGAAAGGGGAATAAAAAATAGGGTGATGAGCTTAAACAAGAAGATGGAAAATCTTTAAAAGTATGAAAAGATGAAAGAAAACGGGTTTATGAAGACAGCAAGAAAGTCAACAGTCATGCCCACTCCCATCACAGAAAATCCAGTGAAAACTGAGTAAACAGTCTTAATATGTCATTTATTTTCTACCATTTATCAGTGATCAACAAATACTTGTTAACAAAGACATTATTCCTGCATGTCTATTAACTCTCCATCACTGCAGAGGGGGAAAATCCTGATAGTAATGTGCATGACAGCTGTGTCCAAGAGCCCAGATTTGGCTGACACTGATAGGTCTGATTTCTTTTGTCCTAGTGCCTCTTGCTGCTTCTTTGCCTGACCCTAAGTAGCATCAGTGCAAATTGTAGGGAGAGCTAAACCCTCTGGTAACACCTGGACTATCAAGAGAATGAAGGAGATGTGGACATAGAATCGCTGGAGCTCTGGAGGATGAAGGGCAACTCAGGTGTTTTTGCAGTGAAGGTGGTTCTAAGGCTGTGGTGTCCCCAGCTGCATGGCAGTGGGTTCGTACTGGATTTTGGAGGCAAGGCTCTTAAGGAATTTACAGGGCTGCAAAATTTACCCGGGTTAGTAGTGTTTAATCATTTTGTATTCTGGAAGATGCTCAGGAGTGCTGCTTGTTGTGGCTCGTGTGCAGAAATGTATCTGACTGGTTGCACCCCTTGAACTCTTACCTCCTCGTAATTTCAGACATCATAACTGTGTCTTTTCCCTCAAATTACTTTGGATGGCGAACACTTTATATCAATTTTGGAATTTGACCGGTAGTATGTTTTCATAGCATATAAAGTAAATGTTCTTATGATAGGAACATGTTTAATTTCTTCTGTTTTCTCCTCGTTGCTATTTTTCATGTGAATGGGGATAGCATAATTGTAGGCATGTTTTGTTTTTATCACGTTTTGACCAGAATGAATAACTAAATATTTTTGTTTCCTTTGTGCTGATAATAGTACAACACCTGGGTAATTTTCATTCTGTAGTAAATCGATTCCCTCTATAGTAAAATTATATATTTTTAGGTTTATTAAATAACTTGCATTTTTGCTTTTCATAGAAAGAAGAATTCTTTAACCCTCAATCAGTGGGAAGAATTTTACAGATAATAAAATCTCTTGGGTTTAGTTTAGTTGGAATTTTCAGGAAGTCAGATTGAGTGGTATTCTAAATGAAAATATAAGCAGGTATCACTTCCAGTCTTCGTTTGGGTAGATTTTCTTAAAGACAATATTTGAGCCCAAGTGAGGAAGAGAGCAGTTAGGAAAGCTGAAGGTGTATGTACAGAAGAAAACATTTTGTGAATAATGCTCCTTGGCATTGAACTGTAAACCATGCTTAGCACAGTGAGAAACATGGCCAATAGTCAAATTCTTCAAATACAGCAAATTCTCCTGACTGCTAATAACAGAAAAAAAAAAAAAATCTGACAGGCTGCTAAGTCCTACTACAGAAATTCCATATAAAAGGCTTTATGAGGCTGAAAAAGTTCTATTCACATGCTTCAGGTGACTTAACGTGGTAGTTTCACAGTGGGCTGATTTTGTCTCATGTGAGGACACTGTGTCCAGAAGGTTTAGTGTTCCTGCACATACAGTCTCCTTGAAGTGTGGCAGCATCATCCTTCTATGTCAATAGCAGCTGATTTCCTCTTGTCTCAGTGCAAGAACAGCTCTATTTGTCACTCTTTCTGCTGCCAGCTGAGAGGGACATTTTCTCTGGGAAGAGAAAGATCTTATAGCTTTTCTTTGTGTTTTGTTCTTTTTTTTGTTTGCTTTTTTTTTTCCCAGTAAAAGTCTTTAATATTATCAAAGATTTTCCTAGCAGTATGAGAAAATTTCAGTAAGATTTGGAAACCTTAATTTCATATAGAACTTAGTGAAAAAATTTTAGCTGGGTAGAATTTGGAAGCATTTAACTGGTTTACACTGCATTTTTATAATACTTCAATCAAGACAATGTGCTGAAGCTGTGGCTGGTTATGCAGGATATTGATTAAGATAAAATATTGTTTGAAAAAAAACCTAGTTCATTTATCATCTTAAATTTGCTGTTGAATATGATAATTAAATTCCTAAACTTTAGATGCATTTTTTTCATAAAATGTCTGGTGCCCTCCCTTTTGATTTTCCTAACAATTATGTGTTAACTGTGAGGATACATACTGAACATCCATGCAGGATTTGTAATTTGAACCTTCAGCATCCTATATCCTACTGTAATTCCTTGCATATGTGTAAGTACAGAAGAGGTTCTTTTGAATCAGCAGGGGGTGGTAGTGGTGGTGGTGAGAGCTAGCATTTAAGATGTTAGCTAAAATTCTCAGCTGTACTTCAGTGATGGTATTACTCTTCCCCTTAGAGCTGGATTTAGTTTGTCTTTGTGTTACGGAATTTTCTCATTCTAATGGATATGTATGTAATTGATTGACTACAATCAGGTGACTCAAAGAAGTGTTCCTTTGTATTTATTTGCACAGTATTATATATTTATTTTATATGTATATATATATATATATATTATGTTTTTAATCATGTGTGAAGTGGAAGAGGTTTGACTTACAATTTTTTATCTACAGCATTCCAGTTCATGTGACTGAGATGTTGATGTTATTAAATATTTTCCTTTTCTTCGTGGTATAATTTCTTTCTCCAGCTTACTTTGCACCTTTTGAGAAGAAAATAGCAAAACTGAACAAGTGATGCTATTTTCTAAACCACCTAAGACTCTGGGAAATTTCTTTAAATTGAATTTCAACAAGTCATCTTAAGAAGTGCTAAGAGCCCCACAGACAGTGCAGGGAGCTCTTCAATTTGCAGGACCTGTCTCCTTCGGCTACAAAATGCATATCCTCTTCCTTGCAGTACCCAGTGCTGCTTCCCTTGAACTGCTTTGTTCAGGGATTAATTTTCCTCTCTGGTGATCACATAATGCTGGATTAAATCCAACTTTGAGTCCTTGCCACAGTCAGAATATTCCACAATGTTCTTGGGATAACATCAGAAATCTGAAGATTTGAGCAGATTTTTTTCCCTGGCCAATTGAGTCTGCTGCAGAAATTTGAAGGAAGTTGTGAACGGTTTGGCCTAGGGTCATCCTGACTCTCAACAGTTGCAGAGGTCAAGAATGGAGATTGGTAATTCTTAAAACTGTCTGTCCCATGTTCCTCTGAGGAACCTCCACAAATGGATAGGTAGGAGAGACTGCTGGCTTCAGAAACTCATGATGTGACATGATGTCCTATTTCCTATATTGCTGCACATCGTCTGGCTCCTTGTTCATGTTCCCTGGTATATAAACTATGTTCATGTGTGAGAAGTAAGAGGGAAAGCACACACTGCATACACATAGGGGTGCTGAGCTCTGCCATTCCCAGGTGTTTACAGATTTTATCCATTGCTTAATGATGGGCAGGTTTGTGGGAGCAGGTCAGGGAGGACTGCATGCATCTTGGGGCTCATCTGTTACAATATGGATAGCCTGCCTGTAGGCAAGTTTGCTGCAGAAAGTTTATCATGTGTGATTGCTATGCTGGCTGGTGTGAGTGAAATTCTGTTATGTTTGCCTTACTTGTTACAAATTTTTGAGACTCCTTGAGGTGGAAATCCATTCAGAACTCTTTCTGTGAAATATTCATTAGTGGGATGTGAAGACAGATTAAATTATACTGTTTTGAAGGACATCTGATAAGGAAATTAAAATCTTCAATCAGAATAGGGTAATAAAGTATTTAACCCAGATGAGTCTTTTGTTGTACATATTAGGAACTATCATGCTTTATTCACTTGGTAAATATACTTTCTATTTCAGATGCTCTGAGTACATTTAGATGAGCAGACTCTTGCTTTGCATCTTAATTTGATTATGTCTTATACTGTCCTTCCTTATTATTTCACAAAAGTTAAAAGTGTGTGGAGCAGGCTACATCATGTTTTCCACTTACCATGTTTGCAAAGCTGGACATCATGCTGGAAATATATTTTAGGTCCAAATTAATTACAGTACCATTAAAATGATTTTCTTTGGGTGTCAATGCAAGAAGATTAGGTTTCCTAAACTAGATTTTTCTTTTTCTAAAACACTGGCAAAATACTCAAATCTTATCTAGCTATCGAAATAAGACATCAGCTTTTTTGGAATACACTAAATATGTCAGTTGCTAAGCATTTTGGAAAATGTTTTTTAGGTACCTGAGTGGAAGTCGGGCAATTAGAACAATCATCCACCAAGCATTTCTTAATGGCCTTTGTTTTTCAGACTAACATGTGGAGAAGATGGGTCAATATTCATTTATTCACTTATTGGAGAACTGCAGCAGAACCAAGTGAAAGTAAACAAATCTAGTCTGTAATCATTCATCTGTGTGGTAGGTTACAACAATTTACAAAGTGTGAGTAGTATTTAGTGTAAAAAGAAGGGGCTTTAAAAGGTACAAAAGGCAGGATTTTTCCACTGAGTTTACAGTTTATTTTTCTTTCCTTTTGATCCCATTCTTGAGATTGTTTAGTAGAAGAACCAAGATTTAAAAAAAGGAAAATAGATTAGGAAGTAAACCAGACATTTGTCATTCTGCACAATGTGTTGGACCCATAATTGCTGATGCAGGTTAGGTACCACTCAACAGCTGTCTGATATGCAGACTGGACAAAATGCCATCCCTGGATTCAAGCTGTTATAGACCAACATAATGTGTTCTTATTACTTCAGCACATAATATACTTTAAAGAAAAAGTAACCAAGCAATGTACTGAGAGGATACAATCAACATTTCCACAACTGATATGGGTAAACTTAGCTCATATTCTAGTGCTTGGGAGGGATTACAAGTCTAAAAACTGCCCAGCTCTTAAATGTTAGTGAATTATCATAGCATTCAGAAAGACCTCAGTATTCAAATTAGGTTCTACACCCTTAGGCATTTACTTGCTGTATCTAAACATGCAGATGTATTGTATCATTTTTATAGGTCCTAAAAACTATTTTTGGCAGTCAGAATAGTGTGCTGATGAGACCTACAGAAAACTGAGGTTTCTAGAAAAATATTGAGGTGTCATTTATTTCTCCGCATTCTACTTACATTGTGGATGTTTCATGTATTCTTTTTGAGACTAATTATAGTATCTTAAAATCTATATTCAGCTCTTTTAAATGCCTGCTTCCCTAATTTGCTGATTGTCTTCTGTTTTAGTTTCTTCTGATGTTAGTCTCTCCCTGACACACAGGCATGCACACACACACGCACACTTGCTCTTATTCTGTTGTCTCCAATTCTTTTTGCTCCTTCAAGAGTAATTCCTCACTCTGTTCATATGGGATTTCAGCTTGTGTTTCTCCTTCAAGTTAGGTGTCTTGTAATCAACAGTTTTGACTTTCATATAAATCCTATATGTAGCTCTTTATCTTCTCGTCACACGTTCCTCCTTTTCTCCTTTATAGCAGCTTTTGCATCTTTTCTCTGGAGGATTTTCTCTTGTCTTTCATGATGGCCACTATGTATTATTCACTGAAATTTGAGGGTAGTATTGTAATAATTGTATTAGATTCACACTTGGATTACTGCTGATAAAGCTTATCATTTATTGCATATTCTCAAACACACAAAAAAGTATGTTTATATTACCAGAAAGTCAAAGCATTACAAGTGTCTTTATCTTGAGGTGGAATTAAAGAATCAAGTAGTCTTTCTAAATAAATGATTTTTTATCATTTATGGCTGAGAAACAGTCAAAACTGAATAGCTTTGCACAAAGACTGTGTAAAGAGACCTTACTTATACTGTGGTAGGAAAACAGATGCCCAGCCCTAGTCCAGAAATACACTGTGCACTGAAAAAACTGAGAGCAAGCAAAGTGGATTGTCATGCTCTAGCTTTCATACAACTGAGGGATGACATCCTTCCTTTAAGCAGCATCTCTCTTAAATATGTCGGTGCAGGAAGTATAACAGAGGTTAGTTGCAACATGGTGTTATTCTAGTATTTATTGTATGAGCCTGGTAGAGTAATTCTTTCTTCTTTTCTGAGTTCCTGGTTTTCCTTCAGTTCCCATAACCATATCCCACAAGACCTACACTTAACTACAGTGCTTATATCTGAGGATACTCATGTTATCTTCTTTTCTTCCCCAAGACATCTTGTATATAATTGTCTTCATGTAAATATGGCTTGAAACAATAAACATGATATTATCAAACCATAATTTTGTATGAAGCAAACTTGGGATAGCAAAAGGTGCTAATTTATAAACAAAATTAACTCATTTAATTATATGGCTGCATTTTTACAGCTGATATTTGCTTGACACATTGCCTGTCTGCAGTACAGTGAGTGATTAATTGTTGTGACTAGACAATAATAATTGTTTATGTTGCAATTTTTGAGCTGTTATGTGCATTTGTAATAACTTTGGTTGTGCTAAGAAGGCTGTTGGTCCAGAGGAGGTTAGTTACCTTTCAAAACAATTGTGAAATGCCTACAGTGCAGTGTATGCTCCAGTATGAGCATTTATAGTGAGCTATTGAGTATCTAAGCTTAACTAGCCCAAACAATAAATCCCCAGTCTAGACTCTGTTAACCATTATTTTCACTGTAAGGATAACAATTAAAAATGAAAGGACTCTAGAGAAACAAAATTGTGCGGTTTCATAAAGGTTGTTTACATGCCCATCTGAAATGTGTGAAAAATGTCTGATCTCCTTCATTTAATAAATATTACTATTACTGTAGATTTATATTTTTTTCTCTTTTTAAAGCAGTATTGTTATAGGAGTAAAGACCTGAAAACCAAATTCCATATTCTCATCTAGTACGTATTTCCTTCCATTTTTTTTCTTCCTTTCTCACGCCTCCAACATCTAAGATGCTGCTGTTGTGTGGTGATTGCAATACTGCTCTCCATGCTCATCTTTCTGAGATAACAGTACCTCATCCAAAGAAATTTTCTGTCCTATTTTTCAGACTTCATCTTAATTTTATTTTCTTATGTTGCTTCTTATCTTAGCCCACAAAATAACTTTCCTTACAACAAGCAATATAGCTGCACCACTTTGAAATGAGGAAACAGAAAGACCATATAATAGTGGAGGGTATAAACAATGCAGTTACATGCTACTTTAGCTCACTGGCTCTCTTAACACTTGTGCTTCTGAGCCCAAGGCTTTGGCTTCCAAAAGACAACAGAATGCTCAGGGATGAGGTTTATCTCTTCTTGTAGGTGGCTCAAAGATACCTGAGGGGAAAAAAGTCATATTCAAAATTTTGTCAACTATTGGCTCACGTGTCACAGGTTGCCTGTATGGAAATTACATTGTTCTATCTCTGAGCACTTAATGTTGTCACAGAAATATCCAATATCACTGACATCCTGGCAGAGCAGTTGGTTAGTTGTAGCTGTCTCATTTCATCATTCTACTTCTTAATGTTTCAGGGTTTGTTGATTATTTTTTGGTAGATTTTTCCTTTTTGTTTTCTATGTTTAAAAATCTTTTCTCCTCCTTTGCCAAATAGACTATCAAGCCAAACAGAAGTTCTAGTGTTTGAATGCTATTTTCAGGTGCTGCTCATGCTTGTGCTAAAATTCAGGCTGCAGATATAGCTGAGCATAGTGTCTTTTCAGATTTTGGGAGAAAATTCCATTTTTTTTTTTTCTTTTTTGGTTAAATCATTAAATGATCCTTCAGCAGCTCCTTGGCTTTCTTTCTTTGTATTTCTCCCCCAGTATATTGGCAGCTGATGTGCTCTTTACAATCAACAAAACTGTCCTTCATCTCCCCTGCCCAAAAGGTGGTCTTTTCATAACTGTTTTTATTATTTAGTCATTGTCTTTTAAAAATAGGCATTTGTTTCATACTCTTCGTTCTGTGCACAGTCATTGCTTGCTAAACAGAGCATGTCCCAGCTAGAAAAGGCTGTCCCTCCTGTAGAAATAGATTCCTTGTGTTTTATGTCTGTACTGCCTGCTTCTGATCCAGCATTATGGCTGGCTGCTATGCAGACCAGTGGGACCTCTTGTTCAAATAGTTACATTTATTCAGATACAAAACTTTACCAAAAAAACAATTGCTGTGCAGATTGGTAGGAGAACTTCCAAATGGGATAGTTTTCTTCTGAGAAAAAAGGAATCTTTCTAGAGATTTTTAGATGAATGTGATGTGGATATGATATTTAGCACCAAAAAATGGCCAATTCAGTCTTTGATTGAGTGCATTGTTTCAACAGGTGTTTCCAATGTTATATCCTTTGTCGAAGGAAATCATTGCAACCCAAGAAACTTCTGCAACTTCAGTAGAGCTGGTTAAGTTCAAAAACTTTTTGTGAAGGAGAAAGAAGATAAGAAATTCTGTATTTCACATCAGTTAAAATGTGTTTAATTATAAAAAAGGTTTTGATGATTTTTGCTAAAGTATACATTTTGCACTGTAAGAATTGCCTATGTATATTTTGGCTATCTTTTCATTACAAAGAATCTTCCAAATACCACAAGTGAACAACATCTCTTAATGTGCTGTCTATGGTTTTCATGGCCATTAACATGGTTCTGGTGAGAAAACCATATGTATTATTTGGAATGAGGATGACTAAGTGTAGAGTTTACAGGCTTAAGAGCATTCTGCTCATATTACCAGCACTGTGCCATGAGATTTGGGCCTCCTTGAATATTCTGTACTATGTACTCTATGCAGGCTTTACTCCAATTAATCTGGGCAGGCAGTGAGTATCTGACAGCAAACTGCATATAAAGATGATGCAATCTGACTGCTGGGTCTACTAAGATATTGCTGCTGAATAAAGAGTGTTTGAAGCAGGGGAGTGTGAACTCATTCGGGAAATCCAAGCCTGCTTTCTTCTGTCCTCAGTGGCTGATATGTGTATAAACAGGACTTGACTGGAACTCAAAGAGCCTGTAGGGTCTAAACAGCCTCCACAGCCAAAAACTCAGAAGTGCAGCCCCGTGCTTTGGGTTCCTTCCAGTTCCTTGTTGGAATTTCTGCCTTTCTCCTCTGGAAAAAAATTATGTAGGTACAACAGCAGAAGTGTTGTGTTCTCTAGATCTGTATAGCAAGATCATAATAGAATCATAGAATCATAGAATAGTTTGGGTTGGAAGAGAACTCAAAGATTCTTTAGTTCCAACTCCCCTGTCATGTGCAAGGGACACCTTCAGCTAGACCAGGTTGCTCAAAGCCTTGAACACTGCTAGGAATGAGGCATCCACAAATTCTCTGGGCAACTCATTCCAGTACATCACCACTCTCACAGTAAATTCCTTTTTAACATCTAATCTAAATCTGCCCTCTTTCAGTTTACAGTTATTCCAGTGGTTCTGTCACTGCCTTCCCTTGTAAAAAGATTCTTTGAGCGTGGTTGAAGGTTCTGGTTCAGGAAACACAGACATGAGTGGCATATTTGGGAAGCCAGAAGTTGTTGGGTATTACCGTGTCTGTATCATTTGCCTGCTACTTGCAGTATCTATAGGATCCAGTTTTCCTTGTTTTCCCTGACCCAGTCATCATCTGGTGGTGCTGCATTCTCTTGTCCTCTTGTGACCTGTGGTTTTCCAGTTTTCTTGACTGTGATCAGCAAATGTCCTCTCTTTGCTATGTGAAAATAGAAGTTTAGTAATTATTTTGTAGCTACAACAAAGCAAATATGTAATTTATTTTTCTTTCTATTTTAATTGCTGGGTTCCCCAGGAGTGACAATATATTTCTGTTTTCTCACGGTTTCTCTGACTCTGAGTTAATTTTTTTTTTAAGATTGGATTATTTAATCTTCAAACTGCCTTCAAAGTTTGCTTCTGTTGGGTTTACTATTGAAAAAAAAACAAACCCTATTTTCTCTTCTTTTGGATTCTGCTTCTTCCATCATACTGCTGTTCTGTCTTGTTCTGTCTATTCTCTGTGACTTAATTGTATTGTCCTAAAGGAGAGTTCAAAAGGAGCTGAAGAATTTTAATTTTCTACATGCAAACCTTTGCATCTGGTGTAGGTAAAACTTTTATAAAGATCATTTAAGAAAAAGATCACTCTCTAAAATTTGCAAGGCTCCCAGCAGTGTAATAATTATTTAAAAATGTACAGTTTAACAATATTCCAGTTTCTATGTCTTATGACAGTGAAGAAACTGTAACTCCTGTGGGAAGTGATAGAGAAGAATGGTTGATAATTTTCTTGAAACCAGATCATTTATGATCCAGAACTAGCAATTAGAAGACACATTTATTTAATGTGTCAGGAAACTTCGTTTCTAAAGCTAGGTGTCCTGTTGTACCATTTGACCAGTTATTGCATGAGTATCTAAT
Source organism: Climacteris rufus (assembly GCA_013398175.1). Taxonomy (NCBI): domain Eukaryota; kingdom Metazoa; phylum Chordata; class Aves; order Passeriformes; family Climacteridae; genus Climacteris; species Climacteris rufus. The sequence continues at coordinate 298,408 of VZRZ01008040.1, forward strand.
TTCCCCTCTCTTCCCCTTTTGGCTTAGTTGCCTACTTAAATTTGTGTAAAAGCAGTGCAATAACCTCCTGCAGAAATGTGTGTATTTCAACAAATATTCTTTCAATCTTTGTGAACTTATATACAGTTCTGGTAATAATTACATCTTATTTGTCTTATAGTTGCAACATCGGTTTGTCTTTATATTTTTAATGATTGAAACTGTTTGGCATCTGTTTATATCTTTTATTTTAGGATGGTTTTGTTATCAAGTGATCTCTGAAGTTATTGGATGTTAATTCCTCCTTCCAGTAAGATTGTCAAAAAACTCTTTTTAGTGCTCAAGAAGTTTCTGTAACTGCTGTATTCAAGATAAAACTTGTCAGACAGTAAGGAAAGCATATTCTTTATTTCAAAACACGGATATTCCAAAATTTTCAATGTGAGTTTCTTTGAGCCCTATAATTTGCTTCTACACAGCCACTCATTCGAGTCAGAATTTGTTATTTTTCTGAACTGACTACTTCAAGATGAACTTGTTTGTGCAGTGTGTGTTTTTCTCCTTCAATTTGCAGCATTACACATGAATTGCTATACCTCTTGGTTACTTAGGAGCCATCAGATGTACTTGCATCTCCCCTGACCTAGATCACACTCATTTAAAGAAGAAGTCTGTTTCATTCCATGAGAAATGAATTTTTTAGTAACGCTAGAAATAAGCAGTGCTATGAAGATACTTCATTAGTTACAGAAAAACTTTGGTGTGTACCTGTTCATAAGCAGCCCATTTGGAAGCATTTTAATCTTCTAGACCAAAGGACTGAGACAGAAATATTTGCTGTAAACAAAGCTGAGATTTGGTCCTTCATACAGTTCTTGACACTATTGTTATCAAGACTTAGTGCTTAAGACAGATAATTTGAAGAATTCTTCAGGCTGGCAATTAAGACAATCTTATCTCCCAATTTCATTTCCTACCACTTCTGCTTGTTGTATGGAATCTTGTTTTGTAGGATGGGAGGAGACAGAAATTACAAAGGTCTAAATTACGTACTAGTAATTGTCTTTGTCATAGTCTTGTTTTCTGCCATCCTATCTTCCTCCCTCTTTCCCCTTTTTACCTTACACTGACTTTCTCCGTAATAGTAAATTTCCTTATTCTACAAAATTTTCCACTTTTTTTTTTTTTTTTTAATGACTACAAAGGGGAGAAAGGGTGGAATTTTACTGTTTGTAACACCCCTGTGATTGACAGACTTTTTGCCTCCTGCTTTCTAGTAGGTAGATAACGCTTGCTGTATGGGATCTTGTTTTGTAGGGTGGAAGAAGAGGGAGGACTACAACAAACACAAATAGTGGTATGTAATTTTCCCTTTCTCCTTTGTCTCTCCCTACTTACTGGTGTTAACACGGAATTTGCTCAATCATATGGTGATATCTGGTACTGCTATTTGCTGCTTTTTATAAAAACACATCTTCCCAGTTTTTGTTAGTTAGATGCCTGGACCATTTTAAGAAAGAATGCAAATGAAATATTATGTATAACACATAGGGAGTGGATCAGATTGTGCTTACTCTTGGAAACAATGTGACAACTTAAACTGACCAGGTTCTATATTGCATTGCAGTGTCTGAAGTCTTCTTGTCATCCATTATCTTTAAAAATATTTAACAGGCTACTGTATGGGTATTTTGGAGGAAACAGCTGCGGTGGGGCAAGAATAATCATCCTATTTAAACTAAAAGCAACTACGTGCATAGAGTGTGCTCTCTTTTTGAAAAACTGATGCTATAGAGCTGATAGAGAACTGCCTGATTTTCCAGTTCAAGTTTCATCAAAATGTTGTAAACTTAAATTCTAGTTGTGGAATCTTAATTAGTTTGAATGACACAGGGAGACGGTATTCAGCTGTGCATAAACCAGATTGTTTAGAGATAAAGGGATCTTTCTCATAAAATAAAGGGGAGGATTTCCATTAGACTGTGGAGTTGTATTATTTCTAAGGGTAGGACAGCACTTTGAAAACTACTGTGTTGTGTGGTGTTTGAACATTTCACTCAAGAGTGCAGAAGTTATTCAAAGTCATTGTCATTTGGTTTGGATTTTGGTGCGTTTTTTTCCATCATAAAGCTCTCACTTCTGTCCTCATTAAAATGGTACAATGACAGTGTTTATCAGAAAGATACATAAAGCATCATAGCTGTAGCACAAAAAAACTGAGGTAAATGCTTTATTGAATTTAGTTATCAAGAGAAATAGAGAAAGGCAAGTGATGTGTCAAAAATTTGTTTCAAGCAAGATACCATCTTCACTAGACCAATTTTTCTTTGAGTTGTTCTGGATTGTTGGTTCACTATTGACTGAGAAGGAACATGTCTTCTCAGTGAATCACTCCTGGTTTCTATGACACCCCTAAGGTCTGCACAGTACAGCTACAGCAAAAGCAAGTCATATTTTCAAAGTCTGAATAGCTGTGATAATTAGGAAACAAAAGCTGCATTTGTATTTGCCATGATAATGGGAAAGCTTTTCCATTTCTGTTGAAAACAAGAACAGAACACAGTATATTCTCAACAGAGTAGTGAAGCTGCACTTCTCTTGGTAATAGCACATAAGGGATCAGATCCTGTACATTAATTGATCTGCACAGATTGTGTGTCAAAAAACTAAATGGAAAAGGTAGAATAAACTTTATCTGTTTGACACTCAGTAAAACAGATTTTTTTTTCCTGTGAGAAAAACATGTTATAATGGATTACTTTAATCCTCAGCATGCTATTATTGTTTATGGACTGACACGATGTTTATGATCAAGAAAATTCTTTTCTTTCCACTATGAAACTAGAAACAAAGGGATTTTCTATGATCTATCTGTGCTTGGTCCTTTTAAAAGGAATGTAGTGATTTGACCTTGGCTGGATGCCAGACACCCACTGAACCCTCTCTATCACTCCCCTCCACAAATGGACAGGTGAGAGAAAATGTAATAAGAGGTTCTTGGGTTGAGATTAGGATCAGGAGACATCACTCACCAAGTACTATCAAAGGCAAAACAGACTCAGCTTGGGGATATTAACTGAAATTATTACTAACAAAATCAAAGCAGGATAATGAGAAGTAAAAGATATAAAAATCACCTTTACCCCAATCCTCCCTCCTTCCCAGCTCTACCTCCTGCTTCCAAGCAGTGCAGGGAAATGGGGAATGGGAGCTATGTTCAGTTCACCACACGTTGTTCCTGCCACTGCTCAGGGAGAGGAGTCCTTCCCCTGCTCCATCATGGGATTCCTCCCACAAGAAGCAGTTCTCCACAAACTTCTCCAACATGAGACCATCCCACAGCAAACAGTTCTCCATGAACTGCTCCAATGTGGATCACTCTTCCAGAGGGTGCAGTCCTTCAGGAACAGGATGCTCCAGCATAGATCCTCCACGGGGTCACAACTCCTGCTGGAAAACCTGCTCCAGCATGGGCTCCTCTCTCCACAGGTCTACAGGTCCCAGACAGGAGCTTGCTCCAGCGTGGGCTTCCCATGGGGTCACAGCCTCCTCTCAGGCATCCATGTGCTCCAGGGTGGGTTTCTCCATGGGCTGCAGGGGGATCTCTGCACTCCCACTGACCTCCATGGGCTGCAGGGGCACAGCTGCCTCACCATGGTCTGCACCATGGGCTGTAGAGGAATCTCAGCTGTGGCACCAGGAACACCTCCTCCCCTTCCTTCTCGACTGACCCTGGTGTCTGTTCCTCTCATATATTCTCACTCCTCTTTTCTCTGAGAAAAATTAAATCTGCACAATAACTTGTTTTCCTTCTTAAATATGTAATTACAGAGGCGTTACTATCATTCCTGATTGGCTTGACCTTGGCCGGCAGCAGGTGCATCCTGGAGCCTGGTGGCATTGGCTCTGCTGGACATGGGGAAAGCTTCTGGCAGCTCCTTACATAAGCCACCCCTGTGTCTCCTTGCTAATAAAACCTGGCCACACAAACCCAATACAAGGAAATTCAGACTTTCAGTGGAGAGATTTTTCCCAGACTAGGGTAAATTGACATTGTCAACATGGAGCGAAACTACTTCATTCACGATGGAAAATGAGTCCCCAAAGAGTATTTAGTTTAAATAATAACTGTATGTTGTGGAAAAATATGAAGGGAGATGATAAAGAACTAATTAAGATGTAGAGGCTTCGTACTGTTGGCATTTGGAAAAAAAAAGTTAATTGCTTTTATTCTGAGTTTCGTAACATTATCATCAATTTTCATGATAACTTTATTGCATAGACATGACACATATTGAATAAAGCTGTCTGTTTGACAAAAAATGCATGGGCTACTAAGATGTCAACAATCATGGCACTTTAAAAGTTTCAAAAGGATGAATAATTACCATGGATTAAGTTCTATTTGAGCTGGGAGCAGAGGGATTGGGTTTTCTCCCCCATTTTTTTTTTAATGGGATTATGATTCATCTACATAACCATAAAAATACCCCTTCTTTCCACTCAGCCTAAAAGGTTGTCTACTTTAATTTCAAGAGTCATTCTTGGGCTATAGTGGAGGGGCCATGTTATACTGGTACATAATATCTTTATCTTGACACTGTGGATGAAAGATATTTCCCTGGAAATGGGTGTCAAATTCTTTTACCAGTTGGAATGGAGAGGAATAGTGGTACCTGGGAACTGCTAGAGAGTCCTTGGTAACTCTGCAGCACCTAGAAATCTTTGCTAGCAGCAAAGACACCAGTATCTACTTTGTCTGAATTGTGAATGAAAAATATGTTGCACCATGTCAGCCTTGAGTTTGCTGTTTCTTGCATAAAAAAAGTTTGTAACAACCCTCCTAATGTGATGACTTAGATACATAGTTTGCTAAGAATACAAAACCTTTTTAAGCAAAGCTTTCCTATGGGCATAAATAAAGAGTTAGTAGCAAGTGTGTGGGTATATTTTCTGCCATTTCCTAGGTTTTCATAATTTTTCTATTACAAATAATGAAATGCAACATTTAAGAATACTGAGGGGGAGTTTTTGAGACTGGATACTTACAGTATGAAGTTCATCTAAAAAATATTCTACTTCTTCAGTCATATTGAATTTTTACAATGTAAATTAGAAAGATGTCTTGATTAGAAAGATGGTTTGAATTTCATCAGGACCCGAAAACTGTATTCAGGTATAACAAATCAGAATAATAGTAGTCCTCTGTTGATTACTGTTTATTTTGCAGGTGGTATATACTTTTTGTCTGTATTTTCTTTGACCCATAGCTTAAAATTTTCTTGCTTTATGTTAAATATATTCATTTTACCATTAATAGAATGTGTTGCCTTTAAAATAATTGTTGGCCCTCTGCTTCTGATACTTTAGTTTAAAACTACTATAACAAGTTTGCAGATATGCTCATTCACTTATTTTTTCTACCTGTTTCAAGCTATTTATAATTCTCATTAGCAGTAGTAAAAGAAGAGATTTCTCTTGTTAAACCCTGAGATGAGATTCTGGAGGTTGTGAAGAGAAAACTGTTAGTCATGGACTTGATGTCCAAACAAAATAAACATCAGCCAAAAAGAAGCAGCAGCCTTCTCAAGCAACTACATCGTAAGAAAGGAGAATTATTAAAATATTACTTTCAGGAGTTTGAGGTGAGGCAAACGTAGTGCATGGGCAAGCAAACACAAAGCATTCTATGATTCTTTTAATCGATGAAATTAACTCCAGTCTAATTCTGCTAATAAAAAATAAAAATAAAAAAAATATGTTCATGTCATAGCTTCCTTCATAATCCAACACCACTGACTTTTGTGGAGCTGGATCTGACCTGCCCAGCAGTGCTGGAGATGATTGACCAACAGGGTGATGATTCAGCTCACTGCCCTTTATCCTCCCCAAGATACAGGGATGCTTATTCATGCTCAATAGAGAGACCAGCCCTATCAGAAGCTGATCCTTCCTAACCATCTGAGCAGTTAGATACTTGTCTTAGCACCAATCTTATGGCTGGGGTGTGGGAAATTATTGTTTCACAAATGCATTCAAGAAATATATATCTCCAAGAGTTCTGCTGGTTTTGTTCATGTGACTTTTAGATAATTTCTTCTGCAGTGTAAATATGTATATTAGATTTTCTCCATAAAAGAGACTGGAAGATGCAATGTTTCTCTTTCTGAAAGATCACCTTTTTCCCAAAGAAAAGAATTATGCACTTTATAATGGCATGTAGCACAAAGAAGGATTAAAGATTTTTAATAAAGGTTTGATTTCTTTACCTTATAAAGAAGAAAAGAAAAACATTGTGCTTTGTCCTTTTGTCTAAGGATCTCCATGCTATTATTCTGTTTTCCGCTTAGGAAATTGGTAATGGTTTTACTCATAGAATATAACCTTTCCAAAGCTATCTTACATATGCTAGCCTTCTTTAAAAAGTGAAACTAGATATTTAATAGTGAATTTTCTCCTCAGTCTTTTCAAAAACCTGTTCATCTCATGTTCGATAAATTGGCAACATGTTTCTTCGCTAATATGAAATAAAACTTACCCAAAGAATAGTCCATTGTGAAAGAGAGGAAGCTTGCAGTAATGTAAAAAACGAAAATGAAAACAAAAACGAAAATGAAAATGAAAACCAAAACCAAAACCAAAACTGAAGCAAGCAAACAAACCAACCAACCAAAAACAAAAACCCACCTATGTTTTATAAAATTGCTGCTTGGGAGTTGTATTGAGATACCAATCTTGAGAGATGCTGAATCATCAAAAATTACCAGACATTTAGTAATTTCTCTAAGGTAACTTACAGAGTTCTCACTGAGAAATACGAGTAATTTGATACTGTGCAGCATAGGACTCAATATTTGAGGTCTATTTTACAGATTATTTCTCAAGTTTCCACATTAAATATTCTCAGTTCAAAATGTATCTCTTCTAAAAAGCATTCAAACCCTACAGAACTGGACTAGAATTTAAAAGACATTGCAGCCTCTCAAATCTCCCATTGTGACCATCAACACATTTCTTCCATCATTGTGTTTCTGGTCAAGCTACATGTTGTTCTCTCCTTTGTTTTCAAATGCCAGCCTAAGATGTACTGTCAATTCCCTTTACTTTTTTTCTGATAACTTTTCTTTTCAGAGCCAAAAAGAACATCACAGAGATAGAGATTTCTCTGCATATGAACATGCACGGAAAGCAATTTTTTTTGCATATAAAGTAGCCTGTCTTATATGTTCACTGCAGAGAACAGAACAGAAATTTCAGTCTTATGCTCTGGACTTTGCAGAGAGAAATCAGTAGTGTCACATGCTTGGATGACTGATCTGGAAAAAGTAGTGCCATGCTAAACTCTTCTCTTACCCCAAAGACTGAAATATCTATGTATAAAATGCGTCCTAAGCTCTACCGTCAGTTTGGTGGTTACCTGTATTCCCCCCAAACCAGGTTGATTTTATGCAATTTTGAAGAACATGTCTAATACATAAATCATTTATCAATCAGCTGACTTTTAATAACCAAATATGCAAAATAGAAGTATGACCAAAGAAGTTTCTTGTGATTAAATATGAAGTAGCACTTAGATTATTTCTAACTGAAAAATAATGCTCATTTTATACTTGTGATGCAATTATACTGTTTTCTGGTTTAGAGCAGAATTCAGAAGAGTTACTGAAATGTCGAAATGTATACATAAAGGAGGCCCCTGATTGAAAGAGCTCTTGCTTCTGTATTTGTCCAGCCTGCATCATTGTCAGTACATACTTGGGTTTTGCTGTTCTTCTGAGTTCTTACCTTATCTATTTGGCCTAATAACTGTGATTATGTTGTTTCAATTTGACCCACAGAGTATGGAATGTTAAACAAGCTTATTAAATGTATTAGAGTCAAATAACTTACCATGGAAACTAAGGGTTTCCCAGTCTTCATACAATATTCTTGGAACATATTTTACCAACAATGGACGTTCATTTTGCCATCTGCTTAATATCACTGGTTTTCAGGGAAGCAAAGGAGGTGAGATAGGGTACATGGTTTTCAAAACACTTGAAAAGGTTTGAAAAATAAACATTATCAAAAGCAAAAGGACAACTGGTCAGCTTTGTAACTCAATCATTTTTCACACTGTTGCTTATCCCCTTCATTAAGTTATCAATATCACATGACTGAATTTACAGAGGTTCTGACTGGGACTCTGCAAGTCACTAAGAGCTGGGGCAGTCAGCTTTCTAAAAATAACTGGCCTGATTTTTATACTTTGGAGGAATTTTCACTCAAGCAAAAAAAATTGTCACTGCCAGATGGTGATGGAAGCATTACTACAGCATGGGAATGTTAACAAAGATGCACTCAGCAAAGAAAATTGTTTCCATAGTAACAGGATGCTAAGCATTTTCAAATAAATAATTAAATAAAATTAGACAGTATTATTTAGATAGCAGAATGGCAAAAAAAGTTTGGATTATTTTTCCTTTTGGAAATGGATGAGGTTTTTTTTACATTCTCCTTAAAACTTTTACAACACTTTTTTTGCTGACTAGGTGCATTTCTTTCAACCTAAATACCCTTCTCAGCTGTATTCATTTTTGTTCCAGACCAAATTCTGGTATTTAGTCCCTTTTCTCTCTACATTCGTCCAGCACATTTGTGCAGCTAAACAGTCCATAGGATTTGTAAAAACCCTTTAGGGTTTGGTAGCAGGTTACTACCAGCAGCAAAATTAATACCAGTATTATAACAGTGTGTGAGTGCCCACAGCCAGTGACTGGCCTCCCACTTGTGCTAGTTACCACACAGAGAGAATTTCACAGAAATGTGGGTACCTTAAAGGGTCTCAAATGTGGTGGTAGCTGCCAAAAGGGGGGCCAAATGAAACCTTGGACGAGGAATGAGTTTGTGGCGCACAGGAATGTGAAAGCAGGCATACTTTAAAAAAGGAAGCAGCAGTAATGTGTTTGTCAGGCACATGGCAAATGATAACACCTATCTGTTAGAGGGATGGGCTGTGCTGGTTGTGTTTTTTCTCAATGTCTTGTAAAAGTTGTTTGAGTCACACTGCAATTTGCACAATATTTACAAACCAGCATACTTACACTGAGCAGGGAGTGGAGGGGAAGAGTAGGGCAAGGGGAGAAGGCACCTCTTCTTTTCTTGGTCATCAGATACCACCTCTTTAAACAAAAATTTCAATCTACTGAACCAAGAACACATCAGGTTAAGGCTTATTGGGCAGGATTCTAGAGGTAAGCGTTACGATCTCTAGAAATGAGAGAAAACAGAGCTTCTCTTGGCTCAGTGGAGTCCTTTTTTCATGAGTTTGAAAGGACTGTCCTGACAAAGACAAGTAAATACAGAGATTTGGAACGGGGTGGTTCCTGAACTAGTTTGACAGCTTGTTGGTTTGTGTAGGAATTGTGGCAATTCTATTGATACTGGGACCAAATAATTTTCTGTTTAATGTGTTCACCACCAGCCTGAACATATGGAATATTGGTGTTGCTCCCATAGTGGGGATCTCTTTCCTACAGGATCACAGTGTGTGTTGTATTGGCACCATCTGTCGCTATTTTAAATATTTAGCTTAGTGGTCTAACACTAATCCAATGTCTCAAACTATTAATTGCTCTTGATCTATAGAAAAGGAGACAAAGGAAAAATTATTTCCTCCAGGAAAAGTTGCTCTAATTTGATTTTTCACTTAAAATATTTTGTAGATCAGGGCCAAATACGTTGATGCAGTTCAAGCAAGCAAAGTGTTCAGATGTGAATAATCCATGAATATACATAATAAATCATACTTAATTACATTTTGATGTCTGGATAGAATCCAGTATGTTTTGTCAAGTCTCATAGGGAAACTGCATGGGCTATTTATGCATCATTTCATAAATTGTTTCACCACCAGTCTTCATTCTGTTCTTCAGGCATGTTTTAAAGTTGACATCACTTGTTAAGACCTGCATTACATTAGAGGAAACACAAATTTCAATATAAAAGCACCAAAGAATAATTCAGTGAAACTTTTTCACTCAGTATATCTGAAAATTTTTCCCCTCTTCTTGGTCATGTCTTTGCTCTCAATGTAATAAATTTCATCCAGTAAGAACCTGTTGATACTTAATATGTTATATTTGTTAGTCTTAGGTGCAACCTCTCACCTTCTTTATGGAAATGGAGGTATAAAATTTACTAATAATTTTTCATTTGTGGAATATCATCCTCATATCTTGAGTGAATGTGGTACTTGACTTATAATTGTGTTAGCATTTAATAATCATAATGTGTAGCTGTCCTGAAGGAATGATTTGTCATCTGACTGCAGCATGAACCCACATATACACCTTTTAAATTGCATAATACAGTTCTTTAATGATAAACAAACCTATTCTAGCTTTATTGCTTGCTCCTCTCATTATTTGGGATGCAGCCTTCAAAAATTTGACCTTTACTTTGTTACTTGTCTTCTTTACAATAGTATGTACCTCATTTTCTGTGGTTGCATAAATAGATGAAGTTAGATATTTCAATTATATTTCCATCTAGGGCAAGAGCAAAATCCAGAGGAACCAAGTTAATTTTTTTAAAGACATAAATGTCATGATATATAAAGACATTGCTACTTTAGCCATTTACTAAATGCATTTATGTGATGTAGAAATCTGTGAGAACATATTTGTGTTAGCCTTAAAATCAGACATTCTTTTCAGACACTAATTTGCAGGAATATTTGGTTATTATGATGTGCATACTTAGCCTTGCCAAGACAATGCTTTGGTTTAGTAAAAAAAAAAAATTCTTTTCTTACATGTGTAGCTTACTTCACTGCAGGAGACAACAAATTAATTCAGCTTTATTTGTCATGCAGGCCTGCAGTCCCAAACAAATTAAAGTAAATCTGACTGAACCTGTATCAGAAGGGCTTTGGAAATGGATGCTAGAATGTGAAAATGGTATTTTTCTTTTTGATCATTGGCCATGAATCTGTGTTGGTATTGTGTAAATATTGCTGTTGACACAAAACCATGTGAAGCCTTGAAGTAAAGGAGATGTCTCCCCTGAAGTATTTAGACATCCATGTCAGAAGCAGTACCATCTCTTGGGCCAATTATGGCCTTCGGTGGGGTCTAATCTCCAAGAATATTTGTTTTCTTGACCAGGACATAGCGGTCCTTCTACCCTGAGGCTGTGCTCCCTTTGCCATCAATGTTGGCAGAGCATTGCTGAAAGCCTCAACTCTTTGTGCTGCTTTCCCACTGCCAGTATTTTTGTGTTCTTCTTTAGAGGAATTATTTCTCACACAGCTTGATATCACATGTTTGGGACTTCTTATTTCTGAACCTACTTAGAGAGAGTTTCCTTAGTTGTGCTCTGATGGAAACTGGTGTTGTATACATGATTAAAATGATTTGCAATTAAAATTAATTTTCATCCATCACAAATTGTCAGTGTTGGATTGCATTACCTAAAATCATTATTTAAAAACACACACTTTCACCACTTTGGAGTAAAGAAAAGTTGAAACTGGAAGACTGATGGTTGGTAATATATGGATATATTTGAAGGCCCTAGAAAGTATATGATCTGAAGAACACTTGCATCAATAACAGCTTTGGTGGCAGCAAGGATGGTGGAGGAAGAAGGAAGGAGGGAAAGTAGGCTTATATCTTTTTTTTTGGTGTGGGAAGTTAGACTCTTAAATAACACAGGTGCCACCACAGTAATTTTTGTAGATATTTTCAACTTCAGCAATAGATTTTAATTTGTGTTTTACCAGACAGTGTTCTCATATTTGTTTGATAAATACCAACTGTTTTATCTTCATTTGCATGGAAGATTCAGTAAAACTTACTTGTTTATATAAAAAAGACACTACTTTTGTGGAAGGAATAGAGATCAGATAAATGTCTGCATTCATAATGTTTCTATTTCAAAGAAAATATGAAAGAAATATATTTTTATAATGTTGAACTTCATGTGACAGCTTGTGATTTTGTTTCTTCCACATTCTTTAGCTATTGCAAAATCAAGGCATTGCTTTGTTATTTTTGTAGTTCTCTTTTAACTGTAGCTGCTCAAACATAACATTATCAAAGTCTTACTGAGTGTAAGAGGTTTAACCTAAAACATTTGTGTATGAAAGTAGTGCTCACTTGCTCTCAAAACATGAAACATGGGGTGATAGCCTGACTGCCCTGAGCCAAAAGAAAAATTGTATTTGCCTCCCTGTGACATTGTTTGCTTTATTTTGTGTCATCAAACTCATCATAGGTACTTCTGATTTCAAAATATTAGAAAAGTGCATTCCCTAAAGAAAAGTGTCTTCTTGCAGTGTTTTAGGAGTAGGCAACTCCATCATCATCATGCTCCTGGTTCCTCACCCTGTGTTTAACAGTCAACTTTGCTCCCAATCTTGGGATCCTGGGGACCATCCTGAACTTAGACAGTTCTGCCAATGTTGCTGTGAATAAAGAAGGCATTGAGCAAATCACTTAAACACACCGTGTATAGACTTGCTCCAGCCAGTAGCTGACTTTGACCTACTAGAATTTGAGTTGACTAGCTTTTGTGTCTAGGCAGTGTAAAGATGCATGGAAAAATCATCCTTATATCCCAAGATTCAGCAGTGAGTCCCACTGTGAGTCCCTCTGTTTGCCAAGCTGACTTTATTTAAATTTGTATCCAACCGGGGTAAATGTGGGGCTAGTTCCAAACATTTAGGCATTTGATAACCCAGCGCCACATAGCCTGCAGGCCTGCAAAATTTTAATAGCTTAGGGTTTGGACCTAATGTCTAGTGCTTCACAAAAGATGACAGATTTCTGGTAACTGAGTCAAATATTTCCATTTGTCTTCTCTACATTAAGTTCTTCAGTACAGCATACTTCTGCTTACATAGTTTCATTAAGGTAGTGTAGTTGTTGCAAACTCTTGGAAGTCTCATGAGTTTTAAAATCCCAGACACTGTAGTTGCTTTTTTCTTTTTTTTTCTCTCCTTTCATATTCCTGGGATGTATTTTTCTTGTTTATATTTAATAACTTTACTCAAAGGAAGCCAAATACAAGACTCCACTGTTGTACATGCACCATGCCAGCATCTTCAGTTTTCTCATACTAGTTTTCAGACAATACAGTGGACATTTTTCCCTATAGGTCATTCTAGAAAAATATGTTACATTTATACTGTTGCACATCTTAGACTGTAAAAAAATATTATGAAGTCAAGGCTCAAACCCTGTTCAAAACTATTAAATAAAGATCCTATTCATTTCTTTCTGAACTTTTAAATTGTGTGCTGAGTCAACTAAATAGAAAAAGTTCTTCACTGTCAGAGGAACAGTTTGAATGTTATTTTAAATCATCTCATTTAAATCAATGACTAAACGTGGCCTTTTTCCCCTGCTCAATTCAATTAAGTATTTTGAGCTGAAATAATACATCTAATGGAAAAATCGAGGTAGCTGTCTTTCAAAATACCTTTCATATTAGGAAAACAGAAGTAAGACCAAAAAAATTCTTAGTTAGTTTCTAATTTTAAAGACATATCAAGCAATTTAGAAAAGAAAAAAACTATTATTTAAACTTCAAATAATTCCGCGTGTGTGATGTATTTTGTTGTATCAGAAACTAATTTGAAAACAAATACAGAAATTCTCTACAGTTGCATTTACTTAGTAAAAAGAGATATACCTTAGAATATCAGGTCTCCTGCAATATTTTCAAGTGAGGTTTGATAATCATAGAGGAAAAATCTGAACTAGTACTTTCGTTTCTCTTGCTATACAGTTATATCTTGGATTGTTCCCCGAATAGGTGCACTGGGCAGAAGATTTCATTTTTCGTTGGTAATCCTATTTGGTTGTATGAATTTTGAGTTTGGCAAATTTCTTCAAGTGTCTATATGCATGTGCATATAATATGCATTTTATAGAGAAAAACTTTGATTATTCTCTAAATAATGGTATTTATATAGCAAATATAAAACTCTTTTCAATTTGGGAGTTACTGTTCTGTGATTTGTAACATCAGTGAGCATATTTTCATAGTGCCTTTTAAAGATATTTCACTTTTAAAGTATCTGCGTTTAGACTGTCCCAAGGTTTTATTTTTGCTTATAGTGCCCTCACCTGTAACTTAGGGTCAATTGCAGAAATTTAGCAGTGAAAATAGCTACTTTTCTTTGAAACATGACTTGTCTTGTTTTGACAGCCAGAAACAGTTAACACGTCCTAGCTGACGTGTAGTAGTTTTTAATATTACACTTGAAATATTACAGTGGTTTCTAGTGTACCCTAAACACAGTTTATTTTTATGTCAAACCTCAGTTTTGTACTTTTACTCTAGAATGGAACCTGGAAACCCTAATGAAGCAATTAATTGATATTTTAATTTCAAGTATTGTCCTTAATTCAATCATTTATCAAGTTGTGAGACACAACAGATCAAAATAGAAAACAACTGGAGTGGGAAAAAAAAAAGAATTAGCATAGCTGCATTTTTGTCCCTTTATTTTTCCTTTTCTCACTTCTGTCACCTTCCCAAGTAAAATCTCTCTCCAGAGTTCACAAGAATAACAAGCACACCTTTCAATAACAGACTTCATTTAGGAAACTTTTCAGAAACAAACAAGAAAACTGGGAAGGATAACCAATTTAGTCTGAATCCTCCTGTTTGGATTTTTTTGAAGATCACATAGAACAATGCTCCTAAACTAAGTGGATAGACCTGAAGGATGTAAAGCAATTATAGTTTTCTCATTTTCGGGTCATCCTGGTCTGGTACACAGACAAATACAGTATGGGACACTTCAGTTTACACTGTGACTCCCAGTTTAGTACACATACACAAGGTGACAGCTGATAGAGTATAGGTATTTTTCCAGGTCTGGGTTGCAATAGCTTTTCTTTGACAGCGGAATTTGAATCTGACAAGATCTTGAAGTACTGTGTTTCTGGCATTCTTTTTTCAGGGAACTTTTCTCTCTACAGTGGTTTTCCAGGCTATGGATCTTCAGCACTCATGCTGCAATCAGGCTACAGAAGCAACTGAGGGCACAGCTGGGGCATGTCAAGTGAAAATAGAAAAGTCTTGCCTTGTTCTTTTTGAAGTGGAAAGTTTACATATAAAAATTCAAGATTTGGGTCCAATGAGAGATGGTGCAAGGTGAGAAGAGGTGTAATGAGGTCTGAGACTACAGATCAATCACCAGAACTAAAAAAGTTCTGGTTTCTGCACAATTTGCAGGCAGATTTCTTTGAGTATATTTTTCAGTCAGGACCTGACTGCAATTTAGGGATGCTCTTGACTAGCTCATTCTATGAAGCTGAAACCTGTATCCTGTAAATCAAAGCTTGCTCCCTTGCACACCTGCATGTTCTCTTTCCCTCCTTCCCTTCTCTACAAAAACTCAAAAACTTGCATTCATTTTGTTAATACTAACCTTAATATTTCTCTTATAAATTTCTGCCCTGTCAACAGTGGAGAGCATAAGCATTTCTTGTGCCTGGTTAGACAATAGAAGGTTGTGATTAAGGACAAATATCTAGTCTTTATTCAGATACATTTCAGGGTGGTGAGGGAGAATGGATATGTGGAATATTATATGCATTTTTTTCTGTCTGCTTTACATATGTGTGTGAATATTTACGCATGGTTACTTTTCTCATCTAATACCTCTGTGTCTTGGGCCAGGACCCCACTGTGCTGAGGCTGTTCCAAACAGTCTTTCTGTGTTTGAAAGCCAAAATTAATGGGATATGTGGGATCACAGCCAATCTAAATTTAGTCTTCACCATATGTATTCCACTGCCACAAATAATAATGTAATCACCTCCCCCCTTTTTTTTTTCTTGGCATCTATTTGTAGTTTTGTTATCTTCCCAATTCTCAAGAATTAACCTTATGGTATTTTAGCTGGGCAATGAAAAATGAAGACATCTTTTTTAAAGATAGCTTTTTCAAGAAATATTTATTTTGTGACATTTTTGTTGAACTTAAGTTGCTCAAAAGGTTTCTTTACATCTTTCTTTTGAGCTAATTTACATAGGTTACTGTTCCTTTAAATATCAGTTACTATGGCTATCTTCCTCAATGCTCATTTCAATACACATGTTCTACTATTCTTATTCAAATTTGAAAAACATGAGATTATTTTAGAAATTATGTATAAACTGCTGACTACTATTATTGTGTAGGACTTATTGTCATAAACTTTGGAAACTTGTATGGGTACAGTAGATGAAAAAGGGCTCAGTGACTTTTACTGTCCTGTAGCATGACTGACATTATAACCCTCAGCAAGGATTTCGGGTTGGCCTTCCAAAAATGGAGATTATCAGCCCTTGCAAGTGTTTGAGGTGGGAAGACTGTCATCCTAAAATCATTGCCTCAGGAGTTAAGAGCCTGCCTTTGAAAGCGTTGGCCTAGGTTGAGAGGCTCAAAGCTGGAGTGATAAACACATGGACATTTGCTTGGAAAGCAAGCTTCTTGTTGAGGTGATAGAAGAGTTGAGGAGTTTCTTTGGAAATTTCCTTTAGAAATTATTGACCAGAGCAAGCTGGGTATGATTTTTGTTCAAAAGACTGCTTTAAAAAGGAGATTAATTTGCAAGCATCCATTCTAAGAGCAAGATATTTTTTACAACTAAATAGGTAAAAAAATAGTATTCTTTTGGACTTCAATGTAAAAACAGTGGGTTTTGTATGCTCATATGTGTCTGCCATTGTAACTACTACTTCTACGATATGTCATTGACTGGAATCCCCAATGATGTTTTTTGAGGTGCAGCAATTTTGTTTCTTCTTTTAATAATCATTGTTACAACTAGACAAATGATAATCTCCTGTAGAATATTCCTCTAAAGACATGACTTCTCCTATAGGACATTCCTTTAAGGGCATGACTCCTCTTGTGGTGAATCTCCAACAAATAATAACTTTATTTTAGAAATGTCAAAAAACCTTAAAAATCTGATTCTGGAAATATGTCAGAAACTTCTATTTGCTTTTCTGTTTTGGAAGAGAACTTTTTCATTTTGATAAATCAAAATTAATGTGGTTTAAGCCTTCCATTCATTTAATTCTTGACTAGAACTTTTTTTAATGGCTGAAGCAATTTATTTCATGCATTTTGAGAAGGTCTAGCAAAGGATTCTGACATGGAAAACACATCAGCTTTAATAACTGCATTCAGAGTTCTTTTGGTGTATCAAAATAATGCACTTCAGCAAAATACTGGAATAGATAATAACATCCATTAAGAACCAGTGCACTCTGGTTTTAATCATTCTTCCTGAACAAATAGATTTGAATTCACCTACTTCTGTTTCTGATTTCTTTGACTATACTTCCTTGGAAGTGGTGCTATGTGATGACTAAATAAACTGGCAGACTAACTTTTGCCAAAGATATGCAGGGGTTTTCTGCTTACTTTTTAGGGTTTTAACTATATGTGTGTGCATATTCCAATAAAGTTTAATTTTCCAGCATACTTTTTTACAATTTATGAAGTGAAGCTTACTTCCTGAAAATATCAACGTATTCGTTCTTTTCCCTTTCCTTAAAAATGTTCAATGAGAAATTTCTTATTCTATACAGAATATTGAGTTTTTACTATGTAAGTTTTTGTGTTAAACTTACCACAAACCATTCTCAGCTATAGCTCCTTTCAGAAGGAAAAAAAATTCCTGAGTATAACTTCTATGTCAAGGTAGTATGTTTTATGTAATGAAGTCTCATAAATATATCTGACTTACATAAACACAGTTATTTTGTAAGCAGTCCTTAGCAGAAACCATCCATTAAAAATAAGCTGGAACTATCAGATTCTCAAAACATTCTAATCTATTACAAGATTTTAAACCTGCTCATTAAACTTTCATTGATTTGAAAAATAAACCAAACAAACGTAAAATAAGAGAAAGTTCTGGCTAATTGCTCACCCACTGATGCCAAACTTTTTAGTCAAATGTTCTGAAAACCATTGTGTGTTTCTTGTCAGCTCAATTTCTACATGTATAACTGTGACTGTATTACTCTCTGCATCACTGGAAATAACTTAATAGTTAACATCACTATCATCTGGGTATTTAAGCCCATCATACACTTTCAAGTTCTCTGCATATAGGTTTAAAGAAGACATTTCTGATATGTTTAATTTCATGTTATCTGCAGTAAATTATAAACCACACATTCTTGACTTGTGGGTATTCCTACATTTTGTGTGATGTAAAATCTCAATGAACTGTCTATTGAAAAACTCTGATGTTTCCTTCAGTTCATAGCAAAAGATATTGTGAGTGAGCTCAAAGGTGAGATATTCTCACATAATCAATATGTGTGAAGTCATCAATTAGGTGCAAATTATCTTAATTCCTCAGAGTGCATAGCTCAGCAGTGTCTTTTTGAACCTCTAGCAGAATAAGACAGTTCTTCCAGGAGTGGTTTTTGGGTTTTAATTATTTTAAAATATTTTAAATTATTATACATTTTTTCATTATTTGGTGGAAATATCCCTCAAATGAACATTTATTTTCCTTCTTAGACTGTTAAAATTATTAGATGTATACAGAGCCTTTTAAGCACGGGGTTTATTCCTCATGTGATGCCTCCTCATTCATTTTACGTAAATCAAACTTGAGCCGACTTTACAAAGTCCAAACAGTGTAAACTATGCTTCAGCCTGAGTGTAAATTTCTTTAACCAATATTTGGGCTCAAAGTATTTAAGAAACAAATCAAATATCTTACAAAGGAAAATATGATTTTATATATAAGGGCTATAGCAAATGAAGAAGCTTTGGTTTTATTTTAAAGGAATAACATAATGAACCACCTTCTTCTCAAGGATGATACTTTTAAAACAATTGTTCTAAATAATATTTGCAAGCCTCCTTTCTGAAATATTCTATATATTTATTTTCCATCAAGGGGAACTCTTCATGGGTTTTAGTAGCCATTACTTATGTCTTCTTCCTTCCTTGGGATTCTCTCACTACCTTCCCTTTTTGCCCTACTTTTATTTATATTACTTAAAACAAATTCAGTATTATTACTTCATACCAGACTGGAATTGGGGGGGCAGGCATTTAAAATCACACCTTGTTTTGATGAAGATGCCACAAATTTTCTCATCATTGAACGCATTTCTTACATAGGACAGTTGTTTCAGCATATGTAGCTTTTGGACAGAAGTTTCTAATGGTTTTCCTTGAACTATGTAATGTGTTCTGATCCATCACAACAGAAAAGCAGCAACCATGTATAATGCAGTATTTCATTATCATTTTCTCATTTTTCTTGTTGCACAAATAAATTTTCCATCTGAAATAAACAAGCAGCGCTTCCCCAACTGCCTCAACAGAGATAAACGCTTTTACACACATTCAAAATTAATTTGGAGTACTGTAATTGGAGGCTATTTTGGGTCTCATCTATCAAAATCATTGACATTTTGCCATTGATTCCATGAAAAGTCACTTTGTTAGTACTATCACTGTAATAAAAGTAAGCACTTGTTATGAATGGGCTAGCACTAAAGAGGTTTTCGGCATTATAACAAATATAAATATGCAGTTTCTGTGTCTCACAGAACGTAATAATTGAATCTGTATGTTTGAAATATTTCAGAAAACAGGTCAGTGAACAACTTAAGACAATCATAGAATTATAAAGGTTGGAAAAGATCTCCAAGATCATAAAGTCCCATCTTTGACCAAACACAACCACACCAATTAAACCAGAGAACTAAGGGCCACATCCAGTTTTTTCTTTAATTCTTCCAGGGATGATGACTCCTTCTCTTCTCTGTGCTGCCCATTCCAATGATTAATCACCCTTGCAGTGAAGGAATTCTTCCTGATGTCCAACCTGAACTTTCCCTGGTACAGCTTGAGGCCATTTCCTCTGGTCCTTTTACTTGTTACCTGGGAGAAGGCACCAAACCCCACATTGCTACAAGCTCCTTTAAGTTATCTGAATTCATTACTAGGTTACTAAAGTCAGTCAGTTGCTACACAGGGAAAGGCAAGATAGGACCAGAGAACTACAAATCTTCAGAGAACTTGTCCTGTGGAATGCTAAAAGTTCTTGTGCCAAGTATGAACTCCAGTGCAGAGGTTATACCGCTAGAAGCCTTGTACTTCAGAAGTCATGACTAAGGCTTGGGTCAAACTGGTCTATACGTTCTCAGAAAGCTGAGATCATCTACAGGGTAAATCAAAACCATTTGCTTAAGAATTTATTTTTTAGGTTTTCTTTCTAAAGGGAACTCAGTAACTGATCTAGTAATCATGATGTTGAACTACGGAAGGTGAACATAATGCAGTAGTCTGAAAATTCCTGGAGTCAATAGCATCTTCTTTAACTCAATTCAAAAAGTTTGTAAATGACTGTACATCCCTGGCATTGACTTTGAAATAGCCCAACTATTTACAAGTGATACTGCCTACAAAGAATCTCTGGAACATTAATTAAAGTAGATTTCCATTGATTAAAAAAATGTAACTCAACTATTTTAAATGTTTAGGAAGATCTTGTGATAGAATATCATAGTCATAGACTTCGAGTAGCAATAACACCTCTTCTAACAAGTCCCAGACCAACATGCAAACTTTAGAAGTTCAAACATGCAAGGCAACCACCTCTTACAGAGCACTGAGAATTTTGGTACAATATACCAAGCTTTTAAAAAGCTGTTCATCTGGGAGGACTTAGGTTCTTTGTGCCTCACATTCCACTTCTCTGCCCTCCAGTACTGTGACTACAGGACAAGCAGAATAAGCATGAAGATCCAGCAGATTAACCTGCTAAAACTGATGCTACTTTTTCCACTGAATCAGTGAGCTGCTCTTACTCCCCGTAAAGCTGTTGGTCATTGAAAGAGGGAAGCAGTGCTCTACTAAGGGAGCTGGAGACTTGTGTTTAGATCAACATAAAATGAAACTGCACTTTGGCCAGGAACTGAATATCTATCTAAACAGACATAGAGCAAATGCAAAGAGAAATGTGCTCTTGACTGAGACCTTTCATCTCCACAGACTGACCATGTCTTCTGTGACTAGCAAATTGCATTTCTATACCTCTAATCACTTTCAAAACAAGAGATGGATCCCTATTCTTCGCTCTTCATGGCTGATCTCTACTTATTTCCCCTTCCAGAATTTCAAAGCTGAGGATAAGTTGCACAAGAGGGGAGAAACTGTCTGCACATATTGAGTGTCTTGGTGGGACAATTCACTAACTAATTACTGACATTTCTTTTGTGTGTCTTACTGACATCGACATGGCACTTAATTTTGCTTCTACTGCACCATTATATACAAGAAGTGAGGAATTGCTAGATGTTCCCAAATTGCCTGTCAACCTTTTCATTTGTAGCTCTTGGGTTTGTTAATGGTTAAGACACCTGCTGTGAATTTTTCTCATTAAAATGGCTTCTAACACAGGCAGCTGACAATATTTCTTGACTTTACACCTTTTGTTTCAAAGCTATGTCAGAAAAAAGATTTGCTGGTTCTCTGCTAACTAGAATATAATCCTTTTTAATGCTAACATATTAAACTCTGCATTCAGATAAAATTTTGTTTGAACCATAGAAATATCATCTTTCCACATCAACAGGGAAATAATGTCAAAAGGTAATTCCTTCTGTGGCAAAAAGTACTGTAGATATTTATTTTATGATATTTAAAATAATGGCTGGTATTGCTAACTTTTTATAGGCAGCGTGCACAGTTGAGCTTTTTGCAAATGACTGGCAAATGAGATGCCTTGATTTCTGTGTAACTAATTTAAAATTCATTTTAAAACCATGTCAGTTCCACCTATAATAGGTTTCAATGTTATCAACGCTGAGCATCAATTCCTTTCAAGCATTTTTTTCTTTTGATGCTTGTTTGTTTAATTAAAATGAAAATACTCATTTTTTTCACATGACATTTAAATATGAAATTTTATTGTTATTAGAGTGCAAAGGCGGTATCCCTGTCAAGCAAAATCATTCATTTTGTGAATAAAATTTGTTTCTTGTCTGTACTAACAAAAATAAATTTTAGTTCTTTTCTTCAATAGTGCTGTAAACTACTCCGGAATTGTTTGTATTTGTCCACTTGTTAATTACAGCCAAAGCCTTCTCTGGAGGTTGGGCTCAGAACCTTTTTTGTTACTTTAAACATTAGATCTTAGTTAATTTCTCCTACCATAGTGCACAGCTAGCACAGAATGGAATGATGCTCATTTTTTAAAACAGCCTCTGTAATTATAGAGTTACTTGCTTTGCAGCAAAGAGAGGGGAGTAGTAGGTAAGTTGGTAGCCTTGTAACAAAAGAAAGGTGTTTCCTGGCTTTCAGTTCCTATTGGTAGGACAGTTCTTTACCCTGTCCAGTGAGTCTGAAATCCCTTAGAGGGTGGCTGAATAATTTACAGGATTTAGAATTCTAAAGGGAAAGGCAAAGATTGTCGGTAGAGGGAAACAGCAAGAGAGGGGAAAAAAATTGGAGGCAGGAGGTAATGAAACAGAAAACACATTGAATAGTTTCTGCCACTATTAAATACTGGAAGCAAGTCTGATGACATGTGATTCAGAAAAATTAATAACTCAGGAGATTAATAAAGTATTACCTAATTAACCAAGAGCATAATAATTTTCAAAGGCTGTATATCATTCTTACTGCTCAGGATAGAAAAAAAAAAAGAAAAAATCATTAGTATTGTCCCTTAATCCCTGAGATCTTCTTACAATGAATCTAACATGTCCAGATGTTCTACTGAAAATTGTTCTTGCAAGATTTGAAGGCAATTATTTGCATGGGAAATTATTTAGCTAAAATAGATGTAGCTAATGAATATTAATTTCTCTCTGCACTTTTCATTTTAATATCTTCCTACTGTATCTACAGAAAGTTATGGCATTTATGACCACATAAACACAAAGACAAGTTGACTGTGCTAAACAAATCAGTGTTCCCTCTCCTGTTTCATACCAGCTTGGTAATCTTAAAGGTCTTTTCCAAGCTAAACTGTTTGAAGACTGAACACAAAATGGTACCATGCCAACTGCAGCTTGGCACAACATGAGCGTTCTGAGGCAAAGCAGCTTCACCCTGCTTCATGTCTTGTCTGATTCTGGTCTGAACCCGCCCTTCAGCAGAGTAAGAAGGGCTTCTATGGTGTCTCTCACACCTTGTGGGGGAGAGACAGAGCTCCAGAAAATAAGAGAAGGAATAGTTAACAAAATACAGGTTTGAAAGAATAAAGATAACTTATCTGCAGGTTGGACAAAATAAGCTTGTAAAATCTTGACCTGGTCTATGAAAAAGACACAGGTGTTGAACCTAAACCAGGCAGAGGTCAGAGAACTTGTTGTAAATAGCTGGATGCAAAAAAAGTTCCTGTTGTACCAGAGCTGTTGAGTGCTTCCCTCTCGTTTCAAATAATTATTAGGATCATGGATTATTTATAATCAGTAGAGGGTAGTGAGCACTTTCCAAAGCCTGGGTGGATGTTTGTTTCCTTTGGACAGGTTGATCCATGTAGAGGGAGCCTACATTCCAAACTTCTACTGATGAAATTTAGGTGAGCTCAATCTAGTTCTTTGCACCTTTTGTTGATATAAAGCTGAATCCACAAAGAGTTCTTAATGCTTATATATATTATGTTTACATTCCTGCATGATCTCCCACTCAGTATTCACACAGTGTTTTCTTAGTAATGTTTCTTTGACCAGCTGAAAATTGATTAAGAGCTCAGAATAAACATGAGGAATTTTTTAAAAATTTGAGTAATGTTGACATTGTTTGGCTCTTGAGTTGAATCCGTAGTACACAAAGAATAAAGGAATTATCTTTGATCCTGTTGTGAGGAAATTATAGTACATAATAATGTGTTTTGGGGTGAGCTTAATTATTGTTGCTCTTTGTGCCACCTGCTGGTTAGAGAGTAAGGAAAGAGGGATAGGGTAACTTTTCACTCATTCTAATGTTTAACTTCTGAACGAGATTGTATTACCTTGGCTTTTGTGTTTATTGTTTGTCATAAAATAACAAGTAGTTTCAATTAGAAAGTAATCAAGTAAGGCAACATTACAAGTGAATTAGGCTGTTCTGAGCCTCTGTGATCTTGGCTTTTAAAGAATGAATCGATTTCTGGTTTTTTTTTATTCACAAAATTTTAATTTTCTAAATGTCTGGTTTAGGGGTTTTGTTCCTTTAGTTTCCATACAATATGGGGAGAGGGTAAGCAAGGAAGTTACCTCTAATTGACAATAATATTTTTGTCTCTTAAAATCTACCTACTGTTCGTCAGAGTTAATTTCCTTTCCTGTATTAGTAACTGTAATTACCACAAAACTAAGACTACCTGGACACCAGTGAGAATACAGCTCTATTTATACTGAAGTTAGCTAGTCTATAAAGTCTAACTTATATTAAAGGAAGCACAGCTTTGTGCTCTACGTCAAAACTTTGCAGATTCTCTGATGCTGGCACCAGTACTAATTTCCTCCTGTTGTTTTGTATTGTGGGAGAAAACCATTAGTGGGATGGACAGGTGATGAAAGCAGAAATGTTTAACATATGGAGATCACCAGTGGGCTGGAGGATTTGTCTTGTCATAGCTGTCACAGAGGCTCAGTCCTTGCACTAGATACCATATATACAGAGCAGTATAACACTATGAGGGTGCTTCAGTGGTTTCCAAAGGAAAGGTCTGCCACAAAAGAGAGAATAAGATTTGATTATATGGGAGATAAAACAAAATACTAAATGATTCAAAAATAATACAGATTGAATCTTGACAATGTGCAAAGAGTGTGGGGTTTTGGTTGCCTTACAAAGTTAATGAAGCCAAACGAATAGAACAGAATAACAGGAGGATTAATGGTGCTGTTCACCAAATAGAGAAGGACACAGAAAATATATTTTAGGAAAAGTCAGTTTGTTTCATTAATATCCATTTGAAAACTGAGTATCCACAAGGAGATCTTGGAAAAATAGAGGGGCTTTTTGTGCTTGCACTTCTGTGTTCATCTGGAGCAGAGCAAGGACAGTATCTCTAGCCTGCCTTTAAATTCAATTGAAGTTAAAATTCATTTTCCCAAGGCAATATCCACATGTATTGATGGCTAGAATGAATAAACTTGTGTCTTGTGTCTTAACTAAATAAGGTATAATGTTTAATTTTATGGCAGAACTGC
Source organism: Climacteris rufus (assembly GCA_013398175.1). Lineage (NCBI taxonomy): Eukaryota > Metazoa > Chordata > Aves > Passeriformes > Climacteridae > Climacteris > Climacteris rufus. Next base: position 323,562 of record VZRZ01008040.1, read on the forward strand.
ATCAAGAATATTTTTTAATAGGTGACTTAGTTCAATGAACAAAACTAACATTAAGCACACACAAAAGTCTAATCAATTATATTGTATTTTAATACAAAAATAAATGGACATATTCTTTCGAACTCAGAGTCTGTGAAAATCGCTGATGTTTTTCCTTTTTCTCTGAAGATGTCTTGGAAGCTGGGAGGCCTTTACAACATGGAGCATCTCAGATTTTCAACTAGTGCTTTTATTTCACTTCCTCACTTCCACCCAAAACCCATCATTAACAAGTATTTTACCACTTAACTGCAGAGAAATAGTAGAGAGATAGCCAGCTCTTATCATATAGATGTTAACAGTACTATTAATTTCTGTTAGCTAGATAATAAATCTCCAATTACTTTCCTTTCAAGTATGAGGTCACTATGGGAACCCCTGCATTCAAAAAAAGTATATGTATACCAGATTTGTTAATATGTTAGAGTGTTGATTAAGTGTAGTGAGAAGAGAAAGGACATCTGTCTTGGGATGTGTTCAGTCATCACTGAATAACCAGGAGAAATTATCAGAGCTACCATACAAAATATTAAAGTTTCAGCAGATATAACTGAATGCACGTAAATTGATAATCCCTGATAATTTATATTGTTACAGTGTCTCATACTATAGCTGTTTTACATAATCTTTCAACACCCTTGCTAGCTTTTGTGAGAAAATATAAACGACCTAAAGATTTCTGATGGACATGAGCATTATAAGCAGGAAAAAAAAATTCCTGGATATTTCAGCTGAGGCTGGAATAGAAAAGGTCTGTTTCAAAAGTGACTTACTAACTACTGAACATTGATAGCTTATGTAATAACTTTGAAAATTTCCTTTTTAAAAGCTTATCTCAAACTTTTCTGTTGGTATCAACCCCTGTAGGAACTTAAATACTTCACAGTACCATCAGAGGTGCATTTCAGAGAGGCAGAATTAGGCTTAGGAATCTAAATCTAAATGTTACTTGTAGGGCCAGTGAAAGAGTTGCATTCAGCATCTCAGGATCTGTGTTGGAAAAATGCCTGCACTTACAGGGTGCTGAATACCACTGTGAAGATCCCTGTTAAGTGAAACTCTGTGACAATTCATGTTAAGGTAACTGTCTTATGAATGGGATTTTCCCAGCAAATCCCCTAGTCTCCCTTAATTTTTTGTATGAGAGCAGAAGGTCCTAGTTTTTGTTTGGAGCAAATCAAAGTAAGGCACAGTAAGGCTTCTGCATGATTAATCACAGTATTTTTCCTTTGAAATTATACTATTCCTTCTCATTTATTCTCAAATTGTTAGTGACGATTGAAATTGTTAAAATATTGGCTCTAACTTTGCTATATATGATAAATTATGATATAGATTTCCATTTGAGTAAGATCAGATTTGTTGATTTGTAACAGTCTGGTACTCTTAGATTGTCTCTTTTTTTTTTTTTTTTTTTGATAAAAACATACAAATTTTCTGGCAATTTTTATCAAATGCTGTTATTTTCAAAGACAAAAAATGACAAATTTATTTTTCAGTCTGCAAAAGAGGTTTGTTATTTCAGTTCAGAAAGGCTTTTTTGTAGCTTCATTTGTTTTCTTGAATACCTGGAATAAAGAAAGCAGTCCTCATTTAGTAATGATAGATTTGAAATTTGCTTCAATCACTAAATTAATAATAGATTTTTTTGAATAACGTCTTAATTTATATTATGCTTTAGTCTCTCCCACATATGTGTGTTTTCACACGTTTCAGTATACATATGTAAAAACTTTTAATTCCTTCATCCTTGTAAAAGAATTCTGAGGACTTTTAAATACGTTTTTCTTATGCCATTCCACCTGTACCTATCTCTTTTTTTAGATTCACTCCTGACAGGCTGAGGTTTTGTTTTCTGGACTCCAGTCTTACATTTCACCTTTAGCAGTGAGAAAATTGTATGTCACTATGTGTTTTGTTTCGTGTACAAACCCATGTCTTTCTAAAGCATAATTATCTAATAAACATCTTTATGTAAGAGTGTAAGAAATCATGTCCTGCGATGATCTCTGGAAAAATGTTTTGAGTTTGAGAACGAAATTCTTTAAGCTTTGTCAGGTAACTGCTGATAGTAATATTTGAGCCTGTGTAGACCATGGATAGATTAACTTCATGCAGAGAGAAAGATTCAATCTCATGATTCATAAATTAAGGACATCAGAAAATAATATTTTAATGTCTGCTGGAAGTGGCAAAGGCTATCTGTGCTTCAGAAAATCCCATGTTGTGTGAAGCAGGTGAGAAGCAGTCAAGGTTTAAATTGCCAACAGCTCCACATGTTTAAATATGCTGACTGATAATCATAAATAATTTCAGAAATAAATTGTGCTCAGACGGCTTATCAGAAAAAATATTTTTAATAGGGTTTTTTTGCATACATTTTCAATTAAAATATCCTGTTGTAAAACAGAAGTGTTTTTCTGTCTTGGGAAAAAGAAAACCATCAGATTTAGAAATATCCATATGCTTTTCAGATCCAGGTCTGCTGTTGTTGGTCATATTTTTTTTTTTTTTTGCAGTTAGGAGATTTAAAATAATAAAAATGGATTAAATGCGAAGTTGATCTACTTGTATCCAAAGTTTTAGCAGTTAATTTAAAAAATGTCAGTGGCATCAAAGCACTAGTATTTTGTATAAAACAATAGCAAACGAAATCACCAAAAACTTACTTATAAGAGTGATACTTAGAGTGTGGTGTAGTACTCTATTCCACATGTGTAAAACTACAATGGTAATTTTAAGCTTTCTTCTTTTCTTCAAAATAAAGTATGATTCTTTTTCTTTGAGCTTTAAGGCCTAGAAAGAATTGCTTTGTCTCTACAGAGAGAATATTAACCAAGAAGCTAAGGTTCACAGCAATTTGGCTGCCAGATTGTTCCATTTCTAATGACTTCTGTTCTTCCTTGTCAGTCTAGCATAGCCAGAACCTCTCATTTATTATTTACAGAGCACAGTTTGGATCGCATGAAAGAGAGCTTCCACTCATCAAGCTGTTTCCTGATATTAATTTAGCTCTTCCTCCCTACATCTGTAGCTAAATCAAGTTTCCATAATGCTTAAACTAAGGCTGGAAATAAGTCAAAAAGACCCGAGATTTGGGGTGATAAATTTGAATTTAAGCTTATTTCTTTAAATATTAGACTTACCTGAACACACAAGGGCAATGCAGGGGATTCTTAGAGATTTCTCGTAATAAATGTGTCCCAAAGGTTTGTGTTTGAAGAGCAACATTGTCCATCAGTAGCAAGTTCAGTTTTAAGGTGAATGGCTGGGAAAATGGGGTTTGGGAAGGGACAGTGTTCTGCCTACCGGTGTCCAAGGCTGAGCAGGTTTAAGATCTGATGTGACTGGAAGGAAGTTTCAGCAGTCTCTCAGTCTAGTCCAAGTATTCTGTTTTGCCTGGATTCGTGTACTGACTGATGGTCTCTAAGTCACTTTTATACACATAATAAAAGACTGTGAAAAAGTCATTGACCTAGTGGATAGTCTAGGTTCTGAAAGACTGGAATACAGCCAGCTAGAAGTTAGATCTCACACCAATCTTTCTGAAGCTCACAGCTTTCTGGGAGGCAATTTTACAACAGTCTTAGGCTGATCTGAGATGATCCTACCACTGATTACAACTGACTTTTCATACGACAAAAAGCATAGATCTGGTAGACTTTGTGGGTGTCCTGTGTACACATACTAGCATCAGACTCTTGGGCTCTATTTTTGAGGTTTCTGCTGCATTAGACAGACAATGAGCTAACTATGATATTGAGATACTGTGCATTCTTACATGAAAACTGCATTTATATGAGTGTTAGACTGATGGGCATTTTAGGGGGAGCTTAATGAGTAATTTGAATATTGAGATTAGCAGGTGATTGCTGTAACTCTTGTAATTGTGCCCAAGATAACATTTATTATCTGTGATTAAACCTGTGCAATGCTTTTTTCAAATGCTTAGGTATTTCTTTCTATTTTTAGAAATGGACACTATCTTCCAACTAGCTAGGCTGATTTCTAGCTAAACCTTCTGCAACTCTTTGTGTTGCTCATATTGTTATCTATTCTTTCATCCTAACCAAGACCTAAACTTCAGCTTACCTTCAAAGTGCCTGTAAAAATATCAGTGGGAAAAACATATCCTTTGCAGATCTTGAACAATTGTATTATTCAACAAATGGTACAGTAAATATTCTCAGAATATCTTAGCTTGCTCATTTCATTATTTGCAAGAATTTTATAGAAGCAATGCAAAAGCTGTACAGTTTTCTTTTTGCATCAGAACATCTTCTACAATTTGAAATGAGTATGATTTTAAAAAAAAATCCCATGTGAATACGTTTATGTTTATTTTTCCTAAATTTATTTAAAAATAGCAATTTTTTTAAAGAAAGGTGCAGTATGCTATTACAAAGAAGGTGGAAAATATTCCTATCACACAATGTTTACTCAGCTTTTGTTTGGTACAGATAACTCCAAATTCTTTCAGCAGTGCAAGTAATAAAAAAAAAAAAAATACCAGTATGTGTGGCAAGATATTCCTCAGTCAGTATATCTGTGAATAACTAGACAAACAGTGTCCACTGCTGGCAAATCAGATAATTGCACTGCACATTAGAGAGATATGCTGTTGAAAGGTTTTGATAAGTTAAGTCTTATATGTCAGATATTTCATAATTGAGTTTGTAAGACAGGGTTGTAAAATCAGGTCACTGTGTTAGGAATATTCATGCTATCACTACTAATAATAGTAGTATTTGTGGTATTTGAATTAATAGCCAGGAATATCAGCAGAGTAACATGAGCAGATATTGCAATTTTTTTCAGGAATTAAAAATAATTGCAGTATTCATTATATTATATCTATCATGCCTAAAAAATAATAAAAAAAAAGATACAGCAACAGTCTATGAACTTTATCTTGATGTTCTGCATCATATAGGTAACAAGATGGGAAAGAAGCAGTTCTTAAATTCTGTTTTTCTCTTTAGGTTAAAATGTTCATTGCTGGTTTTGCTAGGTTTTCTTAAACACATAAGTATAAAAGAAATCAATGTTTCTGTTTTGGAAGAAGTAAAATGGAAATGTGCTGATGTAGCAATTACCACTGGCAATGATGAAGCTAGAAATGAATTCAACTGACTATCAAAGAGAGGAGAAGAGAAATCTGGTATCTAAAAAGCTTCCTCACAGCATTTTTTTTTGGTAATAGATAATATTTATTTGCATCTATTGCTTAACAATAGTGTGTCAATGCAAAGAAAATCTTTCAGTCAAAGAAAATCTTTCAGTCAAAGAAAATAATATAGAGTGAAAGAAAGGGGAAAAAGCAAAAATTTATTCCTGTGCTAATATAGATTATATTAGCATGTCAGATACTTCTGAAAATCTAGATTAACTAAAAAGAAGCTAGGCATAGTTGTTTTCAGAGATTTATATCTGTCATTAATTTACTCCATTCAATAAAAGTGTAGACAATGCGCTGAATTTTCTGTTTCTTTGGAAAGGGAAACACAATATGGGACTTTTTTCCAGAGAACATTAGTTGTGTCTGAACCCCAAAGGAAGGGGCATGTCTGAATGAATAGATGAGAGTAGATCAAGGCTTACCCTATGGATGAATGTGGCATTGCTCTATATCTACATTTTCTCCCTGCAGAGACTTACCTTTTCCATTAGCAGTACCCAGAGAAATACTGTATGTTCTCCCCTCTAGAACAAAAAAAGAACAGGATGGGTTGGTTTTGTTTTGTTTTGTTTTGTTTTTTTGTTTGTTTGTTATTTTTCTTTTCCCTTGAAAAATGTCTTAAAATAGGGATTAAAGGGGATTGCAAAGCAAAAGTTAATGAAAAATAAATAGATAGAAGAATTGCAAACAAAGATGACTAAAAGTTATTTTGTGAAATTAACTACATTGTCAATTTTAGGTCACACAGCAAAAATACGACTATTTTTTTCTAGATTATTTGGCAGGGAGTGTGTTTCATGCTTTCTTCCAAGAAACAAAGTGTTATTGTGGATGTGTTTGTGTGTGCATGGATATGTGTGCATTCAAGTGCATGAGCAGACATGCTCTGGTTCTTCCTGTCACTGGTAAAAATTATTTTTTATACTTAAAATATTATTTGATCTATTTTGAGGGGAATCAACTTTCTGCTTCTTAAGATAGTGGTTTACGCACATCTCTGCTCACACTATCTTTTCTGTTCAGTATTTTATTGTAATGGATATTAAGTGCTTTTTCTCCTGGATTTCTGTGAGATGGTCAAAATCCAACACCTCCCTTTTTCTTAGGGCTCAGAAATATTGCACATTTTTTTCTTATATTGTCATGTGTTTTCATATTTGTTCCAAGGAAACCAAGAAATCCACTTGTAAATATGTTCTAGGTGTAGGAAATCCTCACTGGAGAATATTCTGAAACAGGTATAGCAACTTATACGCTCTGCCAGCTGTGCTGATTCCAGAGGAAATTCACTGTAGAGACCACATTTCTTAGAAACAGTGCTTCCTTTGTTTCTGTAGAACAAAATTAAGCAGACTCACCTTACAGGGATTTTTAGTTACTTGAGAGAATAATAGCAAAGTCTGTTGCATATTTCAGAAGTCAGGCAAAGCAGGCAAGTCCTGCTGTGGCTAGATAAGTAAATGCAACAGATGTTGGCTTAAGCTGTGCATATTAATGAAGAAGCTCTGCATGCTGTTTTTAGGCCTCTAAATCTTAAACTGCTCTCTGCAGCTCTGTGGACTAAAGATGGGGGGGGGGGGGTGTTTGTGTTTGCTTTTCTTTGATGAAAGTCCTTTTTTTGGCTTGTGTCACCAGAGACTTGTCTGAAGCACTCTGGTGGCAGATCTGCTATTAAGTTCAGTAGGAACAAAATTAATGGTAATGCGTATCTGTTGTTAGTTGTTAAGAACCTCTCTTTAAGGAGACTATTTCATTTTTAAAGGTAAAAGCATATATATGTCACTGCAGAAATCACAATGTATTTAATTTTTAATTAATTTTATGGATTTTACACTGAAAGGGATATTGATTCTTTTTATTATTTTCTTCCTTTGCTGTTGTTGTTAACTGTTTAAAAGAGGCTTATTGGATTTAATTTTGGGCCTGGGTGAGCTATTCTGGAGATTCTTATATAAACTGTGTGCTGTTCAGATTCTCCTGTCAACCCAGCTGGTTTCTTTCGTTCACCTGGTCTCAAAAGAATGGGTATCAGAAGTAGACAACAGATAGAGTGAAAAACGGGAAGAGTCATGAACGATGTCACAGGAGCTGTGCTAAAAGTTAGCAGCTGTAATCATGCATTTGTTTTGCTGAAAGATCAATTGTTAAAGATAGCATAAGAATCTCCATCCACCTCTTTTTCCCTGTTGAAGGGTGAAGAATTAGCCATTGGAATTAAAAATGAAACTCTGAATTAAAGCAGGTATTTTCCTTGACACAGCACTGTTTGTGAGACTCATTGCTACAGGATAATCAGTGCAATTTAGGATTGGAAAGGGAAGGGGTAAAGCAAAGTCCAAAATAGCAAAGGCAAAACCAAACAATATGAGAATTATGTAATGTCTAAAAATTAACATCTAGTGTAGAGGTACTCAGTCCTTTGAGTATCCCAGGAAATATGTGAAAGACATATCACTGGTCAATGGAAAACAAATATTGCACTAGCTCAGCCATAGGCAGCACTGTAGGTGTTATGTATTTGAAAGGTTATGTTTTGATAGTTCTTTGCATAACCAGTCATCTAATGTAGGATTTCCTTGCATGGTGCATTAATTTATTCTTGTAGATATGCTAATTTTATTTTAATGCTTTTCCTTATGAGTTGAATACAAAAGGTCAAGTAAGTCCAAAGCCTGTGAAGAAGCTGGCTAAAATATGTGCAGTCCTTTGCACAACATATTGGAAGCTTACTTTTGTCTTAAGTAAAGGGATTCACCTGACCTATTTAAACAAGTGATTTCATAGGACCTCCTATATATTTAGTAAATTTTAATAGGTATAATTTTGGCTCCTTGAGTGCATTGTGAATGCTAAGACTGAAAGCTCAGTGCTTTTGATACAGAGCAATGTGAAAGGATAGAAATCCAAACTCTGTGAAGTATATTATCATGTTTAACAAACTGTTCTCAGTGCTCTTCAAAGTCTAATCAATGAGCATCAACTGTTCAGGGTGTTAAAGATTTTAAATTTCAGTGTTTTATAGTGCATTGTCTTTTGAGGGATTAGCAATAACTTATAAGGAGAATTGTATCGAGATTAATATATAAAAACATATTAAATTGACCTAATTTAAACTGTTTATAGCTCATTGCACAAACATACTATACTAGTCTTACTATAGCCGTGGAATGCACATAAACTACCTGAAAAGGGATTTCTTATCTATGTTTTAATATGTTCATACTGGTATGCCCATGAAAAAGATTACGTTTTAAGTTGACGAAATTTTTCTACCTTGTTCAGGTATGTTTTTAAATTAAACACTTACCAACCTACAAAGTAAGCCATAGATTATATGTTTCACCTTGGTCAAGCCATTAGGTTATTTCTCTTGCTCCATCTTTGTCCCCCAAGAAAATCAAATTGAGAATTGAAAGTTACTATTGGTTACCAACACCCATCCTCCCCCGTATGTACAAACTGTGTGTCTTGGGAAGATAACAGTCTGCAAATACATGAATGATCCTATTTTTAGGACTGTATCACATTTTCTTATTATATCATTTTGTGGGAATGGAGGGGTCTTAGTATGTACATGGAATTTAGACACATTAATGGTCCACCAAAACTGCCAGCAACCTTCAATAATTTTTTTTTTATCAGAACCAAAAAATCAGAATCACAACTTCATCTGGAAACAGCACTCTGGCAATCAATCTGCTGCCTTATCAAAAGCATGACAAGGGTAATTAAATGAATCCATCTCAATTAGAAATAGCTATTTTTTCCAGTCCTGAGAAGTCTTGGAATGATATGAAATTTTCCCAGTGGCCTAGATGTACTCTAATGTTTAGTTTTCAATTGTTAGGCCTAAATTGGTACTTTTTGCTCCTAGAGCATCCTTTCTAGTTTTAACGGAATTTTACGGAGTAAGGTTCTAATCTTTTTTCCAACTACAGGACACAATATCTTCCAAAATAAAAAAATCAACATTTTAAGAGACACAAACCAATCTTCAAATCTGTAGAGTCTGAAAGAACATCTAGATTCACAATACTGTACTGCTTTCTGGAATATAAGTTGACTTTACCTCATCATCTTCCAGTGTATTTAACCAGACAAGTGAGCTGTGTGTGCCTACTGTTGGCAAGCAAGTGCGATAAAAACGTCACTAGAGCTCATGAAACTTAAACATGTTTAGTAGCAATGTAATAATCTGACATATTACACTTCTAGAAAATATATGCTTGTTAGAACTTTGGGGTTTATTTGATTTATTTTGGTTTGGTTTTGATATCAAGAATGGTTTCAAGATATCTGAGAGGAGAAAATTTGGGTAGAGGGTGCGTAAGCAGGTACATACTTGTACATTTTTATTTATGTTCAAATAATTTATGAAAGGAAGAACTCTGTAGTTTCCATGTCTGCATTGACCAGATATTACTCTGCAGCTTGTAACATTACCCAAGCTAAAGACAAATATATAAGTGAAAAAGAAACATAAGAAGGAGAAGAAAAACTGCAGCCCATAATGTGTAAAGATGACATTTTAAATCCTATAAATTTTGTAGCCTGTGAATCTAGGATAGACTAGAAAGCATTGAATCCTATTTTTCCTAATGGAAGTTCTTATAAAAGCATTTTATGTATTGCTAGTTCGTGCATATACACAAATATTAATGGTATATATTTTATATTGAACTATGATTCCTGAAAATATCACATTGTAACCTACATGTTAAATTATCTGTAATGGAATATGGTTTGTTCCCAGTAATACAGCGAACAATAAATTTAAAGAATAATAATAATGTTTCCTACCCTTGCATATCATAAAGCAAGTATTTAATACACCCTTTATATACATTGAACTTTTTACTCTAAAATTCATCCAAGGCAACAATTTTATAGATTCTAAAACGTTTTTGTTTTAGAAAATTCCTGAAATTCATAATAAATTACCAGTTAGAAATGAACAGATGGGAGAATAGAAAGCGCTGAAAATCTCTTCTCCACCTCTTTGGCTTTTAATCCTTTATTTTCATATCCAGAGTTTTGTTAATCAGAAATAAAACTCTTTTTTAACATAGAAAATGCCATAAATAAGATATTTCCATTTGTCCTAAAGGCATAATCTTATGCAGCTCCTAATCATTAAGGTAGTTGATATGTTCAAGCTTGTACAATCCATCTGCTAGCAGAACCTTCACTTGACTAGAATTGCACACATTTTATCACACGTTAAGACACCAGATGGCTCTCTTGAGTTTTCTGTGTAAAACCTCAAGCTGTAAACAACTGCTCTGTCTTTCTGAGATGAGAGTACAAAGCTTATTTTTTTTTTTATCTCTGGAGTAAGAAGCATGTTTTCTCTTTATCTATAGGCACACTGCCCATTTTCACCTTCTCTCTTGATTTCTTTGTCATCACCCCGAGCACCACATTGTTGAGAAATGTCAGTGTGTTTTTGGCAAAGGCCCCGTATTTGAAGGAAAATATGGAAAAAGAACAATAGTAGTAGATAGTATATAATGCATAGCAGCACTGGGTAACAGAAAGACGTCCTTCCTGCAAAAGGGAACTTGGGACCTAAATCCTTTTGGAGAGAGTTTCTCGTGCAAGTGTTAGGGCGGTATATATGTATTATACCCCTACATTCCTGGTAAGATGGAAGGCAGTGTGTGGTTGGCCTCTGTTTCACTCTAGTCCCTGTGTCCCATGCGGTCCCTGCTCCTGTCCGTGGTGCTGAAGGCAGAACCAGGCCCAGGCAGGGAACGCGGCCTGGACGGGACCAGGACCAGGCCCGCTGCGGCGGCACTTGCAGGAGCGCTTCCCTCTTCAGGGGTCTTAAGGAGGGCAATACCGCGTCTTGTCCACTTTTGAGAAGGCAGGAAAAGGAAAGCAGTACTCAAAAACACTACAGTGAAACTTCTTTTTTTTTTTTTTTTTTTTTTTCAAATAACCACCTCTCTGTCTAATTGCATTAGTTAAGGCAATTGTAACCGTTGTAAGGAAATTGCTGCGCCGTAAAAATTGCCAGATAGAAAATCCAATGAGTCTTAGCTGAATCTCTTTAGAGACACTTTTAAATAGAATTAAAATGTATTATCCAGATCCGATTGTGCATGTTCTGTTCCTAGTTGCCCCAGTATTAATACAAAATCCCTGTATACTGGAGTTCCCACTATACACTTTTGCCCTCTGTATAAAAATAGCTCTTTGTAGATTAAAGGATTTAGGGAAAAATGGTCAATATCAAAGATGCTGAAGCCTCTGCTGAAACAAGAACCTATTCTTACATACTAGGCTCTGTATTGCAAAGCAGTGAATTTTTCTGGATGGATATTTACACCTCCAAGCATGTCAGAAAAAAAAACAAAGCAAAACCAAAAAACCCACAAACCTATCTAATAAGAAATTAGAGTATTCTGAAAACAGTATAAAAATAGACATTACATGATAATTCCCTGTGGAAGCATCTGCCATTCTTTATAGGATAACTGGTTGGTTTTTTGTTTTTTTGTTTTTTCTTTCCTGTGTAGCTGCTTGTTACCTTTTTGCACTTTCGTCTGGCTAGCTACCACTTCAGGAAGTTTAACTATTAGACTTGCAGAAAGTACATCTGAGAAACTTTGAATCTGAGCCATTATTTGAAAAGGGAGACGAGACAACAGAAAAAGCTGAAAGGAAAGAAGTTGGGTGTCTTATTTTACATGGTATTTACAGTTTGCAGTGTCTTGTGAACTGCTCGGGGCAGATACTGCTTAGGTATTCTGTGTCTAGTGAACGTGGCTGGTGCTTCCTCAAGTGCTCCGAAACATAGCCTGTAGTCTTACATGGTGCTGGTGATCAACAAATCCACTTGCTGCGGCTGTTTGTGGGTGCCCTATGTAATTCCTTTGGTATTTGGGTTGACGGTCCCCTCACCCTCGTAGCTGTGCTTCTTCATCACGGGTCTAAAGCCTTCCCATGCGGCACAACCTCCTGTCCCTCCAGACTACACCTCCAGCCCGGTCCGTTCCTGGACTGCGGGACTCGGAGGGGCGGAGGGCGCCCGTGCCCAGCTGCGGGCGGGCTGGCCGGCGGAGGGGCTGTGCGGGGCAGGGTGCCCTTGGCGGAACGCGGTGTCACCTCAGCCGCCTGCCCTGCCCCCGGCTTCCCCCGCCTGCGGACGGGCACAGGTGCCAGTGTCACCGCTGGGGGCGGCGGGGACGACCGGCAGGGAGCCGGTGCCGGGGAGCTGGAGACAGGGTGCGTGCCAGGGATCCTCGGTGTGCCGGGGCGGGCGGAGGAGAACAGGGAGGGCCACACGCTCCTCCGGCAGCGCGCAGAGCCCTCCTTCTTCCCCCGGGGAGGGAGCCCCGCACGAAGCCATCCGGAAACCCAACGGGGGGCAGAGGCAGCTGGCGGCGGATTCGCTGGGAACCCCCTGGTTCCCACCAGAAAACCACATCAGCAACACCCCGTCCCTCCGCCTCTCTCCCCCTGTGCTTTATTCTTCTGCCTTTCTCCCATTCCCCCTCCTCCACTGCTTGCACCCTCGCCGCCCCTCGCCTTGGGGAGGACAAAAAAAGCTCCAGCGGTGCGTGCCTGTGTGTGTGTGTGTGTGTGTGTGTGTGTGTGCGTGTGTAGGGGAGGCTGGAGCGGGGTGGGACCGAGGAGCCGTGATTACAGCTCTCCCCGGAGAAGAAGATTGCTCTCTCCAGATGCTGATTTCTGAAGCACTTGGCAATCATCAGGCGGGAGCCGGGAAGAGGCGGCGGTAGCCGCCCCG
>VZRZ01008040.1:337331-509181 GCA_013398175.1 Climacteris rufus
AGGCGTGCTGGGCAGGAAACCCCTCGGGGAGCCCTGCCCGGCGCCCCGCGTGTCGCCGTCTTGCTCGTGTTTCTCTCTGAAGGACAAAGAGCGCACAGCGCTTTGGGTGTCCGGTGTCCGCCAGCCCCTTCCCTGAGCCACCAATTTGTCTTTGGCAAGCACAGCCTGGCAGTAGTGAAGGGGTCCCGCTCCCCGCTGCTCGGTGACTTCCCAGTGGGCACAGGGAGAGGTGAGGCACAGCCGGCAGCTGTGGGAGAGCTTCTCGGCATCCCTGTGGGTGCCCAGGTGCAGGTTCCATCTGCCTGTTGCCCATCCCCAGCCAGGGCCTCGCCATGCAGACCAGCAGGTTTTGCAGGCAGTTCTTCTTCAGGGTAGATGATCAGGAGTCAACAGAGTAAACTGGTACCTTGGTGGTTGCATTCTATCCAGTGCTTTGTATTAGAACCCTAGAAATAAAAGAAGTCAAATGGTATTACAATGACTTCTCTAATTTTTTAAAAATTTTGTGGTACTCAACAGCATTCAGAAATGGTGATGACTTACTTTATGTCCTCGGGAAACAAATAGTTTTAGAACAAAAGGATTATATTGTGAAGAGTGAAAATGTTAAGTATCTCTTGAAACGCGGCTAATACCTGCCAGTCAATGATAAAGTACAAACCACCCTCTGTTACATTAAAGAATGCCACCATGTGTTGTGGTTTGGTATGTATACTACAGCTCCTCTTTAGGTTGGTTTGGAAGAACATTTCAAGAAGCATAAATCAGGGAATTGTCCTGATTGATGCTTCCTGCTTCTTTTCCATGCCCCACAGTTGGAAAAAGCATAAATAAACAAAATCCACACAATTTTATTTTTACAGGTCTTTCTTGCAGTAAAATTATTTATTGTAACTCCTAATGCGAGCCAAATCTTGCCTTTTTTAGATAGTACAGTGATACAGGAAAGAGGAGCAGGAAAATGTCAATGGCAAAATCTATGGTGGCTTTATTTAAAAGTCTGTGTGTGTTTTAACAGACTAAAGTGTATGGTTTATGATGGTGGATTTTTATATGTGATACTTATTCATAAAAGCAAGTTTAGGGGGATTTGCTAACTGAGTAATTGTACTTGGCCACTTGTGCAGTCTTATTTGGGGGGAAAAAAATCTCTATTTGACTATATTACCATTTGAGAAGATGACTGTTTCACAGCACTGAGATGCCAAACATTTTCTTAGGTGAGAAGGGGCTTTAAAGGGACTTGTGAATTCACCCTTTTTCATTCATTCATTTTTCACAAAGCACTTTGTCATGTTCTTGAATAAGAGAACTGAATTAGCATATAACTGTGATGTTAAACTGTACCACTGACACAGAAGATTTCAGCAAGAATGATCAGAACAAGGGCTATTAACCAGTAAAGTCTGCAGTGTCAGACACCTTAGTTAATTTGCTTTCATGATGAGACATGGTAATATTTATCCATTGGTTTACATTAAGGTCTCAGAATTACTGTGCATCTGAATTCCTGCTGAAAAAAAACGCTATTATACCTATTACTCTGTATGTCCTTGATGCACAAAGTCATACATGGAGTACCTGTGGATTCAAAGTTGCATTCTGATTAAGAGGGAAAATGAAGAAACAATCAAGACGAAGTCATTACTTAGAACGAATAATCATTCATGAAAAAAACTAAACAAACCACATTTTATAACACTGATTACTTTAAAATACATTATTAGACTTACAAAATTAACATTTATCAGTGTCTGGTTTTAGTTTTCCTAAACTGAGTTAAATGACCAGTGAATTCTTCACTGAAATCATACTGTCAAACCCATTAAAATAAGTCTTTGCCTAGCAAAATAGGATGAATTTCAAAACATCTGTTGTCAGAAAGGTGCTATGGGATTTTGACAAATAAGCCTTGTGTAAATGATAGAGTGTCACAAGAGCATTGTGAAAAATGAGCTAATCGAGATGTGATAAACCATCTGTAGCATTCTCATACAATTCAATGGAAGAGTAGAAGCATATGCAAAATATTTATGTAGAGCAGTAAAAGCTAGACTGTGTTTTTCTTGGAATAAAAAAAGTGTTTTCCTTTGTACTTAACGTATGAAAAATAACTGTCTTCCCATCTTTGAAATAGGCATCAAAAACTAATGATGCTGCATTTTAAATTACAAGTACACATTTACTTTTGTACATACATGTATATGTGAATTGAGCAAATTGATATGCACAATATAAGCACACATACCAACATGTTAGCAAACTTTAAAATATATCCTTTCTTTTAAAATCTTTCTTTAATATGCCTTTTAGTACTGTCCTTGTTCAGTGGGATTTATTTGAGAACAATTGAAGTTGTTGTGAATGCATAAAATGCTACAATCGTGTATACCCTAATGAATTTTTTTTTGTCATTGTGACAAATTCTCTGTTCATGGTCGTTCCTTTAGGGGCATACTAAAATATCAAGAGAAGTGTGCTTTGGGAGACTAACATTTAGGAAAGGTAGCATTAAAGATACATCCAGGAGCTCACTCAGAATAAAAAGTAATATTTGTATTTACTTATATATTTGCTGTAATGATAGATACCAGGGTAGTTTTAAACAGCTTTTCTGAGACTTTGATTAATGAATTAAACTGGCAAAGTGATTTCTGTGGGAGACTTGTCTGCTAATCTACTGAGTGGATGAAACCATTTTCATTTACTGGACAGCTTTGATTAATATTATTTAGTATTATGATATTTCAAATTTATGTAATTTTTATTTTATTCTACCCATCATCTGATAAAGAAATCACTGTCATTAGTTTCTGAATAGCTATGAAGCCAAGATCTTGCCTATCTGATGCCAGATATCAATCAATTATGAATCATCCTCTCCTGCATTAGAGGTTGTATTGTTATAATAGTTTAATTTATGTTAATATAATCACAAATGGGAGAATTGACAGACAATATTTTGTCTTCATGTGAAATAACCTTATCTAACCTGAGGCTACCCAATAAAAAGAAGAAAATAAATGTCACTTCTTCACCTTATGCATCTACAAAGTGCAGAGATTTTAACATATGCTTGTCACTTGTGCAAATTCAAACTTCTTAGCCTGCATTTTCATCTACATATCTAGCTGCTTTGCTAATCTGAAAAATCTTCATTTGGCTAATTAGATCCCTTGAGAGTATTCTATTGAAAAATACTCAACATTTAAATGTATTAAAAACCAAGTGTGATGTTTACCATTTCTGTGTGCTAATACCACATTAAGACTTCTAAATTTATACATAAAGTGTATGAATTTTGGGATGACTTGGCCCCTGATTTTGTACATTAATATTTATAAGAAAGAGACATCTAGGGAACATGTTCAGAAAATGCACTGATTAGATTTTACTGCATCTACAAAGGTAATTTAATTCTCCAAAGAAAGCTTTTTTTGGAAAATTCATCAGTAGATCAGCTAATGTTTTTTGGCAGATGTGGAAGTGGCCCATAATCTCAGATATAAGATCATTCCCAGTGTGCATAGCCCCCTAAGTAGTTTCTAGTACTCATACTCGTGGAGTAAAGTGCAACTGGAATGGAGATTTGTGCATGTGAGTATACATGACTTGTTTCCCAACGCTCGAGAAACCCCATCAAACCCCACCAGTGAGCTCCAGCGCTGGATGATCTGGCTTGCTCAAAGTTTCAGCAGACCAAAACCTGTGTCTCTGCTTTCCTATGTAACTCTCCTCAGGATCAGTTCTTGGCAGTTCACTAAAGTTCATGGCTCCTGCATTGCCTAGGTGCAAGACTGTCTATTTTTCAGGGTGTTGAACTAACGTTGCTTGTTTTTCATTACTTTTCTTCAAAGGAAATTGATTAACCCACAACCCTTTTGGAACTATAAACACAGTCTTGACAGTCTATATAAGAAATCATTAATTTTTTCCTTCATTGCTCTGTAACTGTTCAAAGGACTGCACGATGATCACAAACCAAAACTGTGTAAATATGTCATATTTCATGTAAAATTTTCAAAGCATGTTTGCAAAATATTTGTGAAAACGTGATTTTCTAGACTCAGTCTCGAGCTTTCTTTCCCATGCATTAAGTATTTCACATGAACCCTGTTCTTGCTAAGAGAAGCTTTTAAAGAAAATGCAGTAATGGTTGGGATGAAATTCTTATTCTAAAGTGATCTTGGTGGCTCTAAAAGTGATGAATGAGTTGGCTTTGAGAGCAAATGGGAAAAAATAGCATGAAAATGGTAACATAATTTTAGGGACTATTGATTTTTAAAAATATCTCAAACAGGGGTGATAGAATAGTGGGCATTTAATGTACAGATAATGCTGTACCAGTGTAATTTCAGAATATCTCCTATATACTAACATTGCTTTTGAATGTCTTCACTTAGTAATTGGCTATTTAACTCTTCATTAGAAAGTGAATTCTTCAGGCTTGAATGATCTTCTGGATCTCTAAAATTCAGGCAGTTTTGGTCCACATATAGTCTTATAAAGTATATCCCTTATTTTATCTATTAAATGTATTGTAGAACTAAATTATTTGATTATTATAGATATGAAGAGAGATTGCAGTACAGGTGGTTTCTGATTCATGGAGATGTACCAATAGAAAATTTTAGGTAAGGTCAGATTTTAGAGACAGATTTTTAGAGGTCAGATTTTAAAGACAGTATCCTGTCTTTTAACAATATATAATCTCTTAACAGATGAATTTATTTGCTGTTTCAGGCTTTGATTTGAATACAACAAAATCCGGAATTTAAAATTTGTTTTGAATGATGAGTTTTCAAGTCAGCAGTTTATAAACAGAAGTGATTAATTTTAACATAGAGCTGATACTCAAAAAGTTTATTACAGAAAATTTTTCTGCTGTAGTTTTTGATTTAGACTCTAAGCATAGTTTTGAAGATACACAACTGTGGATCCCGATTTTTCTTAGTGGGTAAAGAGAAATCTCTCTTACTTGGTAATATGTAAGATCCTTTCTACCCTAGGCATGAGTTAGTGATGGACAGGAAGATATACTCCTGGCATATACTCTTACTGAGCCATCAGCTTTTTTTGAAACTCTTTGACTAGAACATTTTTGTTCTCAAAAATTATTATTACTGAGATCTTATGCTCTGCCATATAGTGAGCAGTGTGAAAATAGAAAGAATATATGATACTACATTACATAGTAGAAAAAGATGAGAAAATTAGTAAAGCTCTAAACTTCTTTTATTATGAACAAAAATCAGCAACCTGCTTTCATTACGCTGTAGACAATAACATTTCTGTAGTTCAAGGGTTTAGTTTGTCTATTCAATTATATAAATAAAATAACCTGCTGAGGTCAAGTATAGATCTTCCAATTTATTTTCCTATGGGACTGAAAATGAGGGAATATACATTTTCCTGGCACCAAGGAAGAACTTAGCTTCTTTTGATTCCAGGATTAGGAATATATATTTTCATTAAGTTAGAGATGAGCAGGAGTAGAACCCAGGACTATCAGGATCTGATTCTGTGTTATAAACTATAGATGATTTCAACAATAGGTAACATTACTTAAATGTGTATTTCAGTAAATAAATATATAAACAAGGAAGGGAGAATTTTTGCAATTCAAAGGAAAGCTCGTACAAGATTGGAAGGAGTAAATGGTAATAGCGCGATATAAAATTTAAATAGATGGATTGTGTTGAAAAAAAATTACAGAAACCTTGTTTCTACAAGGTTTTCAGGATTCCAGGTTATTATAGTTGCCATTTTGTAAAATGGTGAGTAGAAACTAATGAGCATGATATTGGATGTTCAGTCAGATTTTCATAAATGAAGCTAGAGAAAGTTGACTGAAATAGGAATGTGAAGAATATCCTTTTTCTGGGATATAAAGTATAATCCCTAAGATGTGACTAAATTGAACAAGTTAATTACATCTGTGGTCTTGATTCTAATTCCTTACCCAGGTGTAGAACTTTTGAAAGGCATTGGAGTTACTGTGCTATAAAACTACTGTAAATTGAACCAAGATTGGACAGCTGATTGGCAGTAATCAGCAGAAATAAAGGATGGAACTCAGCATTTGTTTAAAAGATTAAATCAAAAAATTTCTTTCATGTAAGAAGAATTCAGCTTTATGAAACACAAGCACACAACCTGTTCTCTCTGGAGAAGTTAATTTTAAAAATTTAAAAATAAAAACACCTTCATAATTAACTATCATTTCCATTGCAAAGCCTGCCTTTTCTGCTTTGTTTTGAAAAATCCAAGATATATCCAAGTCACTAAATGTAGCTGCTCCTCCTTTAATATTATGAAGCCTGGCTCCAGAAAGATGTAGTTTTGGTTGTTAGATGGTTTTCAGTGTTTTTTTAGAAAAATGAGAGAGGAAAGGACAGAAGGACGGAAGGACAGAGGGACGGAAGGAAGGAAGGAAGGAAGGAAGGAAGGAAAAGAGAAAGTTTTAAATTATTCTGCATTTTTAATGGTTCTATTTACAGGTGAGCATGAGTGGAATTTCATGTCCTGATGAAAAGGGACTTTTCAAGGCTCAAGGCATTTTTGTTACTGAATTTCAGTCACTCAGCACACAGCAGATATGTCAGGCTTAAGAAAAGGTCAGCAGGTTTCTTTGTAGTGAAGATTCTTCTGGAGCTATAAACCTGGAGGTGGGAGCTGGAATTAGGGTCTCCCTTAATTCAATAATGCATGAAAGGTATTTCTAGTTTGGTTTTGATGAGCATTTGCACTCCCTGAGTGTTACAGAGAGGCTCACTTCCTTACTTACCACTTAAGCTAGAGCAGTGGCTCTTTTGTTTTTGGTTATTTTTTTTTTTAGTACATTTACAATGCTTTTATTTTAGTGTTTTCTGTAGTGTGAAAGAGGGTTGTTTGTGAAAGATAACTATTTACTTCAGACTTTTGTGATCATAAGTATTAAATTTATGGCTTATATGTACCTACTTATGCAAAAACATTACATATCTATAATGCTTAGATTATGATAATGCTCTTTTTTTAAAAGTATGTTCTCTAGTGAAACAGTGAAATCTATTTCATTATGATTCTTATATCTTTCCAAATCTGCAACAGAGTTTTTCATGCAACAGCAGATTTAATTTTTGTGGTTAAAGTGGTGTGTGTGAAGCTCATTAGTAATTCATAAAGAACACTCTATTTGTTAGAATATAAAGTAAATAGGTGTTTACATTTTTTTTTGTTTTATTTCTTATTTCTTCTTTGCTTTGTTTTTAGGAACAACCTTATAACAAATTGGTATGTTAATAAATATGGCGAAGTAAGAACTTTTCCCATCCTCTCTTTCTTGTAACCTAAAGTCTGTAGTTCAGGATTATAATTCTTAACTGTTCCAAAATCTTTCAACATTTACTGAATGTTCAGTTGTTCACACACTTACTGCTTTATGCATTGTGAATATTCCAGCTTAAGCAGATGCTCATCTCATTTTCACCTATGCGATTTATGTATAACTGAGACTTGGATTCCTCTACCTTAATTAACGGTTTGTATCTCTTCATATGAAATTCTAATGGCTTGAAAAATTTGCCACTGTAATCTGTATATCAGCCACTATTAAATAAATGAACTCTTAAACTTCATTTCTCTATTTCCTTCTTTCACTTTTCTTGCTGTATAATCAGAACAGTTCCTTCTATGTAATCAGAAAATAATATACGTGAAATGTGTAATATTTTGTTCCAAACAGCATTTTAAACTCTATTATTAAAGCCAAGAAAAATAAGATTCCATCAACTATTGAATCTCTTTCTATGACACAAAAAAGAAACTTGCATGGTAGGAAGGGCTTTGATACAGCAAAATTTACCAAGTCTCCCCTTGTGTCCACAGAGAGTTTTGTCTTAGCAGAGGTCTGGTTAGGTTTGTACCTAGAGGTACGCTTATGGCATCAGTCCTGAGGATTACCCGTGCTTGCTCTCAGGCAAGTAGAGGTACAATTACAGGATGAAGACCTAAGTGTGGTTATCTACCCCTTTTCTTGTGGACATACAATAAATTAATAATGGATTCCTCCCTCTAATAGTTCCTTTTCATTATGAATTATCTGGGATCATGACTGTGCCAAGAAATAGGAAAAATTATAAAATAGCACAGGATGCATTATAATTTTTTAATAGAAAACTATTCCTGGGGCTGAAAAATTGAAAGATTGATCGCTGCTGATATAGATAATCTGAAGAAAAGCAAACTTTTTTTGCTTCTAGCAAGTGTTATTGAACTTAGCTTGTGTACATTTTAAGGATTTGAAAACTTTTATGTTCCTCTTAAGGTAGTCATTATAAAATTATTGATAGTGAACAATATACATCGTCATCATCATCACCATCATCATCATCATCATCATCATCATCATCATCATCATCATTTCTCACTATCAAGCAAGTAATTTTTTAATCTGAATGCTTTCTTTTGGCTAATCAATTTTTGTACTTATCACAAACTCCAAACAGAGTCTGGTGCATATATTACTTATACATCTTTCACAAAAATTAAGCCCATAGTTTGGGCTTGCTTAAAATAAGTCTGAATTCTGAGAACTGGTTTTTTTTGCTTGCCTTTTCTTTTTCCTTCTGAAGATGGTTTTGTGCAGTGATTAGTCTATGGCTGAACTCTTCGAGGCATTAGATTGATAAACCCAACTTCATTATTGCTTCCAGTTATATTTTAGTTTTCTGACAACGTAGAAATAGCTATCATTCTATCATTCTACACATACTTTTGCTAAAACAAGTGAGAAACCTGCTTCCATGGAGCATCAATAGTGACTTTTTGAGGCAATACTTAAGAAAAAGAGATAAAACTTTTTAAATTTCAGCTCTAACATCAGATGATCACAAATTTGCAATTTTTGTACAACTTAGAACTGTATCATTTTAGAACTCCTGTAGAGGTAAATTCAGTCACTAAATTATGTTGTCTAAGTAGCTTATATGTACTAAACAATGTCAAGGTTGTGATGTTGCTACCCTAAAACAAGATCTTTTGACGTAATGGTCATGATTTGGGGAATCTTTGCAAAATTAATATGTACTGCTTTGTATAACAAATATTCTGTTGCAAGTTCTAAGTAAAATGAACAAAAAATATGCATGTAAATAGAGAAAAATAAGTGTATGGCTCAGATTTATATAAATTATGACACTTTGAAAATCCTGAATGCTACTAGTAAGCAGCCATCTTTCTTCAGAAACAGTGAATATCACTGTAGAGATAAGATAATTGACTCCAAACCACAGAAAGGAAGAAAAACTAAGCCGTTCCCATTAGCCATACTCTCTAGTTCTCTATTTATAGAAAGGTTTATCAGCACTGTCAGAGTTGTTTTGTCTCCAAAGTGTGTTTCTGTTAACAAGAGAGAAACAGACTCATCAGGTGTTCATAAAGTTAAAAGTTCCTGAAATTAGTACAGGTTAAGCCTGAATAATCTTATTGTAATTAAGGTGTGAATAGTCATCTGTATCTCATTGTTGTGATGACAAAGTGGTTGGTTCAAGCCAATAGCCATCTCAGGGCCATTTTTCATATTCAGTGTAATTCAATCAATCAGTCATCATCCTGTTTACTAGTGGTTTATGTTCCAAACATAACAGTTGAACTTAACTGGTGCCAGAAGCAAACATTTCTGTTGAATTACTGAGGTAGGTTTTTACGTCAATGGATGTCACTGAGCAGGTTGTATTCAAAATTTATCAGGGATAAACAGTCAACAGATCAGGATCTGATTTACTAAAACTCTCCACTTTCAGAGCTTAAATAATAGCAGCTAAAATTCCCTGAGTGGCAAAAGTATGAAGACCATAGTGAATTTCATCTTAAAAATTGTTTATTCTTAGAGGTTCTTAACTATAATTTTGTCAGCTTGTTACCAGCTTCACACAGTATTGTTATTTTGGTTTTCACAGTTGGCATTTCTTTCAAGTATAGCGAGGGATGCAAGGAAGATCAGTCTGTTTTCTACTCTTTGCCAAGTGTTTAGGTGTAAGGAGTATAAGGGTTGGAGACAAGTAGTTGTGGGGAGTGCACTGGTGGCAAATTGCTGATGAAGATTTTACAAAAGCATTCACTGAAAATATTGTCTAAACTTTCAGAAGTTTAAATCACATTAAAGTGTAGAAAGGGAAAGTTAAATGCACCTGAGCAACCTAACTAGAGATCTTAGTACTTCTAGATTAAATAGACTTGTAAAGGAAATGTAATTTTAAGGGTTTTTTATTATTTCTGTCCTAGTATTAACATCCATCCAGGACATAATAGGAGTTGTTTGAAGCACTATCTTTGAATTGAATATACTTTGAATATAAGTAGTATTATTAACTTCAGAACTTTAGTCCCTAGTTATAGTAGGAAAACCAGCTACATTTGAAGCCTGAAGTAGCAAAAAGGGTTTTCTTCTTTTTAGGTACTTTTGTTGCCATTAGTTGTATCTAGGATTACCCAAACTACAACAAGAATGATCTGATGTAGAAACAGTCTTTAACTATTTCCTACTTATTTTTATTCTACTTACTCTATTTATTTTTTGACTGTGCAATAGTTTATATGCATAATGGCATTTGTTCAACTGACTTCCAGAGAGATGTGTGTGATTATGTAGGAATAATTTGAGTGTTTGCTGTTTATTTTCCAGAGCTGTTCAGATGTGACACCAGAGGACTAATGGCACAACTCACATCCTGAGTCCAATAGATTGTGGCATACTGAGTTCTTTTTTTGGGATATGTCATAGCTGTGTAGGAAGTGAAAAAATGTTTCTTCACTTCTGCCTTAATATCAGCAATGTCTTGCACAGTGGCTTGAGTATGTTGACAGCTCTTTGGGTCCTGAGTGCCTCCATTTGGTTATCAGGTTGAATTTTTATCTCTGAGAAGACTTTTTTTGGTTTACTTTTACTTACATGAGAATTACACAGTTTTGGACTCTACTGGCTATTGCCATGGAAACAGAAAAGTGTCTTTAGTGGACCACTATTGAAATAACAGTGTTATTATTTTTGTATCCCTTGTTGAGCTTTGAGAGAATATTTTCATGATGAATTGGACCTTGGCCTTTCTGTACACTGGATGCAGTTGTGCTTTCTACATTTTGAGTGTATGGCTAGTTATATTTATTCTCTTTTTGTAGAGAGGCATTGAATCAGTGTTTTATAAACAACTGTGAGGCAGTTCATCACAATCAGCTGATTCTGATGTTTATATACTTGTATCTAAGCTTCTCATTAGGGGAAGCTGAGTAAATTGAACAGATTTTCTTAATTAGGTTCATTCAGATTGTATTTATCAAGACAGAAATTTTTCTATTTGCATTCCTACAAAGGAAGGAGAAATATGAATTTCTATAGCTCTGAAAGCCCTTTTCCATCACCTTTGCCTGTCAACTTCAGCAGAGATGCTTTTGAAAGGGAACAGGATTGTTTTCCAACCATCCCAACATGCAGTTGCACAGTCCTGCTATTACAGGGTTTGTGTTGTCACCCTTCTTCGTTGCGAAGACAAGGCTGAAATAAGGTTTGCTATGAGGCTGTTGCTCAATGATTAAGGTAAGATCAATCTGCACTGGATCTCACATCTTGCTCAAATGGCAGCAGTGAACCAGATATCGTAGAGCTTATATGCCATTTGGGTAATTATGTGTCTGCAAATTACATTAGAAAAAAACAGCAAAAGGAAAGAAGTTCTTTTGTCTACCCTAGCAACAGGATGGAGCTGCAGGTGCATAACACATGTAGATCAGTTATGCTATTAAATTTAAGAGTTGCTCTGGGTATTTATGTGACTGCTATGGCAAGTAGGTGGGTGGTGATGTTGCTTCCATGAACGCTTGAACTCTTGAGGAGAAGAATATAACACTGATGTAGATGAGGCCATAGTTATCCTTATCTGTGCTGTGACAAAACTTGGACCACTAGAAGGCATGATGCCTTAGGTCCACACCTTGAGACTACTCAAAACCCAAAAACAGAGTAATAGTTTGTGGTCTGCTCCCTAAGAAGCTCCAAGCAGAAGGATATAGTGCATTGGAAACTTCTCTGGCTGCTGAGAAGCTTCAGCTTGAAAATCAGAGTAGTAGTAATATCAACAACTTATTAAAGAAAGCTGCTTAGAAAGTGACTGTACTGTCATCTGGGAAAACAAACCGACATTTAGGTTTGTGGAGTTTTTCACTGTGAAGCATGCTGTATTTTCTATTTTGTCAGAACAGCGTTTTCAGTCAAAGCCTGTTTTGACAGACACATCCTGATTAACCATATTGGTAAAACACCTGATTACTCAAGGAGGGGGATGTAATGGGGGGAAAGCTCAAACAAATGAGCTATTCATCTCTTTTTCCATCTGACAAACTATGGCAGATATACCAGACTTATTCAAAGAGTACTGTTAAAGCAATTATTCAGGCTTTAACTTTTATTTCATTGGTTATGTAAAGATTTGTATTTGCCATGATCCTGCAGTTTCATGCATTAAAACACAACCAAGGGGAGTAACAGTTGGTTTGTGACAACAAACTACTTGCCAGCAATTATGTAATTTCAGTCAGTGAAGTAGAGTTGACAGCAAAGTCATGCTGTACTATGGGTGAACTTCAGGCCTATGCCTATATCCCCAGTGTTTTTCATTGAGTTTATTTTTCTTAAAGCTTTCTATTACTAAAACAGGCAGATAGTTGGAATTAGTTTCAGTTCTGTAAAGGGAAAATAAAAGATAAGCTTTTTGTTTGGGGAGTGCAATTTTGGAATCTGCTGATGACCACAACCCACTTTCGTACAAGTCTTGGTAAACAAAATACGAGATTTTTATTCCATTTCACTAATTTCTGTATATTCAGAACTTATATAAGTCTTTCAAGTCTGAGTTTTTTTAGCACATGGAGCTACAGAAATTGCTCCTCATTCTGAGTTCACCATTGCAATGGGCAAGCAAGGCTGTGATACCAGACAATTAATTCATGAGAAGTATCCTGGCAGTAGTAGATATATGAATCAAAAATGCATCTTCCTTTATGTTCCTGTCCAATTTACCTGTGGGTTCATTAAACTGCTGTGACCCATTAGAAATAAATGCAGGAAAGTTTCATTTGAGTGGAAACTTTAAAAAAACCAAACACCGCCTCCCCCTCAAACTAAAACAAGGATCAAGCTTTTATTTGTCTCATAAAGAATCAGAATTGATTTAAAATATAACTAAAATTGTTCTGTTGGTGGAAGATTTTCTGGGTGCTTGCTAAAATGAGTCGTGTGACATTCAGACAGGTTTCAGTACACGGCATTGGTCGTCTAGCTTGAATTTTTAGAGGAGTTGAACTATCATATTTAAGCAAACCCGCCAAACTTCAGATATGGAAATACAGCAACATGTGAGGTTTGAGGACAAAAGCTGTGTAGGGTAGAAAGTTCCAGCCATTTTTCTAAGGAAGCAGAGATATGTATGGTACTTAGTTTAGCAAACTGAGTTAGAAGTATGTTTTAAGAAATTAGCTGCATTTTTCTAGGCTTTATTTTTAGCAGCTGAACATAAGCTTTGTACGGGTTTGTGCTTTCACATAATGACAAAGGAGTAATGACAGTGGTAAGTCACCTGTGCTAGAGGGGGTGGAAGGCCCACATGTGTGTTTGTGCTAATTTTGAGATTGTCTATTGCTGTTGTAGCAGTAATGAAACTCTGCCCTAATGAATATGAGATCTGGGTAATTTATTTTGTGACTTCTTCAAGTGACCTTCTTTTGTGCTATGTTCAGCTGCATTTTGTTCTGGTTTTTATGCTTGTAACTATAACTGCTTTAAAAAAAAAAAAAGTGAAGCAATTCTTTAAGGCTGTATATCATCATCAAAGAAAGGAGAAAAGAATTAACCAAGTATTTTATGGTGAGCACGTAAAGTGAAATTGTTACATGTGATCCTTCTTCCTAGGTAGATGAGCTACATTTTTTTGTCTGACCTTCTAGTAGAGGTTGTTGGACTGATATTTTGGTTCTGCCTGAAACTGTTTTACTGGTCTGTCAGGTTTGGCCAGATTCCAAGCTTCCATCTAAACCGGATAGTTTTGGGAAAATTTCTGCTGGAAAAGAGTCTTAAGACTGTGGTTTTTTTTATTTTATATTTTTTTTAAACCCCAGGGTTTAACAAGCAGCTCTGCAGCTTGAGCACTTTATTACCATGTGCAGGTTTCAAGTATTGAGTTCCTACTCACTTTCATTCAGACAAAAAGCCTTTAACCCGAACCTGCATTGGTTGCCAGGCTGATGGTTATTCCTGTGTGAGTAACCCTGGTAATGTTTTTCCTTTCCTTTTAAGTTTTCTTGAAGAAACCTTTGTTCTGGTCTTTACCCTGAAAAATTATTTCACAATTGGAACATTATTTTCTGCTTAGTTCTGTCTGGAAACCTTTTTCAAAATGTATTGATGTAGTCAGATGAGAGGAGACTGATGTTTATTACAAATGCCAGGACATTATCAGAGAAGGTGTGGAGTGATGGTAGTTGCAGGACAGTTTCAGAATTCCAGGTTCATTTTTGGTTGATGGGGTGAAAACATGTTTACTGTAGTGCACCGGAGAATCTGTATTTCATAATCTGTTTTTGAATATTTGCTAGGCAGAATGAGCAAAAAGTAATAATTTCCATGTCTTAGAACCATTTTTCTGTTCAACAAAGGCATAAACTTTAACACCGTTAAGGCTGGCTTTATGCATTTTACCACATCCACATGCTGGTTTTAGACACCATTTGAGTATTTTAATACCTGTGGCACCTGTACACTATGGTTACCCATACACTATGGTTGGGAGCATCTTTGTGCAATATGCTTTTTGCTGTTGAAGGATCTCATAAACCTGTTACTTCAAAGGACTGCATAAGACAGGTATCAAGTAGGACAGGGAAGTAATTTACTTCTGGAATGCTGTGGGTGAGTGTCACAAAGGCAGAGTGTCTGTTCCCCTTCAGGTGTGTCTTTAAGGGAAGGTTTTGTTGCCTGAAAAGGCTAGCCCAATAACTGAGGCCAGTCAGGAGTAAGGGAATAAAAGGTGGGTATTTATTCAAAAGGCCTTCAAAGGTACATTTAGGGCAGACAAAGACCCCTCCTTGGCGCATCACCCAAAATGAATGACGAGTCAAGGGTTCACACACATTTATAGGTTTGGTCCATTTGCATATCAGCATAGATTTACCAATTAAAACTTTACAATTTCCCCCTAGCTCCCTTAGCTCGCCCCCTCGCTCCCCCCCCACCCCCCTTAGAAGCTTGGGCCTGGGCAGCCTGAATGTCCTTGAAGAATGAGTCCAGAGAGGGAATGTTATGTCTGTAGAGAACAGCAACTAATGAACTATAAAGTATACAAGCCAGACAATGCAGAATTTGAAAAATATAAGGGTTAAAACCTAAGGCAACAGTTTAACTATTGCCATGTGTTTGTGTAGACTTCTGACTTTAAGGTAGTATTTTAAGTTCTTTGGACAAAAACAGACTTACTGAGCACATTTTCCTGTTCTTCCTACTAGGAAATAATTTCTTGTTAAGTCCAGTTTTAAAAATGTTCTGTCTTCAGGTCGGCATTTCAAAAGATTTCGGTATTGGCTGGATTCAGATGACTCACAACCTTTCTCAGAGAAGTTTCATTGCAATCATCTGTTACATAATTAATTAATTGTTGTGGTCATTTACCATTGAATCGGAATGTTTTTCTGGGATATTTTGATTCTGATGAAGTTCTGGGAAAAACAAAATATGTTTTCCAACCAATTAATAGGTGTCCATGGAGCTAGTCTAGACCCTTGGGATTAGGTTCACCTGACTGAATGAAAATTCTTTCTATGTAGATACCCAGACTTGGGCAACTTATAGGTTCATATTTTGACTGACATGCAATTAATGAAAAATGTTTATTTCTGGGGAGCAATTCATGGCATCCTGAAATAGAAACGGCCACTAGTTGTGAAGCGAGTCAAGGAAGGCTGCATCAGATGTATGCTCTAGAAGTCTTAATGACTCTAGTCTGAGACTCTACTCTAGAAGTAGGTTATTTCTGGTTCTTGAAATGCTGTGTGGCCGGCCTGAGGAGAACTGAGACCCACAATGGTACTACAGATCCCAAAACAAAGCTATCTGCCTCTTTTCAGCCTCCCAGTTTCTGCCTGGACAGACAGGAGGCTGCCTGATGGGGCTGGGAGCCTGAATTTTGTGAGCCTTGCCTTGCACTGCAGTGGCAGCCCAGCTTCCCAATGTCCTGCTTTCAGCACAGCAGAGGGTGTTGCCTTAGAAAACTGGATTCTTTTCTCACAGAGAAGTCACATTTATAAAGAACAAAGAGTGTTTTATGGCTCAATAAGTATATTCTGAAATCTAAAATTTCCTATCATTTACCTGTGGTTGTCACATTTCCATTTGTATTGATCCAAAACAATACATTATTTTAATTATATCTCTTGTCACTAAAAATTATTGTGTTTTATCATGCCTGGAGTATAGACATTTCTGTGATAGAAACCTGAAGCATTTAGTAATGTTTGGTTATTTATGAGATTTTGAGAACTTCAACATTTTAGATTTTTGCTGTTGTCCCAACAATATGTAAAGTAATTTCCATAGTAATTTCTGATTTACTCAGCTTTAAAGGCTGCCCAGAACAACTGTGGATGCCACATCCCTAGAAGTGTTCAAGGCCAGGTTGGATAGGGCTTTGAGCAACCTGCTGTGGTGGAAGCCATTCTATAATTCTATGAAATGCCTCATGACTTTGAGAAAAGTCTTAGAGCTATTTATGGTTTACAAAAACTGCCATTAAAATAGTTTCTGATTTTTCAAAGGAGGTAATTCCACTGAGAAATTATTTATTCTGAACAACACATATCCAGTAGTTAACATGAATTAACCAAAAATATAATTTTAAAAGCAAATTATTTGATTGGGTATTGTTTGGAAACTGTTGACAAGGGTTTCTTTTTATTTTTTCCCCCTTCCAGTTGCATTCATCAGGAGATGACATTTTGCTACACAGATAGGAGGCTTCTAATAAATGATGTCTATTTGCACTGACATGTTTTTATTTTATTAACAGTGGCAAGCCTTTTCCCCTTCACTTCCCCCACTTTAAATTCCTCTATTAAAATCCTTCCATTTGCCTCAACAGTGGGATTAATGCTGTTTTACAGAAACAAACACATTCAATCATTGTATAACTTGGGGTCTCTGAGATGCTTGTAAATAGTGCTTTCTCTCTACCCAGTTATTAATTCTAGTCATATTAAGTCCCTTTGTATAGCCTGGAAGGGACATCTACATACTGGACTAGGATGCAGAAAACCACATTTGTATTGCTGCACTGGACAAACCATTCATCCTTTTAGGTGCTTCTATTCTGTTGTCTGTAAAGTGAGGGTGATGCTGATCCCTTGTGTTTAGGTTTGGCCTGGAAATCTGCTGGCAGCAGGGTCTTTTTACTGTGACTTTACAGTATGAGGCTAATGCTTATCCTCCTCTAGGAACATGCCCCAGTGCTCTGGATCAGCCCAGTCCCCTCCAAAGTCGAGCCTGCTCCACACTCCTCTCCTGACTAAGACTGCTCTCCTTTGCCCACAGGGCCATCCTTCCCCACCTTCTTCATGCTGCTGGAGTCCCAGTGTAACATATTCACTAGAGTCTACAGAATGTTTTAATCAATAGGACACATAAAAATCTTATAGATACTACAGGTTTTTTAACTCAAATATTGTGGAAGCTGCTTGTCTTTAAACTTGAACAATTATTTCAATGAATAACTGTATGGCCTTTAAAATATGTATTACAAAATATTCAAAACTAACCCTGTTCTGAAATTAAAAAATGCTAAGGAGAAATACAGAGGCAGTTTTGGGCAGAAAATAAAAACTAGCTTTGCCTTTCTTTGCTGGACATCTGGAGATTTCAGGGCAAATTCAAAAGAAGACCCTTGTCCCCTCTCAATGCGTGACACTTTCCCAAACAGAGGGTATGGATTCTGCTTTTATAGAAGTCTGAATCTGGTAGTAATACTCTACTTACTTGGTGTCTCTGTGTTTCCAAATTGGGCATACATCTATGACAAGTTCTTTAGATTTCAGGTCCTTTCATAAGCTGGAACCAGAAGACTCAGAATCGATCCCATTAGCTCAGGTCAAAAAGATTTATGTGCTTCTGCTGTAGGTAGGTTATTTGGTAGGACAGATCTATGTTTAAAGGTACTTTTCTTCACAAACTTACTTATTCTTAAATGTAGAACTCAAAGCAATGAAAGAGACATATGAGTTTAACTGTGTTGCTCCTTGTAGTGTAAAAGTGTGGACCTGGAAACAGCCTGGCTTTTTTTTTCAGGTAGATATTTCAAAATTTTGAATTTTTTTTCCCAGTTTTGAAGCAGGTCTTTATTTCAAGTTGTCAATCAGTTTAATTTTAAAATTATAAAATTGCACTCATCTTTGAAATTAAATATTTACTCTTTGACTGAATTAAATATTTATTTTTTTCAGGAAATGAAGGCTTTATACTCTGACTTGTTGGTGATTTTGTTTGTTTTGGTGACCAGGTGTTACTTCAACTGCCATTGCTCAATTTAGACTATGAGAGTAGAACAGAAAAACTTTTAATCAATTCTTTCACTTTTGATTTTCGTTTCAAGGTTTCCTTTGATTTTGGTAAGCCACAAAAAGAAATTTTGTTCATCTTTTTCTAAAACCAAAGGTCAGCTATCCTGCTTCCAGACAGTTCCTGGTGCTGTAGAGATTCAATTTGAATCTAAGCCCTTTTTCACTTGCAAATGTCCTGGATGACACCATGGATCTTTTATTCACGTCATGCAACTTCAGACTCCAGTCTTCAGCATTGGATGACCTGAGTAGTTTATGACCTTTCAGAGTGCAAATCAGGGCACTCATCTTAAAAATTTGCAGTCTCATGGTGTAAGTTCTGTGCCATGTGTGTCAGTCCTCAGTAAGGTGAAAAACTGAAAGGAGAAATTTAGACTAGATGTATGGAAGAAGTGCTTTACTGTGAGGGTGGTGTGGCACTGTGAGGTGGGAACAGGTTGCCCACAGAAAAGGTTGTTGGTCCATCCCTGGAAGTGTTCAAGACCAGGTGAGATGGGGCATTGATCAACCTGGTCTAGTGGGAGATGTCCTGGCCCTGGGGTTGGAACTGAATGATCTTTAAGGTCCCTTCCAACCTAAACCATTCTGTGATTCTAAGGTGGGTTGCCACTACTTCTTTACTTACTATTACAGCAAGGAAGCCCCTGCTGAAAACCCCCGTGTTGTTTTGACAGTAGAGGATCAAGAGGTTGGCCTTAGGAAGAGGTTGGCCTGTCATCTTCAGGTCTCATACTGAAAGGAAAGCTGTTGCTCAGCTCTGCTCAGAGCAAAGTCTTGCACTTGCTTTGTCTTGTTAGGTTCCCAAGAAACAGCTGAAGTGCCACTTTGATTGTAAAGCAGCAGATTCCTGTTTTTTTTCTGCAAAATACACAGTGAACAATATGGCATGTGGGTTTTGTGGCAACACACAACTGACTGAATTAGTCAGAGTCATGGAAGCTTTTACTTTTTCTTTCCCCTTTTCCTCCTCTTCCTTCTCTGGTAAACACACACCTTACATACAGGTAAAATTCTTAGAAACATCAACCACTACCCACTTGATGAGGCTGCTGCCACAAATTTTAGTGAAGAATCTAATAAAGCATAACCAATGCTAATCCTTGCTGTGTGTAGAGAAAGGAGTTTGGCTTGTGTGTCAAATCTGAACAAGAGTTATGTTGGACACTTCTGTTGTAGTTGAGTGTAGAAACTGAGAACTATATCAAAGGCCTCTGAAAAACAAACAAGACTTCTGCTACATTGTGAGCTTCATTGAAAAGGAAGTAGATTAATTTCAGATAGCTTTCTAAATCAGTAATGTCCTTTGCGTTTGTTTGTTTGTTTTTCCTGACTGCACATAGGAAAGCTTGAATTTATGTCCTGATAAAAAGTACAAGAACTATGTGTTTCAGCTGGGCTAAGTTGCTTTTGAAGTGTATGTAAATCTGCACTGGAGATGTGTTATGATACTAAGGCACACAACATTTCACCCGAGTTATTACTATGAAGCACCACCAACACTTCTGGTTGTGGTACAGAGGAGCAGTCCTTGGCCTGCTCACTGGAAACCCTGTGTAAGAGCACGTGAAGGTTAGAAAATGAAAGCAGCTCAGGCCCTGGGTTGGGAAGCTAAAGAAATCTGAAACATTCAGTTGAAGGCTGTCTTTAGGACATTATTAAAGAGTAAAATTTGTGGCACTGGTTGCAACTGCATAGTACTCTGAGCTGATAGCAGTGCTCTCACTGCAGCATCACCAGACACAGGCACAAGTTGCTGTGGAAATCCCAGGGACAAATTTCCTACTTTTCAGTTTCTGTAATCTTTCAGCCTCTAATAACATTTAAGTTGTCCGTATAATAAATGTGCAAGACGTAAAAGAGATTTAAAGAGGATTTAATATTAATACTCAGAAAATGTTGTAACTTGCTCTTTAGAAGCCTACCTGTTGGCTCTCCTGATTGCTGGATCACATGGTAACTCCTCAGTCTTCATTGCGTCTCGCAAGTTATTGCTGCAGTACAAGCACGTGGATCTGCAGAATGAATTTGCTTTTGATTCCTGTGAAAGACATGCTTGTTGAACTTGTATGCTCTGTAAAGCAGTTTTCAGGACAACCTTCAAATTGAAGGGTGGAGTGGAAGTCCTGGTGTGAGAAAAATCAGCAGCTGATAGTGGAGGATGCTAAGCAAGCCAGTTTAAATTTAGTTATGCCCATACGATTGCATTTTTGTAGTATAGGTAGGTCTCCTAACACAACATAAGAGTGAATGAGTAGCTTTCTGGGTCTGGCCATAATTCTAGTCCAACCAGAAAAGTGTGACAGGAGCTGGAGTTGAGTCTTGAGGTGGAAAGATTTGTCCAAAGGTTTGAAAGCATTAATGTCTCCAGCGTGTGAACAAGTTTGAAGAGCACATGATACGTTTTAGGTGGATAAGTACGTTCTCTTGGGTGTAGTTCATTCTATCCTTCAGAATGAGCTACCTGTTTCTCACTACTCCCTCTTGAAAGAGCTAAAGATCATTAGCTCAGAGCAAGATCTCCATACTTGATCAGACGAAAGTCACCTGTTACTTTATTGGAAGACACCAGAGGCAGGTCTGGATTTTGCCTCATTTAGTATCTTTACAAATAATTGGACTTCTGTAATAAGTAGAGCTGGTGCCAGACTTGACAGGAAATGGTGATGCTGTTAACTCTCTTAGCCAAGCAGACAGTGAAGGAAGGAGATATCATTATGGAAGTGTTATGGCTCAGCAGCCTTGAGGGATATGTTTTGGTTTGAGGGTTTTTTTGTCAGTTTTGTATTACACATCTTGAGAGAAAATACATGTTTGAAACTGCCCTGGTTCTTTGGTCTGGCTCACTACTTGGCAAAATGCATGTGATGGCTGGTTGGCTGTTGAAATTGCTGGTGGGTTTGGCTCTATGTGTTGATATACCTCTGTGATACAACAAGAAATTATAGACTTCACTGCTTTTCCTGGTAGCTACAAGGTGGAGTTTGTATCTTCTGTTAAGTTCACAACCTGAAGAGAAAATTTGTAAAGAAGGACTGAAGGAAAATTTGTTTTATTTGTTTAAGCTTACAGATCTATTTTGTTATTAAAGTTAAGATGTCATTGGGCAGCAGGGAAGAGGGTTATCTTCTTATGTCCTCTTGAACAGTCAGCGTTGTTGGACATGCACAGCTGGAAAACAATACTGGAATGAGAATACAGATGGGAAACAATACTGGAATGAGAGTACAGCAGGTAGGAGTGAAAGACAGGATGTGAGAAACAGGGGAAGGAAGGCCTCTAATCTGAACATGTTAAAAAAATACAAGTGGTAGATGTATAGACACTTCTCCGTGCTGAGAGAGCTGGACTGGAGACAAAACAGGATGAAAAAAATTAGATCATGAAGTCACTGCAAAACTGCTCTAGATAGGAAGGGAGATTCCTTATAAAACTCTTAGCTTATTATTTCATTTTCAGGTTATATATTTAAAAGCTATTTGTTCTGGTCTGTGTTTTAATAAAATTTAGATTTAGAGATTGAAAGCCCCATCAGTGTTTTTGTGCAGTGTCATCAGTGTTTGGGCAGGTCATCAACCAACTCTGAGCTCCTCCAAAACCTATTAGGCATTTTCAATATTGTGAGATTTTATAGAGTCTTTCAATTTTTTTTGTAGGTGAAGAGGAGGTTTAGTTCATGCTGGCAGTGAGAGGCTGGGTAGTCTTTGTTGACTGTTTCTCCACTGTATTATTAAAAGATTCATAACTGGAAGGTTTACTTCTTGTTAGTGAATAATCAGGTTGATCTGTATTGAATCTGCATGTTTTCTCCTAGATGCCATGAGTATAGTTCTGATTATTTTCTGGACTAAATAATGTTTCCAAGATAGTCGGTGTAATCTAAGTGGGATAAATGGTTAGGTTTTATTTGGATTTTTTTTTTTTTCCCCCTCTGGGAGAATTAGGTAGCATAAAAGAAATTTGCCTTGAAGGTGTGGCCCGAGTTAACCTCAAACTCAAAAAAATAATCTAAGAGTAGCTTCAGTAAAGAGGCATGGCTTTGTCATACTGATGATAGAAGAAATTACTTTCTGATTTTAATTTAGAAATGGTTCAGATTGTGTTCTTCAAGATCAGGGGGTTATTTTCTTGTCTCACTGTTTGAAAAAGTTTTCCAAGTTGCTACTCTTAGGATTTATGAATTGTGTTTAATACTACAGATTATAAGGCCTTGCAATGTGCAGGCTGGACAAGACTCTTTTCTTTATCACAGGGAGAATTTGGGAAAAACGTGATCTTTGGGGAAAACCAAAGCAGCCATGCATAATTTCTCTTTCTGTCTCTCCATCTCACTGTATTCTCACAAATAAAACACACAAATGCTTGTGCATATGGCAGAATAAAATATAGGAAAAAGTCTGCTATGGCTTCCCTGCTTAAAGAGAATTCCCAGGCACACTGCAAAAAGGGAAGAACAACTAAATATTTAGTATGACTTGCTATTTTCTGGTTCAAATAGTGCTTACTAATCCATTTGCCACATTTCTTGGGCATATAATTAAAAAAGAAAAAAAGATGAAGCAGAAGACCCTCAATTATAATTTTTTGATAATAATGCCTCGCTTTCACTTCTGTTGCTAGTAGTGGTTTTGGAGATTATAAGTGTAAACAGCAACCCTTTGTGAAAGAGCAATGTAATGCTATTTAAAATGTTAAAAAATTATTATTGATACTATATGTATAATGATATTAAAATCCTTTTGTAGCTCTTCCATAAGAATGAATGCCAGTGCATTCTGGCTTTCCTACACAAATAATTTTTTTTCTAAATAATTAAGGTGTCATACTCATACTAACAGCACAAACTTCTGATTGTCTGATGGAACCTCTGTAATCTTGCTTTATACAGGAACAAAAATGTTCTAGGCTAATAACAAATATGGAAATATATTTATTTCCTTTTCCCAATGGGATTATCCATTTCTCAATTGATTTTCTTGTAGAGTCCTGAATCTCCAGTAAAATTACTTGTTCATGAAGAGGACTGAAATGCAATTTGTACTTAACAGATCTCATTTTGTTGTGATTTCTTTGTAAACAAATTTTGTCTTTGTAAACAAATCTATTCAGACTGTTGGTGAATGACATGGTTTGAGAATGAGGATTTATGTTAAAGTATATGGATTACATAATAATATATAAAAATACATACCATTCAACTAAGTAAAATTCTTACTTTTCTACTTTTTTTAAAGGTTGGAAGTCAGTTTATTGATCCATATTTTTCACAGTAAATGAAATTTCTCTCATATAAATTTCTCTCATATAAAGAAAAAAAGAAATCCCTTTGTTTTGTACATTAGTGAACACCAAATTGAAATGTAACTATTTTATCAACACCTCTATTTCTTTCTGATTTTTTTTTATATGAAGCATGTTTATTTATCTTTGGTTACTACTTAATGCTTTTATTTTGTTATTAATCAGGAGTTTACATTTGTGCACTAAATTGTTATTACTGATTAAAAAGAACAACTCCTGTTTCTTTTGGTTTTCTGATTTATGTGTTTAAATCTGCACAAATCTCAACCTCAGTCTACCCAACTCAACAAACTGTCATGTGGAAATGACAGCTTGTGATCTTTGTAATTTTATAAAATGTGGTAATGTATCTGTTTATGATTGTGACAGTTAAAAATGAGACTGCTACATTAGGAAATATTTGAAATCGGCTGCACCTGAAACCAGGAACGCTTTTAAGTTGTTCAGCTATCAAAGAAAATTGAATCTTTGCTCTGCAATGTGTCTTTGACATAACATATGAGAAAAAAAGCTTATGGGGAGTGACTGAGGGACCTGGGGTTGTTTAGCCTGAAGACAAGGAGGCTCAGGGGGAATCATATCACTCTCTACAACTGCCTGAAAGGAGACTGTATCCAGGTGAGGATCGGCCTCTTCTCCCAGGTAACAAGTGAGAGGACAAGAGGAAATGGCCTCAAGTTGTGCCAGGGGAGGTTTAGATTGGATATTAGGAAAAATTTCTTCACTGGAAGGATGAAAGCATTGAAACAAGCTGCTCTAGGAAGAGGTGGAGTCACCATCCCTGGAGCTATTTAAAAGACGTGTAGATGTGGCACTAAGGAACATGGTTTAGTGGTGGACTTGGTAGTGCTGGGTTAACAGCTGGACTTAATCATCTTAAAGGTCTTTCCAAATTACATGATTCTATGATTGTATATTTTGCACTTCCTAATTATCACTTCCTAACTGGGAAAAAACTGTCCCAGTTCTTTTGTAGTGTAATTTCTGTTTGCCTCCACTTTTGAGACTACTCAGTAAAGTAAATTTTCTCGAATGTAATATAAATGGCTTTTTTCAATATTTTGTGCCATTGGCAAGAAGGTAAAAGTAAATATAATATACTACGTTCTTGACAAGCATATTTCAGAAGTGATGGGTTTGCATATCTAAGCAGAGGGAATATGCTTTGTTTTGTGGACTTTTATGTCCACAAGACAAGAATTAAATGAAGTTAATAACAAGTTAAGGACCTCTGCCATTTGGTATTATGGAAGCTTCCTGAACATAACAATAGAAAATGGAATGTGGTGTAGGATTCAATACTTAGCATTAAAATTGTCCTACTATCCTCCCTCCATTAACCATTACCATGATGGCTTTGAATACTTTTAAAATACAGTGTTTAGGTGCTTTAAAATTTAGTTCTCAGTCAGTTAGTGAAAGAAATAGAAGCTTACTTCAGATATGTCATTGCTTTGTGATACAGCATGCAAGGAGAAAAATAGTAAAAGTTGTAAAAGTAAATGCAGTGTTTAAACGATGAATTCTAAAAACAGAAATTATCTAGGAAAGGGAGTATCAAATTCATTCTTTGGTAAGTTAGGTGTTATGTGAAATATATTCAGTTACATTTGCAGAGGTCTTCTATGCCCCTCCTGTTGTGCTTTCAACATTCAGCGACATCTTCAGATAAATCTCATTCTTAAATCTCATTTATTTACTAATTCCAGGGCCAATGCATTAGCCAGATTTTATATACAAGTTAAATGGTAATAGAATCTGTCATGTTATGGTACTTTGGTATTTTTAGTGTGACTAAAATTACATTTGGTCTTTGACAAAGCCATTATGGAAAGCTAACAAAGAAGAGATTTTTGCAAATTTAAGACACAGAAATTACTTCATATTGGGATCTATTGCTTGATTCTTTTTCTTTTTTTTTTCAAGAGAAACATTAAGCGATATTTTGTATAATGTTACTGTTTTACTGATAGAATTCAGAATCAAGAATATACCAGGTAGAACTAAGATGTTCAGGTATAGAAATGGCTCCAAAACAAAATACTAGAAAGTCACTTTATTTAAGTTAATAAGGTTCAGTAAGACGGGGTATTTTTAAGGCTTATGTCAAATGAAAAGAACAAATAAAAACCGTTACAGCAAGACCTCTAACATGGAAATTAGACGGTAGAAATGTTAGCTTTTCAAAGTAAAGAGAGAAAGTGAATATAGTTGCAAAGATGGGGCTTTTTTCATCAGTGGAAAATGATGCTTTTCAGATCACAGTTAAATATATTAAACTGTGACTGATGCTATCTAAGTATGCTTGGAAGTAGAGACCAGCTTAATGTAATTTAGATGTTGAGAAATTTGAGATCACTGAATTTTAGTGTATTAGAAGAAACATGGATTAAAAGTGAAAGGCAGTGTTTAGGCAGGAATTTCCCAACAAATCCGTGTGTTGCAGCATTACACAATATAGTCCAGTAGGAAAGGAAATGCAAACTATTAAATGAATTTACTAAAATTAAACTACCATATCCATGTAAAATTGCGATTTTGGAACAATGTGTTTTCTGAACAACCTAGATTTCTTCCCTTTCTGACAAACACCATCCAGAAATAATATGTCTGGTAAAGGAGGCTGTTAATGATTATGCTGTAGACAAGTCTATTAAATTGAATCACCTTGTAAATCTGAGCTGACATAAATTATCCCAGCTAGCAGCCAAGTTCCTGTAATTCTATTGATGATCAAATTTGTTCAGTTAAAACCATGTAGGAAGAAACAAATCTTATGTAGTTTGAAATGTACTGTAAGACCCAGAGACAAAATGTCACTGCCCACAAATGGAAGGGAGCACATTTTGCAGTTAACATAAAAACATTTGCAATACAATGGCAAGGATGCCAGCACAAAGAGGGTGATGCTGTGCTTTCAAGAAAAGCAACCATTTAGCAGAACTCCAACCCACTTTCATAGTTTACTGGGAAATTTCATAAACGCTGTGGAAGTGCCAATGACAATGACAGCACAGAAACGTAGGAGGACTCTCTGTCTCTTAACTGTGCTCTCAAAGCGAGGTTCTGCGGGAGATGAGCTTGTGATGTGAGACATAAACGGACAAAAAGTAGAGTTAAAAATAAACACCAAAGTTGAGTGCCCTGTAATCATCATGAGAACGGAAAAATAAGTGAGCAAAGGGAAAGCCACCTCATTTCAGAACAAGTACTATTATTACTTATGGGAACAGGGAATAATGGAAGCTATTACTTTTCTGAGTTCACATTATGTGCTTTTTTCCTTCTGCCCTGAATAGACCAAAACCATCTTTCAAAAATATTTTTCTCCCAAGTTTTAATTAAATTTTAGGTTTATGATGCATGTTATATTGAAAAAATTATTATTAAAATCAGAGACCACTAACATATAAAATAAATAGTAACAATGAGAGAAAGTAAAAACATGAGCAAAACTTGGAAACATTGAGACACCAGGCAATAGGACAGTCTAATAAAGAAGTTAGGAGTGTATAAAGATTTTTGAATGCGAGAGCTGTGTCACAGGAACAGCTGAAGACTTCAATAATGAAGGATGCTTTAGAAGCCCATTTAGGATTTTATCACCTTTAGAGAAAGTACAAAGTTCTGCATTTTGAATTCCCCATTGGCAATGTACTTGCTTCAGGAAGCTTGCCTTTATGATCGTATAGCACACATTTCAGAGGACCCTGTGCTTTTATGTGCTGGAATGACAATGCAAGACTTGCCAAAACCAAGGCAAAATGTAGTGTGATCATCTGTAATGACTGTACCTGTTTGAGTACCATAAACATAAACAGTATGCTTGAGAAAAAGATGACTTTTGGAAACTCGGAAAAGCATTACAGCAGGAACTGAAATACTTGAAATGAGAATCCAAAAAAGAAAATGTCATTTCTACATGGGATTTGGTCCCTGCTTCCAGTGCTGAATTGCTTAGTGGAAAATGTTTCTAAAATACTTAGCACTACAGAGACATGTTTAAAGTTTTTAAAAGTATCCAGAGATTAATCTGAAGCAAGAATAAGTTTCTGTGCAAAATTCAGAGAGGGGTTGAAGACTGACTGGAGCTGGTATAGCGGATGGTGTCTAACCTGCCTGCAGGGCAGTAGTTTATTATACAAAGTAGACACAGTTCAGAAAGAGAGATAACAAGAATTTCAACACACCTTACACACACACTACTGTTAAGGTACTGTTGTGTAAGAAGTCAGGAAAAGGGGCCTTTTGCACTTCCCAGGCCTTATAAACTAATGGGGAGATATGTCTGGAGTGGATGA
Organism: Climacteris rufus; assembly: GCA_013398175.1. Classification (NCBI taxonomy): domain Eukaryota; kingdom Metazoa; phylum Chordata; class Aves; order Passeriformes; family Climacteridae; genus Climacteris; species Climacteris rufus. The sequence goes on from VZRZ01008040.1 coordinate 365,561, forward strand.
GACACTCTGGAATTTGGATGGGTATTTTACTTCCCAACTTCAAAACAAATCTGGTGGTTGCAGGATTTGGGGGGTTGACTTTAAAAAAAAAAAAGAAAAATCTGAATGCAGACAATAATGGCTTTTTTTCTATTTCAATAAAGTTTAATAGATGAGGGAGAAGAGTCCTAACAAATGTTGACCATAAAATCAGCAAGCAAGATATGACAGCCAAGTCATGGTGACTATAAATCTTAAAGAAAAAGATGCTTTATTTTTTTCTGGACCAACATGAGTGGCACTTTTAATACTGAAATATCCAGAAGTGAAAACTGCAGGCTGGAAATGTGAAGAATAAAGGACAAGTAAAACATGAAGGACCTGAAGCTACCAGTTGTTATCAGTTTGATGCTATGCTGTCTGAGCAGAATGTAACTCTAAATAGTGGCTTTTACTTGGATCACTGAGCAACTCATTTTGTGACAGACTGGTAGCTGACTGGATAGTGCAGTTTATTCTCCCTAAGAACGTGAGTTGATATGAGACTACTCCCTCATTAAGCATTTGCCTGTCAGCTCAAACAGGCTTTTATTTAGTACCTTTGCAAAGAAGAGGGAGGAAATAAGTAATGGCAGTCAAAAAAAAAAAAAAACAGTCCTCTGGTAAAAACAAAAAAAATAAAACTCCAGTGGATACTGAGGGACTATTTTTTAAAAAAATATACAATGGGCATATTCACCATTGTTATTTTAGCATTGTACATTCATCTATGTCTTAGCACTCATATTTAATGAGCTTGTTTCCTAGTTTATTTTAAATCTATAAAGTTTCTAAATAGTTCTGTCCTAGCAGTGTGTTGGAGTGGGGAAGTATATGCTAAAGCCATTCTCTTTGTGAACAGAAAATATTCACAATTGAAAACACAAAATGTCATAATTGTTCTAGAGCAAGAGCTGGACTCAGCCTGTCATGAGTTAATGCCAAAGCCTTTTTGTAGCCACTATATGAGAGAGACGACATCTTAATTAAACTCTGCCTTTGTTGAGGACATCAGAAAAGCTACTGACAGAATGTTCGTGCTAACTGCAGTCATGCAGCCTGCCATCACCACTGACAAGGAAAAAAGCGAGAAAAGTGGGCTGCAAGTGGCTGCTGTCACACAGATTGCTCTGGAAGAGAGGCTGTTGCTTTGTCCATTTGGTACATCTTTGAATTTTAAGCGACAACCTCTAATAATGACAAGTCAGAATATTTTTTCCCAAAGTAGGGCATTGCTCACATTTCATGCTGAACTGTTCAACTTCAGAAGTCAAGGTGCAAATTAAGATCAATAAAAATCATTAGATGTTGAATTGTCCCTTGGGTTTTGATCCATGGTGAAGTTTGCTTTCTTTGTTTCATTTCCCCTGAAATCAAGGTGTTTAAAATTAAATATAAATGTTATCTTTCACAAAATAATCTCACTGTGACAGTTAGAACTCTAAGAACACTATCAGCAAAATACCTAGGATAAAATCATGAGAGCTGGGACCTCTTTGATGAGGTTGTCTGCTCTCATCCTGTTTGTGGTTTATGTTTTAGCTGTATTTCCTTGCTGTCTTTCTCTTACACGTGGAAAGATAAAAGCGGGGTTAAAGGATAGGAATAAATACTGGTCTGTCTGTCTGTCCGTGTCACTGTGGTGATAGTTAAAGAAAGGTTACATACCCAGTATAGTTATGGACAGGCAGCACCAGTCTTCTGCAGTTGTTTCTGGCCACCACTGCTCACTCCTGCTGTCTAGCAGAATGTAAAAAGAAAAAACAGAAGTGTGGTCAACAGGGACTTGAGGAAAACATTTGTAAATCTTCTGAAGCTAAGACTGTTCCTTTAATATTGTGAAGAGAAAATGGGCAGATGAAATGCTACAAAAATACAGGGACTAGCAGATTTCTCTTCTCTGCTTGCTGCTCAGGTGTCTCAAAAAGGACCTGAAAGAGTAATTTATCTTTCTGCAAGGAGAGGAGATAAACTCTTTGTCTGACAGGATTGTCTGCTTCATCTTGGAGATATTTACCTTGAAGCTCTGTGGAGTAGTCTTTGTGACTGTTGCTTATTATGACTTGCATCAAGATTGACATGTCATTTAATTTTCATTCAGATATAATTTTGGATAGCTGGTATAGCAGGGTTAACTTTAAATAATGCTTTTGATGAAAACATAGAAAAATTATTGTTAGAAATAGATTTAATTTGTCAATTTAGAAAAATGAATGGAATGAATTTAAAGAAAGTCACTTCTAAGTTTGACATTTTTCCCTTGAAGCAGTAGATGTAAACAGTTGGTGACAGTGAGTTGACTGTACATTGCCTTCCTATGAAACTTCTTTGCACAAGAAAGTGTTGATAAAAATCATTCATTAATGATTCTTTGGATATAGAAAATGTTTTTCAAAATGCTGATAATTTTCTTGTAAATAATTTTTAAATTTTTAAATTTTTATTTTTATCATACTTTTATTTAGTCTTTAAAGATGCCATTTGAATAAGTGTTAAGCAAGCATGTTTAAAATTGTCTATAAATACACATTGAAAGCATATGTTGAAAGGAATAGTGTCTGTGTAAGAGAAACTCACTTTTCATTTTTAAATTATGAAAATACTTCAGAGTTGCCTGATGAAGTTGATGCACAAAGTACATTCAAATGAAATACAGTTTAACATGTTTATAAATTTTAAAAATATTTGTTTCTGAGTATTCATATGTAAAGACAGAAACTTTTGCTAATGTAAAAACTCATGGAAAGCAAAATTTGCAGTTAAAATAAATCTTAAAAAATTAAGTTACAATATGCTTGCATGTGGATCTTCAATTGTTTATATTATTTATTTCCATGCCTGAGAAATCTTACAGTGTTGCTATTTATAGTAACAGGTTTTATTATATTTATAGTTTAATCTTGTATTTTTAATTTAGATGGGTTTATTGTTTAATATGACTTTGTAATTTGGATATTCAATAAAAACATTTACAGGATAATTTCATAGACCTGAGCCTCGGTAGAAAGCTTCAGCACATACCACTTAAAGGCAGTTTTGTTTATTAGTGTTTATTTTCACCTACCCTTAGGATACTCTAAGTAACCCAGCATGATTAATTGTGAGAGCAATTATAAAAAATTTTGTATTTTGGCCACAGGGTTGCATGAAAGTACTTTCTGTCTTCCTTCGAAGTTCACCTGTTTATTTTATTACATATCTGTATCAAAGTATTAATTTAATTCATTATTGCAGAGCTAAGTGTGATATGACATAGATGCTTTTAATGCCAATGTTCTCACAAATTTGTGTACTGGCTGCCTGGAGCTGGGCCTAATAGTTACAGTTTAACAATATTTATACAGATACCACACAGACGTAGTTCTGTTGTTCGTTTTTTTTTAGGATATGATATCTTTTTCTCTGAATCACTTTTACAACAGCTCAGTTTGTAAGGCAACATCTAAGCTATAAATCAAAAAGTTTGTGACTCGTCAGTCCCTTCCCAATTCTTCTCTATTTTCATAAATGCAGAGTATTAAATGGAGCACCTTCATTGTTCAGCTACCTGGATTTCCCATAGCTTTAGTGTACTGAGAATTTTTCCAGGTTTTTCCTCTGTTGAAGAAGGGCTATTTCTTGCCCTGATTGTGGCTATTATTCCTGGGGGCGTGGGAGAGGGCAGGTGAGTTGAATCTGCTTCTAGATTGGTTAAAATATTTTGGGAACTCTTCAGATGGTACTGTTACAAATTATACAGTCTAAGTTTACCACTTGTAATAAGAAAGGAAACAGATCTTTTCCTCCCAGTTTCTTTAAAACTTATATGCAGTAGAGTAACTTACTAACATATATGAAACGAGTAGGGTTTTTCAAATGTTTTGTAAGTCTCTGTAAGGGACTCCACTTGTTGCTGAAGTCAAATTTTTTGCAGGGCTTAATATGGTTTAAGCTTTTGACTGCGGGTATTTGGGGTGTTCTTTTTTTCTCTGTTTTACCTGTGTTAATTATAATGAAGGATGTTGGAGGCAGAGAACAGGACACAGAACTGACCTAACAACACTCTGTAGAGATATTTTTCTCCATCTCCATCAGAACACATCCTGTTTTAGTACTTACTTTAAAGACAGCAATGCTGCTCACCAAACTTCCTCCTACAGTGAGAGAAGTAGGGATAACTCTTGGAAAAAGTTTTGAGGCTAGTGACAAAATATGTTTGTCTTTCAGATCCCCAGCTCAAGGGTATAGTGACCAGGTTATATTGCAGGCAAGGCTACTACTTGCAAATGCACCCCGATGGAAGTCTCGATGGAACCAAGGATGACAGCAGTAATTCTAGTAAGTGACTGCCCCAGGGGAATGTCTTAATCGCACACGCAGACCGCCTCGCTCGAATGTGTATGCACAGACACCATGGTAATGCCTTTGGAGGGTTTCTGAATGTGTTTTGTTCAAAGGAGGAGGGTTCTGTCCCTTTGAAGCCTGATGACCACCAGCATGGCTCGTGCAGGACATTGGCCTAAATGTGTTCCCTCTGAAGCGGAAGGTGTAAGTGCCCATGGGCCTTAGGAGGGAGATATTTAGGCCAATTAATGTCTTCTGGTAACTTCATAAAAGTGGTAAAATTATATTGAGATAATTTTTTTTAATAAAAAACTGCATATTAAATATAAATTTCTTATCTTCCAGTAAATAACAAAGAAATAGAAAGAGATAGAAGCAAAATTTCCCTGAAAAATCTGAATATATAAGTCCTGATTCAGAAAAGCAAATAAATGTGTGCTTAACTGTCAAAGTCCTGCTTAAAACACATGCTGAGGTACTTTGCTGAAGGTACTAAAAATTTGAAGGCTAAAAATCCTAGAATCCCTATGCCAGACAGAATTCCAATGATATTAAGAGATTTTCTGCCACTGTAGAGACTGGAGCAGTGGCAGTTTTTAAAAATATTCCAAACAAAATTCATTGTGAAAGGCCGTGTGGGTCGCTGCTTTGGTATGCTTTTCCTATGATACTGCCACTTATTTTTGTTCAATGAGCATATATATGTTTGATAACTTCAGCTGCAAATGGTAATTAAACAAACCTATTCTTACTCTAAAGCATTTGATTTGTTTTTTGTTTATTTTAATTATAATGACATATTTAAGTAACATTTCTGTGCCATCTTGAATTTTATTTTAAGCACTTTGAATACAAAAGATTTATCTTCTTATTATGCAGACATAAATAACCCTTTAATTTCTTTGCAAATATTGGAACTAGTCTACAGAAGTTAAGGTATTTGAGGTTATTGCTTTACATTGATAAACTGCCTATTTTAATTGTTAATGCACAGCTGTCATTTTAAACACCTTTCATCAACAAATAGCAGGATCATCTTTTATTGCTTGTTTTGGTTTGTTTTTGGGTTTTTTTGCTTGAGAAAATTTAGTTAATCTATTTTGATGTATATTTCTCTGCTTGTTTTCCAAGTGTTTTTGCTCCCTTCCTATGCCCTCCCCATCCCACCCCTTCCTTGTTTTTTTTCTTCCCTCAGATTCTCCTCTTGAGCACTTCTGTACTGGAGTTGATACTAAGACCTTATATAGACAAGATTATTACCACTTTTTTTAGAAGCTTTGCCTAGATGAGGTCTAAGAACTGTCTTAGAGTGTGTGTGTGTGTATCTCTCTCCCTCTTGTCTCTCTGCCTATCTTATTTTCAGCTTCAGTGAGAAGGTGTGTATGACTGCAACCATTTTGTAATGTTTCACTGTTATTTTGGATGGTCTTTTTTATATCTTAGAAATCTATGGATTTGGAGTCTTTGCAAAGCTAGATTGTAGTGCCTTACTTTTCTCTTTTTGATGTTGTCAGCTTCACAAATCTTGCTTTTTTTTTTTTCTTTTTGCTTACTATTTACCCTTTCTTTCCTCTCTTCTGTACCTTTCTGGTTTTCCATCTGTCTGCCCATCTCTCTTATTCTTGTTTTTCCAAAATGCAGAATGAATATTCTATATTATAAATATTCTGAAATATTGAACTTCTCCAAACTCAAACAAATACCAGATAGTAGTATTCTGTATTTTGTATTAATATTGCTAGATAATATTGTGTTTTACTTCAAAATGAATTTTTTGCTTAAAAGGTAGTTTGTTTTTTTTTTTTTTCTGTAAGGGGATTTTTTTTCTGTATTTAGTTGGTGTGATTCTCTCTTTCTTAACTAGTACAATTTTGCAATATTTTTTAGTAAAGATAGTTTAGAACAGATGAATGTTAAATTAGTGTGTTTGCCAGGAAGGCCCATAATCTCCACCTGAAATTTTGCTGGTATATATATGTATCTCAACATTATATCAACACTAAGAGCTGAAAAGGTGGACCCACTTGGTATATTCATTAATATATGAATATGTGTTTGTTTCTTTTATGCTGTCAATCTTTCTCCTTTTTTTTGCCTTTCCACTGTTTCCTTTCGTTTCCTGTTGAGCTTTTTTTCTCTTACTTTTATTTATTGCAGTATATTTTGTTTTCCCTTCTTTTTTACTTTAAAACAATAATTTTCACATGAATAGAATTTCTAGTATTTTGATATTTATTTTGTGAGCTCCTTAGAATGATAATTTCTGTCAAGTAAATGACTTTTGGCAGCTGCCCAAGAGAGAAAATCCCATTTCTGACCATGGTGCTTTCAGGCTGCCTATTTAATGTGCCCAGTGGGTGAAGGGATGGACACGTGTTAGCTGTCAGGACAGAGAGTATGCTTACCTTGATTATGAGGATGACTTCCATTCAAAGTGTTTCACAAAAAAAGGAAATGCAGACTGCCAAAGGGTGTGCATCTCTGCCAGCCTTCCACCTGTCTTCTGCACTGTTCACTGTCCCTGAAGAGTCCACTGAGTAACTGTGTGTCAGAGAGGCTAGAGGGAGCAAAAAGTGAGGGACAGAAAAAAGATGTAATTTCGTATTTGTCTTCAGCAAGGAAACTGAAGCTTACTCATGCTGCTACTTTTTGTGCTGTTGCCATGTATTCTGTGTCAAGCAGTTAGAGGAGTACTTGAAGTTCAAATTCACTGAAGTGCCTTTATCATTTTGTACTCATTTTATATGTATGTCAGTAAACATAAGTTACACACTATTGGAGTCACAGTGTTATAGAGAGGTAGCACAAACTAAGATTAAGATGTCTTTAAAGGTTCTCAGTAGTCTCTTTAATGTGACTCTTTGCTTCTATCTGAAATCAAAATGAGTTGTACCAGTGGTTTTAATCAACTGCTCTGTTCCAATTTGAGTAAAGGCTAGAGACTGCAGAAAGAGATGGCAAGATTTTTAGTGTATCACTGTACACAAACCCTTGCATGAAAAAGGAAGAAAGATGTGATGTGTAATTGCATCCCTGAATGTACTTTCATCTGCTCATGTTGATGGCCATGATATTAGAACCCAGCTTAAATAGACCAACAGGTTTCAGTTCACTGTTGTAATTTCTTTTTATATTTTTCCCAAGTTAATGATGTTTTGTGAAAGAATGGAAATTAATGCACCTATTGGTTAATGGTGTTCAGTTTTCTTAAATCACATCACCAAAGCAAGGCTGTTAGCTTAAACAATCTTGTGTGTACAGTCTACATTTTTTTACCCCACTCTCAGTGATATCTTGTTTTAGCTATTTTTTTTTTTTTCATTTCTCTAATGCTTTACAGTCTCTGGTTTGCTTTTGGGACTTGCATGTAACAAAGGCAGGAGTGACTGTGGTTAAAGCTTTAGCGCCGGTTACTGAGGTCCTACTCAGTGTAGCTGTCTCTCTCTGGCTCTAATTTTCCTGGATTTTACAGGTGCAAATGCAACTTGTTTCACTGGCCTCATCATTATTGATTAGGAAATACAAACTACTACTCAGAAGTCATAAAGAAATAGAAGAGATTTCCATATGTGCTTGTGGTAACAAGCATCACATTCTCCTCTTTGCTTCCCATCTAAACCAGCTCAGTTTTAGGCTTTTGTCTATCTTCAAAGTTTTGTCTCATGAATGAATGGTAGGTTTAGAAGGAAGACTAATTAATTTGTGAAACAGACAATTCTGATTGTTTTCTGAGATTGAAACCCTGATTCTTTCAGCTCTATAGCTTGTTTCAAATCACCTAGGGTGTATCTCAGCCAACAACCACTGAAAAAATTCATCCTAAACAGTGATACTTTCCTTTATAGGTGATATACCTGATTGGAACACTCAAATGTTGCAATTTGTGTCCCTTATGAAATTAGTCATGTTTTAACATGTTTATAACATTCTCTAATTAAAAGAGCATTACTCATTGGTAGTCTTATTTCATAAGAGGATAAATGACAAAGTTAACATTATCCAAGAAACCTTGATTTGGCTGTGATGTGCACATCTCTTCCTTTGTTATGCTGCAACATGCTTTACCTCCTTTGTGGTCCTTGGTATCTGGTAGAGTTGCTCTTCAAGAAATCCTGCAGTGATTTAACATTGCTTTATTTTCACCTTTTAATGCGTGCTCCTAAGGTTCTATTTATATCTTCCAAATTGAATGTGGAAATGTTTACATTTTTATGTCTTTCTAAAATACATACCACTATCATATTTTTGTTTGAAGATACTCATAAAATAATCTTTACAGCACCCTTGTAAGGTATAAGAGATAACCAGACAGAAATAAAGCTCATAAAGGTTAGGAAAAAAACCACCTGCAATGTGTTAAATTTGGATTAATGAATGTTAAATTTGGATTACTGCACAGAAATATCTACAGCCTTGCACTGATACTTGCACTGTTTTTTACTGAAGTTTGTCTTCAAAGAATTATACAAATATTTACTCATCTATTTACACCACCTTTGGGAGTTAGGTAAGCCTGTTTCTCCCGTTGGGAAAATCTTAGTCTGACAGGGTCAATGTTCAGTCATATTAGAAAGTATTTTTAATTATGTCTTCTGTAACATCAGGAAGGTACAATGGGTTTGCTCCATAAGAAATGGAGGGACAGACCTCTAAATATGAACCCCCTTGCAGTCATTGCCAGTCTAACAGATGTTCTGATGGAGTCATCATTTTTGCCTCTGGGTCTGCAGGTGAAAATAAATTAAAGCAATAGTTACCTTGATCTGATTGGAGATTTGGTGCTGTGGAAAGTTTTGTTAACTGACACGAGGACAGTGTGCTTGCAGAAGAGACAGCAAGTTTGTAACTCTTCAGAAATTGGTCTATAGCAAGATTGTTTAGAAAAACAGTGATCTCTAAAAGTAATTTTCTTGTAGCTACAAAGTCAGTTGCACCTAAATAGACTTTTGCAAGTATATGGATATATCTATTTTCAGGCATTTCAGATTTCAAGTTAATGGATTGTGATTGTGATGGTATAACATAAAAGAAGGAAAAAGTTATGTGGCGATTCTGTGTTTTGCACAAGAAAGGAGTGCTTGCTTATAAAAAAAAAAAAAAACGTGGACTCAGTCTTTGGCTTAAACTTTCTGAGGATTAGAATTCAACTCAGATTTGTAGTTCCTACAAGCCTCCTCCATGACACCTAAACCAATAACCTTTTTTCATGCCAGTTGTTCCTGCTACTTCTCCCCACGCCCATTTGCTGATCTTCTGTGTGTTGGGATTAGGCTTGCAGGCTTAGGAAAAGGAGGAGAACCCAAGTGCTTTGTGGTCGTGGTTTAGATGGAATATAAAGCAAAGCTAAGGGAGCATGCACAGACTCAGTGCTGACAAGGAGAAAGGGTTTTGCTTGCACCATTTTTGCCAATCAGTTCCCTTGTTTTCCCTGATGTTCCCATATTTTACTTACATTTGGAATTGTCAGGCTTTCTACTTAAGTGTGCAGCATGGGAACACTGATCACCACGCCAGAATTGCGGCAACCAGGCAGTGTTATATTTCCTGGGCTGTTGGAGGGTACTCCCTCTCTCAGCTCTTCTGTAGAATCATTGAACTGGCTTTAGGCACATAAAGATGTTCAGGAACTTCAATCCCCACTCCCCAGATTTTGGCTTTGGATCATTGTCTTAAAGATAGAAAGAAGCAGGGGACATGGCTCTTTTTCACAACCCCCTAAGGTAAGAACATAGGTTTGGCTGTGCAGAACTGGAATGCCAGCAGACTCTGGAAGGCTTTCCGCTTTTCTCAGAGCAGGTTTTTACTAGAGTGGGAGATAGCACAAGTGAATCCTAGAAATGTTTGACATGTGTAATTGAACACAAAAGTCGTGCTCAGTGAAGAGTCTGCTCAGTCAGGTTCTGGAGGAAATTGAATTTCCTTTGGCCAGCTTCAAAGCACATAAAAACCACATGCTGTGCCTTGCTGGTGCATGTTTTGCTGACCACAGTATGAAACCATTGCTGAACATTTGTGAGTCAATAGCTGAACGTAGACTGACCCCCCTAGTTTCACCCAAGTCTGAAAGATTTTGTGAAATTGCCTGAATATTCTGTATGTGCAGAATTGCAGCATTTGAGGTCACACTCCAAAATTTTATGTTTTAGACTAATTACAGGAGCTCTGAAAATCTCCAATAAAGATTTGGTGGCAGTAAAAGATATGTTGTTGCATGCCCTTTGTAGTGCTTTCTAAATTCACCAGCAACAATAAGCATATTTAATACTTTTATAGGCTACATAAAACACTGCCATGTTACAGGCCTGTAACTTGTTCAGTGGTGGTTGGATTTTTTTCCAGCTTTGCTGCTTTATTTTTATTCATTATACAGCAAATAATATCTATGATCCAGAAGTTTTGACTGAACCACTAAGACATGGAGTTATTTTTCATTAGCAGTTTTCATGGCTGACTTGTCTTTTGTGTTCATCTCTGTTCTTTATACAAGTATTGTTTGTTTTTCCTTCCTGATGTCCCCTCAGTTGTTTCTGCCCTCCCTTTAGCATGGTGTTCATATGCAGGTTTCTGCCTGCAATTTCTTTTTTTGTAAGAAAAAGCCCAAACTCTATTGCAATCTGAAACTTAGTTTTGCTGTGACAGATTCCCCCTCCACAACACACAACAGTGATTTTGCTGGCTTTAACATTGCTTTGTTTGAGGGTAATGACTTTATACCTAATTTTTAACTTCCAAATTGTATGGAACTGAAGCCCTCAAGCCATGCAGCACTTAGCCTATATACTCTTGTCTGTGAATGTCATATTTCACTGTTTTACATTAATTAGAGAGGGAACCTTACCTGTACTGAGTGTTTTTCTAGTGAACAGTACTGTAAGATCCTAGCATAATGAAGAATTTTAGAAATAACAGAAACTAAAATGCTATTTATTTGTGCTGATTCTTCTCACCTCCTCTATTTTCTTTGTAAGCCTACCAAATGGTTTTCATTTGTCTAGAGCTCTTTTGAATATATTTTTCTTTCTAGATCTCTAGGAAGTACTCTGCTACAATCCCTAGCTTTATATTGGCTTTGTGTGTTCCTAAAAAGATCTAACCTTGTGCATTCTTTTTCTGTATGACAATACTGAAGGAAAGGTGTCTCTTTTTCTATTATACACTCCCATCTTTAAATTCTAGTAAACTCTCTAAACCAATGAGGTTTTTTTTTTTTTTTTTCAGTCTCCTAGATTTCATTATCTTGATCTTAATCAAACTGTGGGTTTGTGTCCTTTGACCAGCCAGGAGTTTTCATGCCTTGAGAACCATATTTATCCACCACAATTACATTTTTCTTGATTTGGGCTTTAACTCTGGCATTCTGATTGCAGATAGCCTTATGCAATACACTTTCTGGTGGCACCTATAGAAACTTCTTAAATTTTGTCCTTCTTAAATTTTGAGGAACTCACTGTAGGTGTTACTGTGTTCCTGAGACCCGACTTAGTAGAACCATAGTCCCCAGTGCATATGTTGAACACAGAGGTTGTGGTTTTGATTTTCATCCAAGAACTTGGGAGTCCTTGACTCATCCACAGTAGAAACACATTTAGAATGAACTCTGTCTCATCCAGATATTTTCTTCCAAAACTGATGTGTGCTTTGCATGATTTTCTAGTATGAGTCACTAAACATAGTATAGGTGTGTGCTGGCATAAGTTTTAGAAGAATTGGTCCATGCCACCTACTTATACAACTTGTGTTTTTCTGTAGTGAGGCTGGCAGACTCCCACTCTTCACACTGGTCTTTTTTCAGACAGTAATCAAAGTTGTGGCTGATTTTGTTACTACAGGGGTATATACTATTCCTAGGGTATTTGCTATTAGGTAGTTTTCTAATTATTCTCCTAAACGTTTTAACATGTTCTGTATTCACTTCAATAACATTTATGCACATATAGAGTCAAGCACACTACCTGACACCTGTGTATTACTGCTTGTATCAAATATATCATTAGAAATGAAAAAAAAATTGAAATGACAGACCCCTTAAAATTAATCTTTACTGAGAGCACCTCTTAATTGAAAACCATAAAAATGTCCAAGAAAATAAAGTGCTACTTGCCAGAATCAAAGAAGCAAGATTTTCTGAATTAGACATACTTTATAAACATAAAAAAAAATGTACAGGAACTGCTTTCCTTTCTTTTTGCTAGTGATGTTTATTAGAATATTTTATTAACCATAGTATATTTATATCTGGTCATGTTTTATCTTCACAGCTTTATTCAACCTTATACCAGTGGGACTTCGAGTTGTCGCCATTCAGGGTGTAAAGACTGGGTTGTATATAGCCCTAAATGGAGAAGGTTTCCTCTACACATCAGTAAGTACCTTGCTGAACTCTGTTTAAGAGGCAGAGCTGAAGTTGGAATCTACAGAGGACACATGTTCACTTTTAAGAAGTTCTGTAATGTCTGTAATGTCTGCATATGTTATAAACACCATGTTTGTGTGCAGCATGATCTGTAAATGGGATACATTAGAAATTACTGTGTACTACATATGAAAGTCTGCATGTTAACAATCCTTAAAAAAACATACCATAAAGCTCTCTTCCTGGTGCACTAGACTGGTAGAGTGCCATATGCCACGAAGATTATAATTTACAATTCAGTTCTCCAAAATTTTTAAATAAAGACCTTCAATTATTTTCTTAGTGATTTGTTGATCAGAATCCAAAAACTGCTCCAGCTGTTACTTTTATAGGTAAGATTTGTGAGTGCAACTTCCATCTAAAAAGTCATTAACAGCCTTACAGTTTATCACCATAATCTTGTGATTGTATGCTTAACATTATTGATTTTTTTAGATCAGATGTAATGAAAATAAAGAATTGTGTAAGGGACTATTATCTTCGTAGAATGATCAAAGTTTTTTTCTTTTGAGTCACAAAGAAGACTGCTGGATAGAGTGATTGGAAAAACCTCAGACTGTTTATGATATTTCAAATAACTTAATGCTAATCACTAAGTGTGTTGTGAATATAAAATTCCTCAATTTTGTATGAATTTAGTGTCTTAACTTTCTTTGAAAGGCAAACAGAATTTAATATGAACAGACAGTTCTGTCAGGTATTAACAAGGTGGCTTAAAGGATTTTTCATTACTATATTTCTATTGACATCTATGTAGAATTTATTTACATAGTGGTTTTTCCATTTTTTATGTCACTTAGTTCTTAATTCCTGACCGAGTCACAATGCACTGCTTTGTTTTCAATGTCCATTGAAAGGAAATTGGAAAGATTAAGTTTCTGATGCCCTGAGGGAAAGTATTCTGTTTGTTTCAAACATACAATTCTCTTGGAAAAGCTAATTAGGAAGAGAAAATGGAACTAATCTTGAATGTCAATGTCAAGACAAAGAGAAAATTCCTCCTCATAAAATGTCTGCTGGAAACTCCAGCAGTGTGCTCTACATTTTTTTGTATCTGTTCAAAATAAAAATTCTATCACAGCAAAACATGCAGTGCTTGATGTTAGAAGGAAGAAAACTAGAAGGAAAAACCTACAGCTATTAGAGAAAATGAATTATTTGCTTTCCATTTCCATCACATCATATGGGGAGTTCTTTTCTGGATCATGGCATGAACAGTATTTTTTTTAATGTGTTGGCACAATGAAGAGTGTATTCTTACCCAGCACTGTTCCTGAAATGAGTTCTCAGTACTCCAGAAAGAAATAAAATTTTCAGAAAATGTACAGTTATAATTCTGCAGGGGGACCACATATGAAAAAATTGTGGCAGGCACTGTTTCTGTATTATTCTGGAAATGGTTCAAGTTAAATGAAGTTAAGTGTGGCAAGAAAATGAGTGTTTTTGTAATGAACTGGTTACTTTTCCTTGTGCAGAAAATGAAAACTGAATGGCCTATTAGACGACAAAGAAATTTGACACATTAGAAAACATAGCGGAAGACTTAGTTTTGTGTATAGAAAATGATTTTCAACTTAAACTTTTGTGAAGTAGAAAAATAATAACATTTGATCTAAGGCAAATTTAAAGGTAGTGGTTTCAAATCAGTGCTGTAATACAGGTTTGATTGTTTCATATTAATGTATTGGAAACATTGAAAATACATTTTTGTCTCAGCAATTGCCTGCTTTCACCTTAAAGACTAATGCATTTGAAAATAGGATGATAAAGCATCAGAGAAAAGTCTGTCTTCACCTGAGGATCAAAATGAAGAAATACTATGTGCAGAATTATATACCATCATTTTTAGAGAATTATTTTTAACCAATCACTTTTTGTTACTGTCTTGGTGGACTTTTTGACTGTTTTTCAAGTTTGTGTATCTGTTACACCTAAGTGCAGAAGTTCTGTGTTACATGTCACATATTTTCCCCTTGGTTATTAGGGGAGGACAGGAGAAAAACATTTCTAAGTTTTGCATGCCAACTCTCATAATTGAAAAAGACTTCTGCATAATGGGAATGCTAGTTAAAATTTATATTATATATTTATATTCACTACCAATTTCTTATAAGGATTTAAATAATGGAAGCATGCACTGTAGACTAAATAGCATCTATAGTCTAAGCTGAGACCGAAGTTCTGTATAGTCCTTCTCTGTGGAATAGCTTGGTGTCCCTTCTTCCCTTCATATTCATATTCATATTCACAGTACATGAATCCCCTATCTAGTGAGAATAGCCTACATGTTGATGCCTCTCTTCAGAGACTGAAGGCCTCAACTCAATTATTTTTATCATAAGGTTCACATCATGTTGACTAATTAAGCAACAGCACTGAAAAGAAAGGTATTATGTGTGAACCTGCTTATGTGTTAAGAAGAAAATGAAGGCACAGTGACAGACCAGTTCTACATACAGATTATCAAAAGTAAATTTGCAGTTTCTTGTCTTTTTAAAAATCTTTTTTTAATGGTTGGTTGTGTCAGTTTGAGAGTCTCTTCTTTTTTTCCTTTATTCCTCCATATTTAAGATTTTTTTCAACTATTTTTCAGAATTAGAACTAGAAAAATGTGCAGAAATATCATAGAAGAGTGTTATGTCAGTATTTCTTAGAACAGAAACAGGAGGACAGAAAATTGTGTAGGAAGGTCAGTCTCAAGAGCTTTTTCATACCTATTTTGCTTACTGCAGCAGTTGAGATTTGTATTCTGTCCTTTGGGGATTGATCAAGCCAGGCTCTCCAGCACACACTATCAAAGTCTTTTCAATAAAGGAGAAGCAAAATCTTTGGAGTTCAATAGGGCTTTGCAGAATTCCTGAGACAAATTCATTTTCCAAAATCATAACCTGATTTTTTCTATGCATTTAAAGTAATTATTGTAATACCTTAATTCATTATTTTCTATCATATGAAATACGAGAACAAGAGCCTTTTCGTGTTGTTTTTTAGCTTGCATTTTAAGTGTTAGCCCACTTAAAAACTATCCATTAAGCCCACCTATTTTGAAGTTTTGGGTTTTTGCATCCAACTTTATTTCTCTGTGTGGGTATGTTTATATATACTTATATATTAATATATATCTAGTCATAAATAGGGTGTATTTATCTACTGAAAGTTTCCCAATTCTACATGTTAGTGAGCAATGAGAATTATAAAAATTAGTTGAAATTTGTTTTAGACAGTTTAATGAACTGTGAATAATTCAATGTTTACAACTGATTTAATAATTAAGCTGTGAAAGCTAGTTGGAGAATCTGGATTTTTCCACAAAGAGCAATCTCAGTTACTAGCAAGATTTTTGACATTGTAGTTATAGACTTCATACATTAAAGTCAAAAATTGTTTGTCACCCTTTGGAAAGGGTGAGCAAGATGAGGTTTCATTTCCAGGTTTTGCCCTGTCAAAATCAAAACGAACGAAACTGGCTCCATGCACTGAAAAAGGGAGCACAATTGCAGGGATTCTCCACGGGGAACAGGTATTGCCTGCAGTGGGAACATGGCAGTGCAGTACATGGCAAAAGATTTTGTTGGGTTTGATGTTACTTTTCATCAACTCCCTTTGCAAGTGGTTCATTAGTTCAACTTTCAGGGGGCCGCAGCTTTTTGTTTTGCTTCTAGGATTTTCTGCTGTCTTAACAGGATGGACTCAGAGGTAAAACTTTAATATGTTAGTCCATTTTATGATTTCTATTTTTCTATGAGGAAATGAGAGTCTTCTGGGTTAATATCAATGGATTTTTCTCAAGGATTTTCTGATATATCTGGGGGTGTTTGGAAGGGCTACTGGTTTCCTTTTTCATAGTAGGAGCACTTTGGCATGGTATTACCAACATTTGGTGGCTATCAGAGTAAGAGAAAAGGGAAAATCTAAAATGTAGACAAGGAAAAATTCTAAGTCTAGAACACCTTTACCTGCTTGTGCTTTCTTCTTTGTTTTTCCTTTTTTGCCATTTCTTCTGCCAGTTTTCTGAGACCAGAGATGGGGACTAAACCAGAGAGGAAAGAGTACGCCTGTGATAATATCAGCAGCAGATATCAAAGTCATAGGAATACACTACATGTCTTCTTAGTAAGACTGATGCTTTAAAAGATGACTGAGCCTCCAGGGCCAGGTCTGACCTGCCTGATCACCTCTTCCTACATTGTGCACTGTGGCTCCAGAGGTCCTCTTTTGCGTATGGAGTAGTGGAAAGCTTGCTGGAAGGATGTAGAAAGTGCTGGAGAGACACGGTGTCATTTCTGGGAGGTTTTACCAACTTTTTGTAAAGCATTTCAGAATTAGGAATGTCACACTACTCACTTAAGAGAATAATCTTCTTGTAAGGTGGGATTTGTTTTTTTGATTGGCCACAGTACACAGTGTTGAGGGTGTTGGAAGGGTGTTGGTTGGGGTAGTGTTTCTGCTGCAGTAAGATATCAGTCTGCGTCACAGCCTTCATGAAAGAGAGTGAACATCAATATCTGTTGCTGAAAAGTGTATTTGTTCTATAACTCTGGCAACTCTCACCTGAAAAAAAAAACGCCTTTAAGGATTTCTCCTGACATTTCAGCAGCTTCCCAATGCCATTATTTTCGCCGCTTCTTTAAGCCCACATAATTGACCTGTCTGAGGAGAACAAAATTCAGCCTCAAGGAAGAAGACAGGAACACAGACAGTGAAGCTTGGAAAAGAGTGAGAACTGAAGTAGTCTGTATTTCTAATATTTAAATCAAAGTCAAATGAAAAATAAATTTTGGGTAGCTTTTCATAAAGCCTCACTTTATGCTTTGGAATAGCAATGTTTAGCGTGTGCAGTACTTCGAAGGTTCAAAGGTGCATAAAATCTTATAATAAACAGAGCAGAAGAAAGTTTAAACTAGACAAAACCAAAGAGGAAATGTGATGTTTTAAAATTGGTAATTTTTTACAGGAATAGTCAAAAAGGGGTTAATGTTGACATCAAGACAACATTTTCTGTTATAACAGTGGTTGATCTGTGTTTTGGCAAAGATTGTTCCCCATCAAAGATTATTCCCAACAAAGTATTGTAGAAATAGTTTGTAATACATCGGTTTAGAGAAAAGTAGACAGAGCTTTCTTTGCAATTTAAAAGATATAGACTTTTATTTCTAATGATCAGAAGTATACTGACTATTAGAAAAGGGTAAGTCTTGCTGTTTTTGAGGTATCTGTGGTTTTTGTAAATGTAAGCACATCAGAGTGGAGTGTCTCCTTTTATAATATTGTGATCAATAGAAAACATTATTTTCTTTCTTCTGTCAGACTTATGTTTTAGAATCTTCAACCTGCTCCCATACATTTATCGTTCAGCATAGACTTTACTAAGACAGGGCTAGGACCTTATTTCACTTGTCATTATCTTTACCTTGGCTTGCTTTGGAGAGAGGAAAATGGGTAGATTTAATTATTTGAAAATCACAGCTTCTGGTAAATACTTTTGAAAACTAATTATATGGTATTTTTAAGAGTTTAAATGCATAGAGCTTATGCAAATTCCCTTATTTTAATGGCTTACCACTAAAGTGCTTCCTTGTATATTAATCCCATTTTTGCATTTCCTGTTATCTTTTATTCAGATTGGGATTGGTTAGAAAGTGACCTATATTTGCTTCATGTTGAAAAAGTTTGTTTGAGAGAGGAGTCTATAGCATGTTTCAGGGCTGTGTTCCTCTGTAAATTGGGCTGCATCTCTCAAAAGGTAAACAAGTTCAGCATGTTCCAGCAGTTGAAATACAACTGACAGGGAGGAGCAAAAAATATCTGCATGGTTTATGCTTATTTATATCTGTGTTTGGAGGTAGATAATTTGTCTCTCAGGTTGCCTGCCAAAAATAAATATAGAAAATTGCTAATGAATTTATTTATTCTATGTTAACACTTATGTTAACTGATGACATAGCGCTGCTGCATTGTACAAAATGTCAGATGTCCCTGCTAGAGTACAGTAGAAAAGGGGTACAAAATACAGACTAAGTCCATGACTTTTTTCAGTGCTTTAGGTTTTCAGTACATTTTTGATTGAATGTGCTGAAGCCAATGCTTTCACACACAAGATAAGGTAAATAAAGGGGCATGCAGAGACACATGAGAGTTTGATAAGTCAGAAGTGAGAAGGGAAGAGATGAATGGAATGAGGCTGACATGAGATTATGATAAGAAGGGATAGAAGAAAGTGGAGAAATAGCACAGTTGAGCAGAACAGTGTTGCAGAAAACCCTATAAAGATATCATCATTGTAGAAATGTTTAAGATGATATCACTATTGTTCAGGTCTCATGCTTATATTTATTACTACCTTTCTGAGTTTTTCACACATGAAAATGGCTACTATTTGAACTACAGCTCATAAACAATACTGCTTAAGGAAATATGGTACTTTGAATATATAAGAAGATAACTAGTACTATAAAGATTTAAGTGTGGCTTCTTAAGCTGTTTCCTCCTGGCATTTAAATAGTGTACTGGAGGTAATAACAGAATTTGACTCAAAACTTGCAGCCATGTTTCTTGCCACTTAAAGCAAGTATGTACCTCCTGTTTGGTTCATTAATGTCCACATAATCCAGGATCTAGCTGAAATTTTTATCTGTAAGAAACAGATAAACAGTTTAATATTTCATTAAAATATCTATTTTCCTTTCTCATGTATATTTCTCATATTCACATGCAAAAAATCTCTTACTATACTGTACTGCACAGTCTCCCTGAAATGTGCATAAATGCCTGAAGATTAAAGTTGCTCTTCCAAACTTGTCAAAGCATGGACAATCATAGAGTCAGCAGCTGCAATTGGATATTTTTCAATAATTCTATGACAAGGGATAGTAACTGTAGGTAGGTATGCTAAAATGAGGTAATCTAATCTCATGCTTCAGGAAGTAGGATGATTGCCAGAGGGATCAAGAGGACTGTTTTCCTCAAGGTACAGCATCGTTTACTGCAGTTGCACTGAAGGAGGTTTGCCTCTGAACTATTGTGCCATGGTCAAAGCTAAAGGCTGAGCACAGGCTTGATGGACCAGCAGCTTAATCAAGTCTGTCAAATTTCGGCTTCTGGCAATTCTGTCTCTCATGGTAACATCCCTGTATTTTTGGCCAAAGTTTGTTTTGTTGCATAAATACAACTACACTATTCTGGATGTTTCTTTATTCTCTGCTTTGTTATTCTTAGATGTTTGGGGTTGTCTGTAATCCTAGATGTTGAATGCATCTCGCTGTCTATTTTATACCCCTCTTGCCTTCTGTTCTCTTACTTCCCTTCTAAATGTCACTGTACAAACAAAAAATGATCATGTTTGAAATTTCTAATTTTCCACTTATTACTGTTTTATCTTAGTCATTGCATCCAAGTATAAGAAGTGGCTACCAAAGGTTTAGAATCTCTCAAATTTTAGAAAATTATCAAAAACACGTTTCCAAAACAAACTCCTACTACTTCTTTCCCTTATTCGTTAATGAATATTCAAATTATTGAAGCTTAGGTGGATTTTATGGTAAGTTTAAATTAATTTCATAATAAATGTGGTTCTTATAGTATAAGGAAGACCTCCTATTGCATCATCAAGATGTATAGGTAAGAAAAAAAACGCCAGCCTTGTATGGAGTAGAATAAGAATTAGACTCATGGTGCTGTCTATCACTTCTGTAACTGCATATTTATTGTATCTTCTGTTATTCAGGGCTATTTCCAAAAGATACTTGTCTAGATACCAAGATAGATGAACAGAAATGAACTGTAAGCTTTTAGCTATATAATCTATTTAAAAAAAAATACTTTTGTTTGTGTGAAGAATTACTTGGGTCAGGCAAAATTTGCTTTAATTATGTGAGAAAAGATCCACATTATCTTAGAGAAATGAAATAGTCAAATGCATAATTCGTGATTTAAAAAAAATCTCTAAAGGGTTTAAAAATCTGTGTCAGAATATCCAATTTATATGTGATAATATTAAGATAAAAGAGTAGAATGTGTTATTTACCTGGGTAATTAAAGAAAATTATGCAGGCATCCTATAACTTCGGGGAACTTTCTAAGGCATCGCTCATATCCTGTAACAAGATTGTGTGGGCTCAAGTGTGTGAGTATTAAATTATCATCATATCTTTACAACCTAATTCTGTATCATGTGTGGCCCTGTCATGGTTTAGCCCTGGCTGACTGCCAAGGTTCCATGAAAGCCGCACTTCCCCCCGCCTGCAGATGGACAGGGGAAAGGAATGTGTTACTAAGCTGAGACAAGGACACTGAGAGAGAAGAAAACTCCCTAATTACAGCAGGCTAAAACAGACTCAAAACTTGAAAGATGATTAAGTGAATTTATTACAGAGTTAAAGGAGAAAGCAAAGAACATTTCTCTTCAAACACTCTTTCTCTTCTCCCCCCACCCCTCCCCCAGCAGCCCACAGCTCTCCCTCCTGCCCTCAGAAAGTAAGGAGGATTGGGTTTTTTCCTTCTCCTATTTCGCTCAGGCACTGTGGCAGGTTGCAGAAGTTATGTTTCCCCTCTTGGCAGGCAGCCCACCTGGACTCTGCCACCACTCCTTTGTTCTCTCAATGCCGAGCTGGTCCCTCTTAGGGTGGAAATAAAATCAGGCTTTTTAAACTTAATTGACTCCCTTTGGTTTCCAGGAGCAAAGGCCTCGTTAATCACGTTGTTTCCCACCAGACCACAGTCTCTCCTGTAGGAGTTCACCCTCGCTCCTGCTCCATCGCAGGGTGGATCTCGGCTCCTTCATGGACCCTCAGGGTGCAGGGGAACACTACAGTCCTTACTACAGGCTGCAAAGATGTCTAAGCTCTGATGATTAAAGGACCTCCTCTCCTGTTCTTCCTCTTCTTGGCTGATTTTCCTGGTGTCCATATTTGTTGTTTCTTTTATATGATGTACTCCTTCTCCTCTGCCTCCCTACAACTACGTGACTACATCACACATACGTACTCCCGAGTTTTCTTCTTAAATATGTTGCCACAGAGGCGTTACCTTCATTCCTGATTGGCCCAGCTGTGTCTTGCAGCACATCCATCTTTCAGGAGCCATCAGAGATAGGCCCTGGCTGGACAGCTGTGGAAGCTTCTGGCAGCTTTTTACAGGAGCCATCTTTTGGCCCCTACCACACCCAAAAAGCCAGAGCCCTTCAAACTACCACAGGCCTTTATGATTGCGCTTCAAAAGAAAGATGGTACATTTAAAATGTTATTCTAGTATGGAACTCTACATAACAGGGCTTTATATAAAAGATATGGTTCTGTAAATGTCAGATGCTGACAAAGCCATTCATGTGTTTTCTATTAGTGTAACTGGCTGATTTGTACACAATATCCATTACATTTTTGGAACAGGTTTCCTATTATTCTTGATTTTTTCAGGGTCTTGTTTTACCTTGCTATTGTACACATTTATTTTCTTGTTGTCGCATATTAATTTTTTAATTTGAATAGGCAAGTGTTTAGCCAAGCTTAGTGAATAATGGTCAGTGATGAATTTATATTCCCTGTAATCTTCCCATATGCCAAGTCTCCCTGTGGAAAAATTTGGGATATTTCTGTTTCTAAGGCAGGTTTAGCCGTGGGCTGAATCCTTTATGGAAACTTGACCATCTGGGTAGGCCCATAGAAATGCTGATTCTGCATGTCCTGACTAATGACCCCTTACCTTGGCCTCTCACATGTTGGCAGAGTTTGTTAATCTGGGACCTGCCTCAGGGTGTTCATAGTCCTCTCTCTTATGTCTGTGTGCTGCAGGGGACAGGGGCTGCTTCCACCAGCTTTTCCTGTTGGATTTTCTGTGACCAGGGACTAGATCTGGTGTGTGGCTTTGCAGAGCTGTGATGGTCTGTGGGTGAATATGTCCACAGAAAGGGTTGGGATTATCCCTAAAGCCTTCTCATTCCCTAAGCCTCAGAAACGGTATCTCAATACCACGTTTTGTTTCCCTTTAGCTAAATTTGTAGCTGTTTGTTGATTGGAGTTCACTTACAACATAAACGTGTTAACAGCCATTTTCATGTGTCTATAAAAAATTGACCAGGAAAACAAGCATCCAGCAACTTGTACATGGTTAGGTAACATTAAGTCTTCATCTGCCTCTTGGTTTGTCAAATTCCTCAGTCCTCCACTTTCCCTGCTGGCAACTTTCCCTAACACTGTTCTGTGGTGTAGTGCCGTGGATAGTCCATGATTGTATATGCTCATTATCCTCATTTAGACAAGTATCATAGATCTTTGTTCCCATGCAGGGCCAGGAGCTGAATTGCAATGATCCTTGTGGGTCCCTTTCAACTCAGGATATTCTATGATTCTATGATTCTTACAACCTCATTTTGACATTTTTCTTTGTAGAGTGTGACTCTTTCCTACTTTCTCCTCTTTCCCTCATTTGGGACACCATTCAGTCAGAGGCAGTTTTAGGTGGAAACACACCTCCAGAAGGAATGTGTGAGGTTCATTTATCATGTTACTTGACCAAACACTAGATGTGTCATGGCATCAGAGTGGGGCCTTTTCTGCCCACAGCTCAGTGTAATTAAAAATTCCAATTTTAAATTTGTGAAATACTGCCTGGATGTTAAAGGGCTCTGACATTTTTAGGAGTATCAAGTGTTGGCCTTGTTCTGATGCTAATTACAATTGTTAATCTCAAAGGTATCAGTGTTGGCATAACAGAGAATTTTCAGTAATCCCTCTTGGAATAGTTAAACCGGTGAGTTTGTTGTGCAATGTCTATTCAGCATATTCTATTCGTTGTCAGATGAGAAGTTCTCTAGACTGATTCCTGTTGATTTGACAAGGATTCTTGTTTTTTAGCAGACTACAAATACAGCCTTGGGGATATATGGTCTCTCCCTAAGGGTGTCTCAAAAGGAATTGTAAATCTGTAGAAAATCAGCATTCAAACTTGAATCTTGCTGCAGTAAAAGCATTGGAATAGGGGTGAGTAGACAAGTCACCCCATTGTATTTAAATTCAGATGTGACTGTTCTCTACATTCTGCTCTCCTGATAGATTTGTCAGTGAACATATTGTAATAAAAAAGTGACGTGATGATGTTACCTGGAAAACCATGAACACCTGGACTTAATATGCAGGATTTGTAGGAAGACCTTGTAGTTTGAGTAAATGAAACAAAAACTTGAAGACTTAATTCGTTCTGTGCACCTGTGGCTTTCTTTTAGCAATAGTATGTCACGTTATGGATGGCTTTGGCTTATTAGCAGACTGATATGATTTTTTAGCATTACCAGACATTTATATTATCTAATCTTTAGTGTGAATATGTCTGCAAAGCTGAAAACACAGTGTTTCAACACAAAAATAAAATACCAGCACTTTGTAAAACTGCAGATGTACACAGCTAAAGACCCAAAGTTTTCCACAAAAGAGACGCGATTCCCTAATTCACCATGGAATTGTTTACTTATTGCAGAATTGCCTAATGGCTGGTGAATTTAAAAAAGATAGAGAAAGGGTTTTATACCACAGGCAGAAAACAAAGGAAAGCCAACATTTCAAAAGCATAATATGTTCCCTTTTTCATGTCCCTCTTGGCTACCATGTGACTTCCATGTTGTGACTGATGTCCCCTAAACAGTAATACCCTGTCACATTGTTGTTCAGGCTACAGGCCAAAACTGAGCACAGCCCAAATCATCAGGAAAGACAATAATATTATGAACAGATCTGCTCCTAAAAGTAGCTTAGAATAAGTTAGGAATAGGTAGAAGATTTTTTATCTCTGCCAAGTATTGCTACTATTTCTCCCCCCAGTGTTTTGTACTATTGGCTGAGTATGACTTTGTTGAAAAAAAAAGATTTAAAAAGGGTTTAATTTTTATAAAATTTTAATTAAAAAGTAGACCTGCCTGAGATTAACCACTTTCCAAAATATTTGTTGGTGGTTTTTATTTTACCCTAGGATGGCTTTGGATGTTCCCTGCCAAGGGAAGAGCAAGAGGCATGCTATTGCGGTAATGTGAGAATAGACTAGTCAGACAAAACAGTAAGGTATAATTGATATAGAATAATCTGGAAGCACAATCTCGGTAGAATTACTTTTGTTTTTACAATGGCATAGAATGATTTTTAAATTTGGTACTAATTTTTCCATTTGTTCCAGGGGAATCTGAAGCTACTGGTCTATGCTTCAGTAGGTACTATAAGGATTCTCATTTAGCTTCTTCTTGAACAGGGAGAATTCCTTCATTTAATTCAATATCCAAATGCTGTTAGTAAAAATGCATTTTTAATTTCAACCTACTTTCAACCTTGTGCTTTCCTCTTCCCCTCTCTTACCCCCTTTTTTTTTTTTTCTTCTGGAGAACTTCTTTTAAGACTTAGGGTAAGATAGGAGGAGGCAGCATTTAATATTCTGTTTCAACATTTAATTGTTCATGAGGAAGACTGAGTTGACTGTTTTCCTCTTGACATTTGAAGATCAGGAGTGTGCCCTTGTCTCTTCATTTTCAAGTATCTATTGGCACCAGCAGCAAAGGAGATGAAGGAATCGGCCTTTCAGGCATTGGAAGTGACAACTTCAGGAAGCATCAGCTGAGGCAATTCTATCACCCATTTAGCATTCATTTGAGCATTGAAGGTGGCTGAAGAACAGCATTTGAAAACAGAATAAAAGATAAAATTGGTATTTTCCCTTAACAGTTGCAGAAATCTCATTGCATCTTTGACAAGTGTCAACATCCTGCCTGACGCTCAGAACTGTGAATGTCACTTTTCTTCAATTGAGACAATTAGAGCAGAAGATAGGTCAATTGATTTTTGATTTTCAGGGATTATCATATGGAGGTGACTATTCTACAGATGGAATGTGAGAAATAGTGAGATAGTGTCTATAATACTGTGTCCCACACACAGCTTTGGATGTGCAAGTATGGCATTGAGAAAGAAGGAGGCAGAGCAAAGAATCAGGACTTGATGATCCACAGGTAGATCATAATAGGTTCACTTCAAACTCTGCCAACCATATGAAAACAGTTTCACTAGTAAATTTTGTCAGAAACTACCCTTGATTAAAAAAGCCTCACTTGAAATTCTTGGAGATACCCTAATAGGAAGTGTGAGGACACTGGCCACATTAGAGACAGATAAGATGCAAAATTCACACTAAATGACCTTTTATTCTGACAGATCACAGATTTTATTAGCTATGAAGTGGCATGGCCAGTTTTATTCATTTGCAGATACATCAAACTCAGAAATACAACATGGAGTTCTACGGTCCTGGTCTTAAAAATAAATACACTATAACCTTGTTATCCCCATGACTTCAGTAGATATAATTTTGTGTGAGCCTACAGTGGTAGAAGCTTTGTGAACAGATTTGACAAATAAAACATTACTCATGGAAATGTAAAGGAAATGTTGATGAGTTGTTTAACTGAAAAGTCACAAAGTAACTCCACGAGTGTAGCTGTAAACTAAGATATTGTTGAATAAAGGAATGATGAATAAATAATAATACTGTAGACATTATTTACTGAATAAAAATTTAAAATATTTTAGAAAAGACCCCTGAATCTATCTAGGTATTTTTTTTAATAAAGTAAATAATTCAAAAATGCAGAAAACCAGAAATAATTACTCAATAAAATTTTAAAGATTTTGAATTGTATTTTTTTTAAGCATGGGGAGAATGCTGAAATCTTCCCATAAATTTTAGTCGAAGTTCTAGATAATCAAAATAAAGGAACAACATAAATACAAACTCATTAAAAATTGATTATTTTGTTTATATGTGTAAAGGGCTCTGTTAGTATACATACCCCAGGGCATGACTAAAAGTAAACTATACATAGAGACGTAATTTAATCACAGGAATTAAAGTTATAAAAAAACCCAAGCAAACCAAACGCAAACCAACAACAAACCAAAAACAACCCAACAAAAAAGCAAACACCCACCCCACGAAAACATTTTTGCAAATAATCTCATCCCTGTTAAGATGCCTGAATATTCCAAATTATTACCCATTTTTACAAGAACTGAACCTGTATATTTTGCAGATTCAGAATAATTTTTGTGCTTTTATCAATAAATGGAAAGTGTTGATAATTAAATAAGGAAGCATTGAATTCAAGGTAACTTGAATTCAACAATAACTTTGTAAGAAATCAGGTGAAAATAGACAATTGTTTTGCCTTCTTAGCCATTACCATCTTTGGGAAATTTATAATTAGTCTAGGTGGTATTTTTGTGAAAGAGATGGACTTTAGAACTTATGTAAATAGGTTTGTGCATATGTAATTTTTTTTCCCAAAAAGTTGAAACAACCTCTTTTTCTTCATATGCTTCCCTTTGTCAAAACAAGAAACATTGAAAAATGCCCTCATCTATTTTCTCTCTCTTTTTTTTTTTTTTTTTATTTTTTTTTGTCAAGTCCTATTTGTTAAACTAGTGCTGTACTCTTTTTCCTTTGTTTCTGGATGGAAGAAGGAATTTTATTTGGCATTTCATGGCCTGCTGCTTTTTCTAAAGGTTTCCAACTTAGTTCCTGTCACTGGTAGACAGCAGGGGGTTCTCCAGCAATGCTTAAAATTGTTAGTAGTATCTTTCTGTTAACGTCAACTTGATCTTGCTCTGTGATTGGAGTGACCTGGAAGACAAACTCTGCTGGATAAGTCCTTATTAAGATGACACATTGTTCCTTTATTCTGAAGTAACTATCTACTTTCAACTGTAAGAAGACCATCAAATAAACAGACTAATTTATTTATTCTGTAGTATGAGTAGGTAAAACAAGTAACCATAAAAAATAAGCAAATATTTCCATTGACATACTTTTCTTTGCCAGATTCCATTCTAAACATCAGTGTTGAAATATTGACAGGAAGGCAGGTTTTTTTTAGGACAGGTTATTACAATTATAATATTGTATTATGTTAATAAAGGAATATGCCAAGGATTGCTCACACACTTCAGCAGTTTCATGCTTTTGAGTAGCCTTTTTAGCAGTGAGGAGGGAACTCTGATGCTTCTCCGAGTGAAACCAGAGCCTTAGCAATGCCAATAAATACCTATATTATCATAGTGACGGAAACTTATTTTGTTGACAAATTCTACCTGGGGATCCTGAAAAATGTGACATGCAGGAATGAATGTAGCTTTGTTACTCCCATGTATGCTGCACAAGAATGCCAGTAAGCCCTCTTGTCTTCCTTTTAAAAAAATATAAATAATAAAATTTAGGAAGCTGTGTAATTGAGAAGAGTTTGATTGACTGTAGTAACAGAAGCATATATTAAATGTTAATTATGAAGCAGGGATTTGAGATATGTGAGCATATAAGAGCAGAAGTTAGACTGCACAGAGCTCCTGGTTCTTTCTCTGGACTGTTTCAGTTCAGGATCTGACAGGGTTAGGAAGCAGGTGTCTGAATTTCTCATTGCTTTCTGGAATCTATAAGTCATAATATATTCATCATAGCACCATAGCATGTGGTTTGAATGTAGTCACAAAGCCTTCTGTCACCTGGCAAATCTCTGTAGAAATTATTGACATAGATTCAAATGATTTGAGGTAACTTTATTGTAGAATGAATTTAAAAAAAACTGTGAAATTCTTTCTGCAGCAAGCCTATATGTAGACTGCAGTGTGAAATACCCTGATTTCTGCCACTAAACAATGGCAAAATTGCATTCTTCATCCACATGCTCTCTCCAGAAACGTATATTTAGTAGATTCTGTAAAAGTCCTACCTTTTTATTGTTTTAACAAAATGTTGAACAGTGGCAGAACAGTGAGAAAACATGTCTTTTTCATGCAGTTTGTTTGCTATGGGCTAAAACCTTATGTTCAAAGTAGCTGTCTAAAAATTCTCTTTCTATCTTTTCCTTTTTATTTTCTATTTCTGGTAACTGTTTCTTCCCTCAAACCTGTGTTGTTAGCTAACTGGACTACCTGAACATGGGGACTAAGATGCAATTTTTCCCAGAGGAATTTTATATAGGGCCACCTTATCACTATACAAATAAAACTTAACTTTCACAATCTGGCCCGGCTCATTTGGTCCTGACCTGGATATGCCAGCTATGCTACAGATTAAGACCAAACAACAGTTCCAGGAACCAGGTACAGCTTTTAGTAGTTTTTACTGATTCTTGGAAAAGTTTTGCTAAATAAGATTCTCTTATAATCTGCTAGGTGCAACTTCTGCAGTGGAGAATAGTGAAAAAAAACCCAATATTGAACAGATCAAACATAACTAACCATTTCAGATGTCAGATTTAGCAAACAAATTGAACAATCCGTAATTATTTCAAAGTCACATAATTTAAAAATAAAAAATCCGTATTTCGTGGGTAGCAATTAAGTGAAATGCAGTGAGATGAAAAGTATTCCAGGCCATATTCCATTAATGCTTCTGTTAGACTTGGCACCTAGTCTTAGGTAACATCATAAATAATTTGAAATGTAAATAATGCTTAGAAAAATAGCTATACTTTTATGCAGATCTCTTTACTTCATTCAATTATATAACTTGCAAAGGTTTTATATTTGAAAGGTGTTATGTCAATAAAATTGAACAGTGTCTTTTCTTTTTAATGAGATGTACTTAGTAGTTTTTCTTTTGTCTTAAAAGTAATGTAATAATGAAAGATTTAAGGTTGAAATTGAAAGTACTCCTTTATTTTAATTTCTTTATATAAAAATGACTTTATTTTGTGCAATAAGACTAATTCAACAAAAATGTTATCTTAGCCTTAAACTACCATTTTTTTGCAAGATACTGAAAAGATTAAGTAACTATAGCTAGATGCTAGTGTGACATTGCAACAGGCCTATCTTCTCAGTTATCAGAACTTCTGGCATCAGAGAGCTTAATATAGCTCCTTGAATGCTTTTATCAAGTGTAGTTCACCATGTATATAGTGTATTATATGAATGCATTTACATTGGGCTTCAGGAATGCTTCTCAGTATTACTTACTTGAATCCTGTATAATCATTTGAGTAATTTTTCCACTTTCTGTATTTTCAGATGCTGCATGTCAGGGGATAAAATACATGAAAATGTTTTGCATATGCCCCTCCTTTTACATTGAAGAACAGCTTTGGATATTTTGTGATATTTATGTTGAGAAATAGTGTGTTCTAGTGGTCTAGAAGACACTAAAATGGCCTAAAAATGGTCCAGTAGTCATAGTAGTATTAAGAAATTCAAAGCCAATTTATGCCTTTTGCCAAAAAAACATGGGAGTATAGAGGAGCAAAGAGGAGTATAGGACTTGGTTTACATGTGTGTTTTCTTTTTTTTTTCTTTTCTTTTTTTGTCCCTACCTTGCTTAAGAAATTTCTAGAAAGGTAATGAAATCAGAAACATCACGTAAGTTTTTCAGAAAAAAAAATCGTATTAGAGCCTAATTAACAGCCCTTTATTGTGAAGAAAACCTGGGGATAAATCCAATCTGCAGTATTCCTGCAGTTAAAATTACAGTTGCTTAGTGCAATGGATGCAAACAATATTCCTGAGAGGCTTAAAATCAGTGAGTATTATGCAAAACCCAGCTACAAAAGATTTTCCAAGAAAAGTACATGTGTAACATATTCTAGCACCCAGTTTTGTTACTGAAGGGTACTGCTTCTTTTCTGGAAGGAAATGGAGAGTACATGAAGAGTGGCTAAACTTTGAAACTATAAAAATGGCAGAGCTAAAGATAAATGCAGTCTTTTGTAATAGAATTAGCTATATATACATGGAGTTAGAAAACTTAAACAAAAGGATTTTCCATTATGTATAATCATTTACATTGCTGTTCAAAGGAACTCTGTTGTAACAATGGAGATGGAAAAGCAAAGGACTTTTCAGAGAGGATGCCTTCAGGATATATTGTACCACCTATCCAGTAGTTTGATGCTAGCTACCTTAATAAAATACCTTAATAAAAAATAAAAATACCTTAATAAAAAAAAACGGTAATAAAAATTTCCAGTTAACTTGGAAATGTAAGACGGTAATGAGAATGCATTTTTCTAACACCCAGATCTGAGTGGCTCTACAAGACAATTACCAGGAGTAGGTAAGAAGCAGAGAAGTTCACCTGAAATCCCATATACACAAAATAGAAAATGCTGCAGAGATTGCTTTGAAATGACAACAACCCAAGAATAAAAAGATCATATAAACAAATGTTTCTGGAGGTAAATGATGTGAAAATCCATGAATAAATGTGTACTATACTTTTTTTCTGTTGAGATCTGAAAGTTAAAATTTATGAATTTTAACTGCAGAGTAGAGGTTTAATATGTAAACTTTAATGCTATCTATAGCATGAATAGAAGTCTTATTAATCTGTAATGAAGCTTGTCCTTTGTTTTTACCTTTGTATTTACATATTGTATTTATAACTTAGTACATTCAGGACATTGTGTTGCTTCTCCTTTAGCGAAAAGGAAAAAGATTTTTGGAGGACCTTTGAAAGGTTTTGAAATTTATGTTTCTGAGACTTTGTTGTACGAGTTTTTTTTGTGTTTTGTTGTTGTTGTTGTTGTTTGTTTTTTGTTTGGTTGGTTGATTTTTTTTTTTTATGTGGGAAAATGTATCATTTGGTCTCCCATTAGTCCTTAGCTAAGAATTATATGATACATTGATATAGTATTTGTCCCTTGCACTATTCATGTTTATTTCCGGTCTGCATTTGCTTCTTCTAATTTGGTTTTAATGTGCTTTTTTTCTCAAAAAGATGTGTATAACTTGCCTTATACCTTCAACCCTGACTCTTATTATTAACCCTAAATTATGAACTAGGTGATAAGTCATTGTTAAAGATTAATATAACTGTAAATGCACTAATTTTGAAAAGTTGAAAAATCTTTTCCATGGTATTGCTTTTTTAGGTGTGCTTTCAGATTAGCCTTTTTTTAATGTAGAAAGTAATTAGTAAAAAAACTTTTCTTAATGTAAATCCTTAGAAAAAGGTTTCTCCTATGTTCACAGTGTTAGAAGGTCTCCTTCAGAGCATTAAAAAATGTAGTGGAATACTTTAAGAACTTCTGGTACCATGAAGTTTGGTTAATTTCTTTTAGTACTTCCATTTTCATGTGAAACATGCTAATAAGTTAAGTAAGGAACTTGAATTCTTTTTAATTCTGTCACAGAGCAAGACAGGAAAATGACAAAAAATGGGATTTTTTTTTCCAATATTTTTTCATCACAAACATTTCTTAACAAAGATATAAGTACTAACAACATTGTATGTTTCTTTTTTAAAAGTATGGTTATTTACAAGTTAGAAATTGTATGTTAAATAGAAAGGAACAAGTGTTTTCAAACAATATAGTAGATTTTATTAGGAGTAACATTTATAACACAAGTTAATCTTCTGCATGTTTTGTTAATTCAGTGACTGCTTACTGGTCCTATGCTACATGTGGTAGAGGGTATTATTCTCCCCTAGAAAGAAAGCTGCAAATGCTAATGGTGATACAGTGTGCCTGTCATTGGAATGATAGTCATTAATGTCTTCCTTCCTTCGACCTCTCCTCCTTTGTCCAAACCGATTGTCTTTTGTCAAATCTTTAGACAGACCAGTAAATGGATCTATGTAGATGTTCCACTGTACCCTAGGCAGAGCCACATTCATTTCAGTGGAGCTCTGTCTGGAATCACAAGTCAATAAAAATCTCCAAAGGCATAAAAATGTGCCCAATCAAATCATCATCCCAGGCAGGTACCCTAAAATCTTTCAGGTCTGTTCTTTGAGTGCATAAATTGAAATTGTGTGTTGACAGAGAAAACCTAATTTTAGAGGCAGCTTTCAGGGAAAGCTGATCACAAAAGATAGAGTGAAAAGCATGGGCTGTTGCATTCAGAAGAGAAGACTAAGAAAAAAAAGTCAAACTAACATAAAATTAAAGGTATTAAAAACTGGCTCTTACTATTAGTCATACAAATTGTAGAACAAATGGAAACAAGGATATGAAGAATTGTTTGGACTCTCAAGCACATGGTGTGACTCTTGGGGATGGTCCTGTGAAGAGCTGGGAGTTGGACTGCAATGATCCTTGTGGGTCTCTTGCAGCTCTGGATTTTCTGATTCTCTGAGTCTGTGTGGGCTAGTGGTGAACTGATCTGCCAGAACAGAGAGTTAACTCATGGTCCAAAAAACATGTTCCCATTACGCTCCTTTTGGCTTCCTGGTCTGTAAGGCACATCTCCCTTCCTCCCTCAATCCCCTTCTCCTTCCCTTTCTATCCCCAATTTTATCATCCTAAAATATTGTCGTCATAACCCAATATACTGGTAACATTTATACATTCTTTTTAAAAGGAGTAATTTGCTACATGAAAGGGAAGCTGTTGAATTCAATCAATAAACAAAACCTAGCACTCTGGAAATCTGCAGAGGTAGTTACAGCACTAGTATCAATTCCCAAATTTCTTATTCTGATCCTTACAAAATACAGTTTAGAGCTTTATTTTGAATCATCACTACAAAAAGAATATAGGAAGGGAAGTAGGAATGATTAAAAATAGAAATTAAAGCCAGTTAGTAGCACAGCATAGAAAATCCTTCTAATAATATTTTGCCCACTTCTTTTCTCTTTTTATTTGCTTTTCTCCGTGGTTCCTACTGGTTGTTTTGCTAGTTTCTTGCCCAGTGTTAGAGTCGTAGTAGATGTTAATTTTTATTTGAGTGTGCAAAGCTAAAAATGAGCACAGAAAAATCTTTACTTTGAGATGTTATAAATAGTTTTTAAATAGTCTCCAGTGTGGTCCTTTTTTCCATAGAAGTCTAGACCTTCATTTTTATCCTTGAGAGAACAAAATGAAATGAAAATATTTAGTCTAAATTATTTGTCAGAAAACAATGCATTTGATGTCCAACAGAGCTAGAGAAAAGGTAATGTGTGGCTGCTGTCCCTGGCTGAAATCTCATGTATCAGCAGTACAGTTTTGTAGCAAGGATGAAGGTGCCACATAACTTCATTCAGCAGCTCCAATGGCCCAAACATGAATATGTTCATTTTAGATGAAACTCTCACTAAATTCAGCTGGAGCAAAGCCCAGATTAGAGTGAATATTTTTGAAAATTACACTCCCTTTTTCAGTAAATGGAGTGATGAAACAGTTGCCTAGTTTCTGGTGTGAAAAGGGTATCACAGAAAATGAGGTACCATGTAAAAGCACTCAAAAATAGTTGAACTAATAACACTTAAAAAAATTGCATTTATTGCTGTGGTTTATAGCTCAGTTTTCCTGGCATTAGTTTGATTTTGAGGTCTGAGCAGCTTTGACATATTCTTGAGAGGTGATGTTTCTATGAAGTGAGAGACAGTAAGTATAAGTCTTGATTAGTTCAGTGAGTTGTTTAAAAATAAATTTATACTTTAGTTTAACTTTTTGTGATTAGGGATTAAGTTTTATATTTTCTTCAAGATTTCCAGTAGCTTTGCTCTATGTTGTGCTGAGTGCATTTTAGTTTGAGTTGCTTTTCACTGTAAGGAGCAAGTGACGTTCAAAAAAGGAATGGCATGATGACCAGATGACAGTTCAGAAATGGCATAGTAATCCTACTACTAGTACAATATTTCATGCTACTGAAAGGGGAAAAATGTTAGAAAGCCACAGGAAAACGATTTTGATAAGCTGTGTTAAGAGTAGAGAAATATTTCACTTAAGTCATGGATGAAATTTAAATGCTGCATACTCTTTCATTTTTCCACCCCTTCAAAAAAAAATAACTATTAATTTTCAATAAAGGAAATTTTATCACAGGTAAGTAGTGAAATAAGTTCCAGGAGATTCCATTAGCATACTATACAACAGTAATAAATTAAGTATATATTCCTTGAGGAATTTACTCTGTAAACTTTCATGTGACTTTTTATTACATTTTAAAATGTGCCCTCATAAGAAGCTTCAGCTTAAGCTTGTATCGTGCACCACTTCTTCATTCCCCTCTTACTTATTTTCTAGCAAAAGCTAGAAATAATTTTAATGCTTATAAATTCTCTTGAAGGCAGTTTAATATGAGATGGGTGTGCAGTAGGGAAAACCTTTGAGCTTGCTGTGAAGGTAAAATACACTTTAGAAATATTACAGATATTAGGAAGCAATCAGGTAGTTGATTATTACTTCAAGACTTGAAAGGCCTCCACAACACAAAAAATAAAAGCATGAGTGTTCAAACTTGTTTTGACCAAAATGTTTCAGAAAAAAAAAATATTGTGCCAAGAAGCTGCTTGAATTTTGGATGTATACCATAAAACATACATAGCAAAAGTTCATGTTCAGTCAAAAATTTTAGAGTCACATAAACCTATTGCAAAATGTTCTTCAGTTACTGCAAGTGGGTTAGGAAATAGTTAAGGTAATCTGTTATACTGCTATGAGTTCTCTTGATGTTTTTAGATTGCTTTAGTAGTGTGTAGGTATAAAAGTTTCAAGAAGTGGAATTATGTAGGCATTGGCATGGAATTTAACTATTACCATTGGAAGACAAGTCTACATCCTCTGACTAATAGAGACTGGCAATGAAGATACTCATCTCTAACCTTACTTTCTTCAAAATACAAGAATAATGTTCAGTAATTTTCATGGATCAGGTCCAAGAATTTATGACTGAAACAATATTTAAGTGAGTATGGTGGCTTCTCTCTAACTTAATTGTAGAGCATAAGGTTACCTTGATTTGGTTTACTTAAAGGAAAGTTCTAGACCCCAGCATTTTTGGCTGTGGAATTGCTACTGAGCTGATTGTTCTCTGACACAGATGTAGATTAGGAGATATGTTACTGATGATAACTAAGATGAATTAGTGCTTAATTATTCAGAGGCTATCATTCAGATAATTAAACTCTAAAATTTGCTACATTTGAATGACATATCCTATGGTAGGTAGTTTTTTCTACACTACAATTAGGTCTTTCCTTAAATGAAAAATCTGGTGTCACTTTTGTTTTTATTTGGAATACAAATTCCTTATATGCTAACAAGTGGTTCTTGTCACACAAAATTACTCAGTGTCATGGTGGTAGTGCTTTCTTGATAGGCTTGTAAAGTTCATAATGACTGCATGTTCAGTATGTTAAGTGATAAGCATAAGGCTTTAATTAAGCCATAAACAACAGCAATATCTAACTGTTTTGAAGGTTTGGGGGGTTTTGTTTTGGCAGAGCACTATATTGTAATCAGAGTAACCATGAAAGAAACGAATTATGTAGAAATTGTAGCTGTGTAGTTCAGCATGCTAAGTTCCCAAAACTCTTTGTCCATTGGTGTATAGCAAACTGATTTAAACATTTAATTGAACACATGAAAATTCCACAATTAAAAGTCCAAATTATAATAACCATGTATGCTTTATTCAGAACTAATCATCTAGTTTATGCAAGTCACAAATAAAGATGACAACCAGTATCTTCTGAGACTTCTGTAGAGAAATGTATTCATGTTAACACATTGTTCAGTTTCATTGAAAGAGGTCTGCCTCCATCCTACTCCATCTCTCTTGTACTACATGCACATGTTGTTGTTATTACTCTTATAAGACAGGAGGGGATGCAATGGGCACAAGCAACTTTCATTTTATATAGGTCACCAGCATTCTAGGAACAAATCTGAATAAGACTTATGGGTTTGGGCTTTTTTTTCTCGCTTTTTAAATGAAAGTACTCATACTAATTATCTGTGTACTGTATGTTTTCTGTGTTGTTGGGTTTTGTGGTTTGGTGTTCTTTGGTTTTTTTTTTTTTCCCTTTCTATATGAATATATCTTTGGTTGCAGTCCCATGTTAAAGAGCTACATGGACTTTGTTCCGATATGACCATTCTCTGTGGAGCCTTACTCAGCAGGATTGCAGTCAGGTTTATACTGCCACAATTCTGCTGTGTCCTGCACAGTTACGAACTACACAGCATGAAGCAGGTAGAGTAAAAGCAGTATTTAAAGATTTTTGGAGCCTGCATCCACATCTGCTGTACCTCTATATGTTTTTCTATTTTTATGTTCCCCCAAATCATATACTTGTTAATCTCAGCAACAGCAGTATTCTGTATGGTAACAGCCAGCAGCTGGCATCATGCTTCATACTGCTCCTTGATGGTGCAAAGATATTTATCATACTTTATAGGTACAGCATTCAATATAAAGATTTGAACTGTAGCTTTAAGAGGAGCGTTTATAAAAATGCAGTTTCTCAATTGAGCAACAGCTTCCGGTGCTTTTTGCTCTCAGAAGGAAACTTCATCTCAGTTATTTGTTTTATGGTAATTAGCCAAGAGCTGTATTGTTGTATAATTTAAGATCTTCTGTGTCAAGGTGAGGCCACCTTGGCTGTTTCCTGAGCTTTCTGATCCTGGTGTTTCTCCTGGTCAGAGCAGTCCCAGGAGACTGGGATGGACACCTGGGAGATCTCTGCCTCTTATTAGGATGTGCCAATTTCGTTGCTTGTGCAAAACAGAGTCAGCATGTGGGAGCTTAGGTGTGGGCAGAGGGAGTAACCAAATCAACCTGTAAAGAAATTGTGATCGCTTTTGCAGAGCATCTAGTTTGCTGAGTCCTTGTGTGGGGAAGGTAATACAGGACAGGGGCCACAGGGGGATGTGCAAACAGGTTGCCACTGCCTCTGAGTGTCCCCTGGGGTTCCTGTTGTGATTCATTTCTAGGCCTTGAGGTCACAGGTTGTGGGTCCTGGTTGCCCAGCCTGGTTCTGAGAGGATGGATGTACAAGTCACCACTGTCTATAATCAGCCACAGAGGCTGCAAACAATTCATTTTGCTTTTTACCCCCCTTCTGAAGAATCATTATACCAATGCCAGGGGTGACAGTGCTGTGTTGACATAGATGGCACAAATCAGATACTTACAGTTTTCTGTACTAGCTCTAGGAAATTTTACTAATATTATCAAATTTTGTGTGTGTGTTTTAATTAGCACTATTTTAAGAGTGGCACGCTTGGTTTTGTACATGCAGCCATGCAAGGGAAATACAGTAATATATTTCTAAGAGTGCTGCAATTTTAGCTCAAAACATGACTGAGGAGTGCTCCTGATGTAGCACTGACATTGGCTGTGATTGTATTTTGATTTCTTTCTAGCTAGAGCTACTTGTTAAAACACAGACCACAAGGTAGACTAGACACATGTGAAATGTGAAATATGAAATATTAAGTTTTGTTCAGTTCTCAATCACTGATTCACATAATTCTTCCTGATACTTTTTTTTTTTTTTTTTTTTTTTTTNCAAAAAATTTTTCCGTTTTTTTTTTTTTTTTTTTTTTTTTTTTTTTTTTTTTTTTTTTTTTGCAAAAGCTTATAACAGGGATAGAAGATTTGAGGTGGAACTTTGGTTATAATTTTTTTCACATACAAAAATAGAAACAAATGTTGTGCAGTAGAACATATAATCCTAAAATATATTCTCCTCTATTGGTATGAAATATTCTCTCTTAAATGGCAAAAACAATTGGAACAACAGTAGGTGTATATAATATATATATAACAATTTGTGAGGACATGACTTAAGCAATAAAATGAAAAGGAAGTCATTAACTCAGAAAAACCAACAGCACAGTTATTATTATGGATCTAATAAAAATCATGTTGGCTTTTTGTACATATGAAAAATCAATTTTTACTTTTAATGCACACAGAAATCAATGTACAATAGCGAGTCTTTCCTAAAGAATAGTCCTTCTGCCTCTCAGTTTAAAATTTTCAGATGCAGCTAACTTTAAAAGAACTCAGCAATACTTCATTTCTGATAAAAGGACAGATTTATTTTATAGAATCTGAAGCAGTTTCATGATTTGCTTGTGGTTTAATGAGGTGCTGTGTTGGTAAAGGAAACCATTATTACTGGTAACAATCACATCCATTGCGTGGCTGAAGCAATGCAATTCAGTGAGCAAAATTTGCAAATCAATGCTGTAAAAATGATTTGTTGTGCTTGAGTTGAACAGCTGATGTGTCTTTTGCCTATAAAACTGAGTTATAGTACATAGTGCAATGATGTGTAAGTGGATATATAGTAAATAGAAAATAGATAGTTGATTTTTTTCTTGCCTATATTTCTTTTCAACACTTATCAAGGATGCATCTGTGTTTTATGTAATAAAGACAGTACTTTTAAGGGTATATTTTTATTAATGATATAATAT
This sequence comes from Climacteris rufus, assembly GCA_013398175.1. NCBI lineage: Eukaryota > Metazoa > Chordata > Aves > Passeriformes > Climacteridae > Climacteris > Climacteris rufus. Next base: position 404,467 of record VZRZ01008040.1, read on the forward strand.
TTCAGGCAGAACAGACTGAACTCGAGCTAAAGCAATGGATTAATGTGACATTTCAATAACAGTAACTGTTAGACAGTAGCAGCTCTTAAGGTCCGGTTTTATATGGGTTATTTAGACATTTCTCTGCCTGAATTAAGGCGCAAATGAGACCATATGCCAGTGTCAATAGTATGGCTTTTATTTGATAGTAAATATAAGAGAGAAAGACAGAAAGAGAAAAAATGGGAGAAAATAGGAAAAGATGTGGGGGGGCAGAGAGGTGACAGAGGCAAAATAAAAGGAGTATCACTGCTCCGTGGGTCCCAGTGGCGTCCTGCTGGTTCTCTCCCTCTGGTCTTCTGGATGGTGAAAGTCCCCCAGGGGAGTGTAGAATTCCCTGGGTTTACATTCTCTCCAGCCGGGTGGCAATGCCCGGGCATGTTCTCCTCGGGGAGGGGGAGTCTTTCCCAGCACCCTGGGTCTGTGGTTGTGTCTGGATATGTCCCTTCCAGGGAAGGCTTTCACAGTACTTTGGTCCCGTGGCAGTGTCTGGGCATGTCCGCCTCGGGGAGGGGGGTCATCAGCACCGGCCTTTTGTGGATGCATACCTTCCCTCAGCCTGAGATAGCTGAACAATAGTTTTTCCCTTTATCTAATCAAGAGTTTGACTTCCAGTCCAGAGTTTCAGTCTTCAAGGAGTCTTCTCTTTGGTTGTAGTTTCTTAATGAAAAAAACACTTTATATCAATGTTTGAGGCATGAACTTTTATGTATCTGACAGCAGCACAACTGAGTTTGCATGTTTTAGAAGTAAATGTAGGTGTAAAATTGATGACCTTAATTACTTGGTGTGTTTGAGGACACCTAACTCAATTGTTTTGCATTATCTTCATACCTTTCCTTGGAATTTGATTTAAATCTCCTGTTTTCACATATTACCATAGTAGGTTAGGTACCCTTTTTCTGTTCCATTTTTTGCTCTTGAGTTTTCATTGCAATGAGTATCCAGGAGCCTTTTCAGAAGGAAAACTGGCTAGTTTAATGAAATTTTAGCTTTTGATTTTGCAGATTCTGATTATTCAGATTTGGCTTTACTAAACTTATAGATAATATCTTTTTCAATTTTTTCTATGTAGGAGAAAGTTTCAGTATTTGCATTTGTTCTGGAAAAGCATCTGCCTGTCCCATGACTGACATTTAAATCAAATTCCATTTGTAATGGTTTGTTTATTAATTTTATGAAATGCTAAATTTGAAGATTTGAAGTGAGAAGAATAAAATAAAAGAAAACCCTGCCAACCAATCAAGTTCAAAGCAGTTCTTTTATTTCTATTTGACTTTTTATTCAAATCTCTACAAATCTAAAGATTTGTGGGTTTTCAAATAATTTATCTTTGTTATCAACTATGGCTTTTAGTGAACTAGATATCCTTCAGAATTCAAAAGAAGACTATTACTTTCCTTCTCTGGTGTGCTTTGCAAATGTGAACTGGTCAGTTCCAGCTTTGGTATTACCACCTTCATTGTTTAGCAAGTACTGTAAATAGAATCCTTGTGGTTTGAGATTCCAGATCTGGTAAGATTCCAGATTTCAGAGCTATCATAGTGGAGCATAGTGGAGAAGGGGCAGGTCTCCACACAGCCTTGGCTGCTGTGAAGCACTCAGCTCTTCTGTATTGCACAGTTGTACAAGCTTTGTCCAAAAATTCAGTTTGGACAAAGTATTCCATTACTCCTTGTGAACACACTACAAAAGAAATTCATCTGGGAGATGGTTTTAGGCTGGGGGAGAAAGGAGGCTGGTTCTCATTCATGTGATCAAAGTTGATCCAAATTTAACTAATTTGTAATAGTGCTGACATCATGGCATTTGACATCCACATGTCTCAGCCTTTGTGGTATTGCAGTTCTTGCCACTGACTTCCCTATTTGATCTTAATACTCTCCTTGACAAAATAGAGCAGATGCAAATTCTCTTATTTCCTTCTGTATTCCATTCAAAATATAATTCAAGCCCAACCTTACTTCCCAGGGTTCATGTACCATTAAAAATAGTTGCAATGTTTAATTAAGAATTGCAAATAGATGAAACAAAAAATGGTTTCACCGGTATGTTTTTAATAATTTCTGTAGTTTTGGTAATAGCTGCACTCATGTACAAAGCTACACGGTATACTGTGTATCCTTCTGCACAGGGCTCTTCCAAGCAGTAAGAGTAGTATCTTTGTAATAGTTTTGATTCCACATACAACACCTTCAATGAGAAAATAAGACAGAACTTTACTGTCTTAATAGTGTGTAAATCTCTACAGTGTACTTAAGTTTATAATTTATAAGAAAATTTTCAGATTTCTGTGTACAAGTGTTGAAAATAGTAAAAAAACCTACACCAAGTTCTTTTATGTAAAATTTCATATTTTAGTTTATAAATGCCTTGTAAAAACTTCTTAAACAACCATTAATCTTTATATCAAGAAAAACATTATAGAGAACTCCTGTATTTGGTAGGGGATCTGTTATGCTGTGACATCATAGCACAGTTGTATTCCAGAGATATCTGTAGAAGCATATGCTGAATTTCACAATCAAACTCTTGTGCATGATAAGTGTTTCAAATCTAAGTTAAACATTCTTCTTCATTGCTCTCAGTGAGACATGCTGCCTCAAATATTTGAATTCAGCAACAGAATTTTTTTAGTCACCAAATCTGTAGTCTAGTGGTCATCTTTAGGGCTGAACTGAGTGGAGTTCAGGGCTGTACTTAAACATGGATATGGATAAGCTTGAGTTACTGTCTTTGTTAATGTTGTGTCTCTGTTGCATAGTTTTTGAAATGATTGAATGTAAATAGGGAAATGTGAATAGAAAAAATACATTTTCCCAGTGACCTGTTAAACTACAATTTTGGGCCTAGAATTTCTTTTTGTTTAGTAATATGCACTTAACAGCATTGCAGCTACAATGAGCAGACTTAACCTCTAAAACCTAAGCCAGTTGACCTCTCCGAGTCATTTCTCAGTCAGAACAAATGGCACCAAATACCACCTTATAGCAAGACCATGCCTGAGAGGGTCACACTTTACCTCACAGTATCCCTTGCTCCTGTTTCAGGTTCAGCTAACTTTACATTTTCTGTATTCTCTTCAAGAGTGTTCAAACTGGGTCCTTAAGCTGTGTCTTAGGACTTTCCTGTAAGCCAAATCATTTTCTGTCCAGAACTTGATGCATTTACGTATTTTTCCTGTGTGTGTAGAGTCTTCCATGCCATACTGTATTGTACATATTAAAACACAGCTTGCTTCAGAGGATGAAATAAATGGCTAAAAATCAATACATCTTTTTACCGTTTGCCACTAAGGATCATTATACAGTGTTTATTAGTTGTCTTTTTTACCCTTCAGATGTAAGAAATAACGAAACTGTTGAGTCCTAGTGTATCTGACTGCTTCTCTGCTGCCTGACTGTGCTGCACTGCTGTGAGGTATCAGCATGGCTGGCGTGAGCAGCAGCAGTCCAGCCACACTGGGGAGGCACCTGCTGTTGCCTGAGTTTTGGATCGTAACACATTGAGAGCTCTTATCACAAAACATTTTTTTGTAGCCCTTTTTCATTGACTTCCATGCTTCTTCAACAGAATCCTCAGTGATTCAGTGCCAGGTAGTACAACACCATACTTGGATCTTCTATAAACAAGAAAAACTTCCAATTTCTTAGTTTAAAATAGAAATAGCTAAAAAATGTTTTGCTTAGCAATTCATGCAAATAGTATAAATGTGAAGGAGATAACATTTCACCCCAGTGAAGTGGTCAGAGCACCAGCCTGACAGAGTTCAAGGAGCATTTGGACAGTGCTCTTGGGCACACGGTGTGACTCTTAGGGATGGTGCTGTGCAGGGCCAGGAGTTGGACTCAATGATCCCAATGGATCCCTTCCAACTCAGCTTATTGTGTCATTCTCTGATTTTATTCAGGCTGGTGTAAAAGGAGGTAATTTACTCTCTGAGCCTGGAGGTGTCCAACATGTTTTGTCCTAACAACAAAAATGTATCACAAAAGAAAACTGGTTACATGTCTGTTTGTATAAATGGTTATTTTAAAGTTCTTTTACATTTGTGATAATTTCCATTATGACTCTTTTTATAGGCTTGGGAAGTGGTGGGCTGGAAGCTGTTATCAAAACTTGGTAATGCAGACTAGAGGTAAAAATCTGAGGCAAAGTAGGCAAGTGAGCGAAATTAAAACAGAAGATAAAAATGGTCCTTGTTTCAGGTATTCTGTGTGCTCTGAAAAGGCTTCAAAAAATAGACTTTTTTTCTTGAGAACTAGGTCAAAATAGACAATCTGAGGTTGAAATTGTCACCACTAACCTACACTTTTCTTTCATATCACAGGTGATATTTACAGTCTTAAAGTTGTTTAAACATGTCTGCCTTCTGTACAGATTTTTTAGTGTGAAGGAGAAATCAGTATAGAAGACAAAGCTGAAGCAGAGTCTCATTATCCACAAAAGCAACTGGGCTTCCACATAAGTTAGTTTTTAAAGTGACACAAACTTTTTCTTTGCTTTGTGACTGTATCAAAGCTTAATATCTTTCATTCCTGTAATATGCTGTATAAAGCATCAGAAACATTAGGTTGCCTGATAAATTTTTGCTGTTTTCTTTCTGACATATTATCCCATGAGGCAAATGAGCAATCTGCAGTGGCATATTCCCTGGTGACTTCGTATGAGCAGAATTAATTCACAACTCAAATCCCTTCATATTCTATTCTGTAGAGAAGTGTTAGGTGGAGCAGGTGTGCCAAATGTCTGAAAAAAGTGTTGAGAGAAAAATGATGGGTGAAAAGGTCAAGGAATAAGAAGTACCTTGCTTTCCATTTGTTCCTAACTGAAGCATTGCTGTCAGGAACAGGATGTGCCCTGGAGTAAGGGGCAGTCAAGCAGACCCAGCAAGTCCCTGAAAACTGCAGCAACCAACCTCTACAGCTAACTGGAAAAATCCTGCGAGCTTGCCCTTAATTGTTGCCTGCACAGGTGACTAGTATCTCTGTGACAGGATCCCAAGGGAGAGAAGGGATATTCCCTAGGATGTGCAGTGGCATACTAGTTCAGGTTAGGGACACCTTTTAACACCTCCTATGCACCAAACCTCACTGTTTTGTCTGCTATTTTATATTTGTAGTATAGGACAAAATCTAGTCTGTTCATATGCCTGGGAATCAAAAAGGAAGAGGGAAAAAGAAGAAAGGTTAATGGTTCAACACATTTATTACTTGAAATATTTCACACCACTTTCTCTTCTTCATTTTTATTCTCCAAATTGCCTGTACATGTTTTTTTCCTATTGTGCATCCCCAGCATTATTGCAGCCGTGCTTGTCAGTGGTGGTGGAGACCAGTCACAGAATTTCTTTGCCTCCTGGTTCTACTCTTTCTAAGCAGAGCTGCATCTCTTTAGTGGCCGCTTACACAGATACTGGCCATGGCAATGCTTTCTGAAAACACACGCTGGGATTCTCAGCTGTGAAGTTCCATCCAAACAATTCTTTGGCAGTTCCCTCATGCCCATCTTTTCATAATTAAGCTATTGCACTCTGTTATGAATTGTCTCCAACCCAGCAGTACAGAAATTCTTCTTCTAGATAGGCAGTTTGGGGTGATAAAATAGTTAGAATTTTTAGATCAGTTTGGGGAAGAATTACACATAAATCTCTCCAGATTTGGGTGTGGTTGCCTAGTCCTGATGAATTTTTGTTATGTAAGTTTTCTGATACACAAATCTATGGCATGAAAACCCTCTGAAATGAGCTCTCTAAGAAGATAGCTAAAGCTATATAGAAAATCATGATTAATAAAATCTCCTCCTCTCTTTCCTCCCTCCTTCCATCTGGAAGAAAACTGTGGCAGACTAGAGAGATACACAATATTTATTTTCTGTCACTATGATCTGGGTGGATTTATTTGGAATCTCCTGAGAGGACGCAGAGCAAGTACATTTTGATTTTGCTTTTTATTTCTGTCAGAGAAGCATTTTCTTTTCACATCCTGAAATATGGATTTAGGTTTGCCTGCACGCTAGGGCAATCAGCAATAACTTTAGGGTCAATAGAAGCTTTTCTATGTGTTAAAATGTCATCACTTTTTAGTATTGTGTCTTACTACGTTCGAGGAGTGGGATTGGAGGTTTTCCAGATACTCACTGGATCACAGCACTTAATTTAGCTCTTAAAGGCATTCATATCATAATGTTTTCAAAAGCAAAAGAGTGTTGGGTTCCTGCTTAACCTTTTACTACTGATTATTTAGACATCTGTCAGAAGGATGACAAGAACACTTTTAATATTTTCATTTTACAATCCTTGGTATGTTTTCCCTCACAGCAAAATGGCAGCTCACACAATTGCAAGGTATAAATATTGGATTAATACTTGTGTAACATATATAACTAACATTTGTTTATCAGGTCTGAATTTGATATGGATATGTGACTAAAATGTAGAGATCATTGAATTTCATTTTTTACCCCTCAGGATTTTCTATCCTTTCAGTTTTTGAGGAGCAGCAATGACCTATTTGCAAGACAATTAGAAGGTTAATGAAACACAAAAGCAGCCTGTTTTCCATCAATAAAGTATCCATGACCCATGAAGCAATGAGACAAATATTTGTACTACAGCTTAATATAGTGCTATTTGTTCTGTACATGTTTATAAAAGGAGCCTTGCAACCCCAGGGATCTCCCCATGCACAAAGAAACTGGAGCTGTGATCCAGAATTATTTCTCAATTACTTTAAATTTGGGGATTGTGTAGTCTCTTGAATGACAAGTACACCAATATGTTTTGAAACTGCCATTTCATATGTAGGACTTACTTTCATATGTTGCCAACACTGTGATATCTTAGTACACTCAATAGAATATATCATAGTATTCCCTAGTAATTAGTCTGTATTAAAGTCTTGCTTCATATTCCTAAACAGTCATTAAGTCAATAGACTTTTAAATCAGTAGGAGTCAAACATGCTAGCATATCTTTTTAAAAGTATTTTGTTTTGTGATAAGCATTTTTATGCTACTTCAGGTTATTTTTTGCATCTTTTTACATAATAAGGGAATAGCTTACATTCATTCTTCTAAGATTTCAAAATATACAGCCTCCATTATTTCTTTTGTAATCCAGTGTAGATACAAAATGCAACTTCTGCCACTTGCAAATACTCATCAGTACACTAAAATATTGCACTACTAAAATTTCTGATAGTGCACAACTTCTAACTTTTTTATGGATCTGTATTTCTTTAATATTTTAATCTTTGTGTAAGGTACACCTTTCTCACAAAAATGTTTTGCAGTGGCAGAAATTATTTGTAGCATTATGCAGGCACTCTCCTAATATTATTTTCAGGCTTGCAGCAATGTGCCATGCTGTAAAACAGCTGCTCTCAGGGTATGGTAGGTGTTGAGGATCAAACTCCCTAATTTTTTCTTTTTTCATCTTCTCTATTATGTGGATTTTTAAAGCATCCAACCACTGTGTCCAACTGGTTTCCTGACCACTGTTTATCAAACTTCCTCATAAAGCTTCTATTTTTTAAAAATGAGCTAAGATACTTAGTTTTAGAGTATGTGTAACCAATCCTTTTATTTTCCTTCATTCGAAGCAACTACCAGAGCAGTCTATTATTCTATGTTGGGGATTAGATCATTTGAGAAGTGCATGATGAAGACAGTAAGTGAAAGTCACCAGATGACACAGGCATTTACATACCAGTTGCTTACAGTGGAGTAGTAGCCCATTAAATACTCAGTGGCAAGCGTAGGAAAATGCAGCTACTTGTTGGATGTTGCAGAACTTTCGTACAGGGAAATATAATTCCTGAAATTGTGCATCATGCTCTTCCTGTCCCTGCAATGCTGTCAGCTATGAGAGAAGCAAGAGCTGACTTGATGATGAAAACACGGCTTGCTGTTCTGCCTAGAATTGAACAGTAATTATTTTGGTATCAGAAAATCCAGGGTAGGCATGCTTATCATCCACTGACAGTAAGTTTCAAGGCCAAACAGGAGTATCCAGTGCCATTATTATCCCAAAATCAACTTTTTTGGGCCCAGACTGGTCTTTACCTCATGAAACTGTAGCAGAGATGTCATAGAATTATTTACTATTGGAGCAGGCACAAGTTGATTTGGCAGCAGAAGTTTCACAGAATGCACCGAGATTTTAACTCACCAGAAGCTGTTTCTGTTTTTGCACAAAACCTTAGAACTACCATTGCCTACATATGCTTCTTACTTCTTCTCAGTGCTGACCTACTGGAGCACAGCAGCAGAGAAAGGCAGATACACTCTGACTGTGGCACACATCTTTCCTCACTGGAGCAGGAGCATATTGCATAGCACTGTGGGTCAGTGGTCTGTGCCAGCCTTTCCTCCAACACTGTCTGAACAAGAACAGAGTCTTTGTTTTCCTTCTTCCCCCATAGTAAGACCAAATTTATTTTCTTTTTAGAAAGAAATGAAAGAACAAAACAGTCCAGGATAATTTAAATAACTAAGCACTGGTATAAAAAATCTAAAATTAATATCAGAGGGACTGCTGCTACTGTTTTGTTCTTACAACATTCAGTAATTTCTGTCTGATTATTGAAGTGAGGTGGAACATGCAAGCAGTTTCCTTTGTACTTGAACTTTTGATATTGAATACAAAAACTCCATGTATTTTTAAGTAGAAACACTACTTTTGGGGAATTCTTATTAGTATGTTTGCCATGTGGCATAGTCCAAGTATGCAGTTGTGAATTCTTTACACATAAACTTTGAGATCTTCACCACACTTACGTTAACTTAAATCAATAATGTACGGTATACATTTTTATTTATTTCCTTTGTGAACATGTTTACTTTTGACTACATTGGAAGAATGGATTTTTGTGAATCCAGACTTTTTTTGGTGGACTTTATTGCTTTTCATTTTTAATTTTTTTAAATAAGACACAACAACAAAACCATAACCTACAATAAACACCACCACACACTAGATTTCAAGAACCAATTTGTTGGGGACACAATGTTTTTGGCACGCTCCTCTTTGTAGGTTGAGATTGATTAACAATTTTTCACTGTGTGTACCTTCTTTTGCCATGTACATGTCCCAGAAACAAACTGGCTACCTTGAAACGGAGTATCTTTGTTCCTGACATTTACAATAGGAACAGAAGTTTGAAGTACTTCTGGGAACTTCTGAGAACTGGGAATCAAATGCAGAAGCAATAAAGAATGGTCTTTTATCTTTTTTTTTTTTTNAAAAAAAAGGGGGTTTTTTTTTTTTTTTTTTTTTTTTTTTTTTTTTTAATGCTTGTGGTACAGAGAGTTGTGAACTGCCAGTTTCCTTTTCCATCTTTCTCCATAGTTTTGTTGAGTCTGAAAGAACTGGTTCTTTTTGGGCTCTTCATCTTCTGTGTTTCCTTCCTCTGTGAACTCTCCTTGCCTTTCAGTACTGGGTAGCCTTCCTCTGGATGTTGCCAAGAGTATTCTGTGTTCCTGGAATGGCTCTGATTCCTGTACAAAATGGCATTAAACCCTGTACAGTATTGTAGCAGCAGTCTTTTGTTTATGTCCTCTGTATTCTTGTTTCAGATCTCTGCTTTCTGCATGTGGTGAAGAGCATCTTCCATTAGATTTTGTGTCTTTTATAAAATGTCCAAAACAACATCTATATTCCCACTGATTTCTGGCAGCTGAGCTTCTGTACTGTTTTATTATACCCTCAGACTGGAAAAAAACAGCCAGGAGAACTTTCCTTATCTAGGACAGTGGCATCCATTTGCAGTTATCCACTTGATGACCTAGGCTAAGAAGGGGTATTTCCAAGACACGATGACATCTTAAAGCTTGTGAATGTATAGTCGTGTAATCCTTGGGTAGCAGAGTTGGTGAATTTGGCACTGAAGAAAATGGCACTGTCATGTTGGTGTTAGAGCTGTTTGTGCCAGACACCTACACAGACAGTCACAATGCATAAGTGTCAATCAAAGGGTCACGTATCTCCAAGGATTGCTATGACTTTACTTGCTCATCTGTCAGGACTGAAACTAGACTAGAATACATGTATGGCCTGGACCACACTGATTGAAGGTACTTTATACCTTAAACCATATCTGATACATTTTCTGGAAGAAATCTCTCTCAAGATAATTCCTCAAATAGTTCTCAGCCTAGATTTCTCTCTCTAGATGTCCTTGGCTGCTTCATAATCTTTCTTTTGGGGAAGTGTTTGATACCAGTCCCCAGGCTGCTTGTGTTCCTATCCCACTGATGATTGCTCTTGTTCAAAGGACATTCGTAGCAGCTTTTTAATTCTGTGTGGGGAGCAGAAGCCTTTGAAGTGGATGGAGTTGTGGTGAACTGTCAGAAAAGAGCATTAAAGAAACACTTTTCCTGTGTTTAGGATATTGTTAGCATTTTGCATAATTTAAACATTTGGGTAGTCATGTTTTACTTATTTCAATACTGCTTACTGTGATATGTCTTGCAGTAGAGCTGTTCAAAATAACCCAACTTACTAGGGCAATATCAAATTCTGTGAAAATAAGGTGATCTGAGGGGATTAGGCTGTGCTCATACACCCCTCAAAGTATTAGGGAAGAGCAGCAAGCAAAAATATCAATTTAAGAAAGGTTTCCTTTTTGCCCCCCTCCTTCTTCCTTTGCTATTTCTGCTCAACAGGTCTGTCCTCACATCACTGAGTGGGAAGCAGAGGTTCTCATGGTTCAGAGGGTATTCAGTGGTTTTGAAAACTGCAGGTGAAATTAGGAAGAAGGAAGGAGCCCAAGGAATTTCTGCAGGGGATGATTTTGCTAGAATTAAAAGTAAACAGAACTGATTGTAAAAGGGCTAGGCAGTTTTGTAAATGTAGCTGCATATTCTAGAGGGTCTGCCCAAGAGTATTCAGAACCTGACATCCTATGAACCTCAGCTACTTCTTGTGAATGAGCATGCTGAAGCTATCTATATATGGACTAATACACAAACTCTTGCCATTTCACTGCTTAATATAATTTTCTAATAATTAAAAAATAAAAATTATCAGAAAGACAACTCTTGTTGATTCATTACTAATCCTGCAGATAAAATAGGCAATCTTTTCCTTGGTTTCTGGTTGTCTGTTTTTGTGCTTGTGGAAGTTGGACTCCCAGAGGAAAACAGGAACTGATTCCATTGTTCTTTCAGAGACACCTTTTGACCCAGGTTCCCAATCATAGATTTTTGACACTGCAGTTCAGATAACTTAAAGCTGCAGTAATGGATGGAAAATGGTTGAAGAACAAAACCTGAAGCATTTCTACAAGCTTGTGAATTGAGGAAGGACCAGCAGCTGTATTTACCTTCACAGAAGTATAAAAGCCATAGAGGGCCAATGCTCTTCATCTGTTTAATTGCTAAGATGTTAAAGCTGGACACTTGCTGTGCAAATGCACTACAGGGAAACCTTCTGTATGGGAACTGGACAGGAGGGGTTAGTTATGTAACAATGCCTTGTAAAGCATCATCTGAACTCAAATCTCATCCCACTTGTTTTGGTACCATCGCATCTGATTTCAGAAAAAAGGCGATGGTGAGCAAAGTCTGTTGTCTTGTACCTGTGGTTGTGCCACACATGGTGTCATGCCTTATACACCGAGAAACAGATGGGATAAAGCCCAGGTTTCCTCCAGACCTGAGATATTTAATTGGCATTCTTCACTCATGAGTTTGGTCCTTCTATCACCCTATGCAGTGAGACAGAGAATAAGGATAAGGACAGAGGATTAGGAGTCACCAGAAAGTCACTTAATTAGGCTGAATTTATTTTCTGAAGACCCTTGTCTCTATTGAAAAGCCTTCAAACTACAGGTCCAACTTGGGCATCATTGGTAGGATGAATTCTGGCATAATCAATCTTTTTACTAGAGGAGAACATCAGTGCTGAGATGTCAAGGTACACATACTCAACTAGCTCATCTTTTTCACCATCTGTTTGGATAATAATGGTCTTGAAATGGTTGTTGATTACTAAATTAAAACTGCGATTTATTTAACCAAAACTAAAAACTAAATATAACTAAAACTTTTTTGACAGAAATCCATTTCTTCTGCTAAAGATTTAGCATTAATTATATTTTGTTCCAAAAATAATTTTAAAAGAACACCTGAAGTCTAAATTGTGTATTTTTTCTTTCCTTCAGTTATCAGCTTCAATAAGTTGCACACAGAAAAAAAGATGTACTGTTGGCTTCTATTGCTTCATCTTTGACACTCTTGTTCCTCTTGTGTACTGAAAGAAAAATTGCAGTCAGTCCATTGTGTGCCATTTGGTTTGACAGGGTCAAAAGCTCCTGAATAGCTGAAGCCGTAGGTTGCCATCCCTCTATTGCCTCCCTTTGTAGTGGCACCCCCCAGGTGACTGTGCAGCACCCTCAGGAGTGAGTACTGCTCAATTACTCACACATTGATGCTCAATCTTTCTCCCCTTGTTCAGGCTGTCTTAATGTGAAGATTAAAAAAAAAATCATAAAAACATAAAGTTTCAACATAAGCAAGAGACTGAAATGATGACGATATTGGCAATGGCAAAAGTATCTTTCTGCAAGTCCTCAGGCAGAATACATGAAGTAATTTAAAATATATATGTAACCAAATGTATTAAAAGCATAGCAATTCGTGCTTCTGATGAACTAATAGAAAACGTACAAGAAAATTTATGTCAAAATAGCAAGATCTACATTGTCTTCTAGCTAGTTGTCAGTCCCAATTCAAAATACCTCTTCATAATAGCAACTCAGTCTTGCCATAATTGCAGTTCTTTCTTGGTATAAACATTTAAGCATCTAGTGAGGTATGGGTCACATTTTAAACTTTATCCTTTGAAGCCCTCTAAAGGATAAATCCTTTTAAAATGGATTTAGCATCATCTCAGCTTGATAGATATTTGTGATATAAAAGACCTATCCCACCTGCTATTTTCCTTTGTCAGATAGGATTATTCTTTGTTACTTGATAATACCTTATTAAATGGATTGTGTTCATTTAGACATATAAACTCAGTTTTCTTTCCCAGAGTTCTTTATTTTTAGTGTTTGGCTGCAGTGAAAGGCTTAAATATATTTATTGTACAGAATTTAAATAAAATAGGAATGGCAGCTGTCCAATACAGCAGTGTAGCTTAGCATAATGAGCACTAATAAAGAAGATAACAAGTCTATTAGCTAATATTAATTCTTAGACAATGTGTGCAATTAAATTTAGGACAATAAAGAGGAATTTAATGGTTGAAAAGGCATTAGTCTGGCTAGTTTATCAATATCTGCTTTTACTTTTAGAAATGTGAATCCTGTTATTTTTAGTTATGTCTGTCTCCCTGAGCACCTCTTTTTCTATAAGCACATTTGGATGTGGAATTTTTTATTTTCTACTCTTCTCATCAACCTCTCTATTTTTGTTACAAGTATGAATGAATGAATGAACCCTTTCAACCACTTCTGTGCATTTCTTCCAAAATTGCTCCCATTTAGCAGCATGGAGTATCTTCAAGCTCCATATGATACTCCCATGTGGATAATCAGCCAAGTCATATGGTTTGAGAAATCAGTTCTGTGCGTACAGCAACATATAACCAAAATCTCAAATTCTTAATAAAAAGTTGTGCAACACATCTCTAAGATGTACCATCTGACATGCCAGGTATCTTTGGGTCTTACACTGGGAAAAGTGCCATCAAAATCTCTTACTTGGTTTGTTCCAAGATGCTTTCTCCAAAGCATGTGTTTTTATTTCACGTTTACTACATATAAGACAGGCTTTCTTTCTGTGTATTATCGTTAACTTGAATTTTTTATATGAGAGTGAGCACATTTTAATAAAACATAGTGTGTGATATTGAGAACTTAAACCCTTAACTTTCAATTAGCTGTTAGTAGAGAATACCGATATAGGACTATCCTCAGGCCTGGGAAAGAATTCCTCTTCATAAGTTACTGTTCCTTTCTATTATATCCCCAATCCCATGAATACTTACAGAAACTTGCAATTTAGTAGTAACTGTGGATTTAATTTGTGTTGTTATCCCATTAGATTACTTATGATATTGCTAATTAAAATTTGAATTAGCACAGTTGTCTATACTTCCCTACTGAACAACTAAGGCCAACTAGGAATGTATGAAATAACTGAGCACTAAAAATGAATATATTGTTATATTTTTACTGTTGTTGAATGACTTATATGAATGACCAAAACTACCAGTTTTCCCTTTAAAACATTTTGAACAACGATATCTGAACTATTTTTTGTAATTTTTATGGAATAATTTTTTCTGAATTTCTCTGTGGTGATACAAAGAAAACCTTGGAGGATATGTTCAGTGTAAAAGCAGACTTACAGTGATGCAAATTCAGAAATAATGTAAAATTCATGAAAAAAGCTATAGAAAAACGTAAAGGAGATAAATGCAAATGAGAAGGACATTGCAAGATGTGATGAGATTGATGCTTGATGTAGGATGGAAATGGATTGGGGAGCCTGAGTTTTTGATTTTGTGAAGGTTGAGCTCTATTTCCCCCTGAATTCCAAGTGGTTTAGAAATTATCTGCAATAGTGCTCCTTCTTTTCACTCCCCAGACTTCTGCATCCTTTGGAGCATAAAAACCCCTATCTTGAAAAGCTTCTATCTGTTAGAATGGAGAGATTATATCCCAATTGAAATTTGCTTTTTCCTCTCATAAGATAACCAGAAATAATAGCCATTTTGTGGTGGTTTTGCAACCTTTCAGGATTTAGTAAAATTGAAACATTTTGTTGAATTTTTTCAGACGTATATTTTTATTGGATACTCTGTCATATCAGGTTATTTCTTGCAAAGCTATGATGTGCACTCTTTTCCTGGTTGAGCAGATACTGCTGCTTGCTTGAACAGTTTTAGTCAGAGAGTATTCCTCTGTGGATATACAGTAAACTGTAGAAACATTTTCTGAGTTCATGGCATAACCTATGATGATAAGTCATGTTAATATAAGCTGCAAAAATATTTTTTTCACATCTAAATGCTTTACACTCTTATCCTGGAAGCCAAAGGTGGCTTCATAACATTACAGATTTAGCGACAACAGAATACAAAAAGCATTTTTATTTTTATTATTCAACTCTTGTATGAAATAATAATACAAATAAAGAATTGATTTGAAAGTTGTTCAGTGGTTTTGCTAGAAATAATTTCCCTACCCACATACAGCAAACTGCTTCTTTGAAAATGAGATATGCTTACCAAAGGATGAATTCTAATTGAATTCTAAGCTCTCCTATGCAATGAGTACTGGCTGTGTACTGGTATGGAATACTAAATAATGAACATCTGTACTTGGAACTGCCACTGGTATACTGTGCATTTGTCTATGAGGTGGCTGGTCAAACTTGACTTATATGTCAACAAGTCAGATTATGAGCTATACCTAATTCAGAATTCCTGTATGTGCATTAGTACATGTGCAGTCAGTATAGTGTTTCCCAACAAAACTTTGAGCCTGAGCTCAAAACTCTTTTATCACAGAGGTTATAGACTGGAGCTGCCTTGTGTCTCAGTGCACAGGCAAAACTTGCTCAAAATTATTCAATCTCTTTTGCAGGCATCCCCTACACTTCCTCTGAGTGTAGGGCACAGCCCTACATTCAGGCAGCCAAGCTTGTTGCAGAGGAGCTGGCTCTAGCACAATTAGCAGCATTGTACCTGCATCATTTCAGCACTATGCCTATTCCAACTAATTTCTCATGAGCACAATTAGTATGGGTGCAAAAGCATGCTCATGATGCTAGAAGCTACCTTGGCTATGCCTCTATGTTCCCAAGTGTCCCAAAGCAAGGAGTTTTTTGCATGGCGCTCTTCAGTAGGTATTGTGGTTGTGAATCATTCATGCAAACTACATTTTGATGCACCTACATTTTCATTCCAGTCTCCCTTGGAAAATCTCCTGTAAATTTAAATGATGGATAGCATATTCTGATTATTTCAGAAGGAGACTTTTTGTGCAGAGGCAGCCCAGCAGACTCTAAGATACAAAAGCAGCCAGTGTAGCTGGTTCGTCTACCAACTTTCGGGACTTGTACATTTTACAGCTAGACATCCCACCATTTTGACCAGTGAACATTGAATCAGTCCTAAAAATATGTAATATACATCTTCCAAAAAGAACTGTGATGAAAGAATAGATAAATGCAATGCTAGTCAGTCCCACACTGTTTATTCCCATGCTTCCAAATGTGAAAAAATGGGCATCCAAAATGCAAACTCTATTCCATCACTGACCTGATCTATCGCTGTATAGAGGTAAAGCCACCTCCTCTGAATATTAGCTTGGTTTTGGTTTATTAAGTCCAGACTACTGTAAGCACTGTTTGCCAAAGGACCATGCACTGAGAATTCATGCTAAATTAGTCTCCACTGACCTTCTGTTCTGTTTAAAGTTTGCATATTCCATAATTCCTAACCCTTGTTTTGGAATTTTTATTTGCATTTTGTCCCTAAATACCTGAGTCTCCATGTGGCTATAGTGATTTATTTTGTCTGAATTTACCCCTCTTACCAAGCACTTTGTCCAGTACCTGTCTTTCTTGTCATCTCACACTTTATGGAATTATTGATGAACACAGCAGAGTACCAATTTAGGGTGGTGTCCAAGAGTGCCATGGTTCAGACATGTCTTAATTTTTTCAGTGAAAACTATGTAAAATATCAAGTAAGATGCTTTTACAAGTTGAAATACGGTATGTATGAACATGGTTTCTTTTCCTTTGTCAGCTACCAAATTTAAAGTAATTAATAAATCAGGATTTCTGTGGGAAAAAAAATCCTTAGTATCATGTTGAATTGACTACTTAAATGCCTAAATTTTAATTACTGATTTAGTCACATTTTTTTTTCCTGATTGGTTGCTTTCTTGCCTGGTGATTGGTGCACCTGTTGATTGTTGCTGTGTTAACTGACATGCAGTCAGTCCATTTGCCCTTTTCAAATATTGGCACAGCTCTAGAATGAGACTTTCCTTACCAGTTCCTAATTGCATTAAAAGGAGCATGGTTGCTGCCGATTATTCTTAGAGAGCTCTTTCACTTTTTAGAAAAATAATGTATGTTCACTTCTTTTTTGCAATACCAAAAAAACCTGTCAGGTGTTTGTAGAGGTTTCTGTGATGGTTTGATATTGTGAAATTCTACAAAATATAGAAGATGTGGCTCTTGCCTCAAATATTTTACAATATACATTACTTGTCAGTCATGAATATTCACACATACCTACAAACACATCCTTTCTTCTCTGTGGGAAGAAATAGCAAAGTTACATCCTCTCTCTCACCAGAGATAAAAAAGGGAGAAGTCTCCTGCTTGTTAAGTAAATTGCATGGTGAGCACCGTTTCAACAAACCTGGAATTATTACCATGTTTTAGTGCCCCGAGAAAGTTGTCTGCCTTTTTAGTATTTTGTAGACTACAGGGTAGCTTATTTTCCAGAGCTGTTGGCTGGCTTCTGTGTCACTGGAGTAGGGATTTCAATGGGCCCACATTTGCTCCCTAGCTGTAGGTCAGCAGAGACCCAGGAGCCCATTGGGAGCAGGTTTATTTTATGTCTAGATGAAAGCAGGCTTCTTATGCATTTATTATGCACTTAATTTGGTGTGACAGGTTGCGTTCATTTAGCAGTTGTGATTTTTGAGAAAAGGAGTCCTTTCAGTAATTGCCAGAAAGCTTTACAGTTGAATTGTACCATGTGGAGTTTGGTACAGGTAGTCCATTCAAGTCTTGGCCTGGCATACATTATAGAAATCAGTGGAAAATTTGGATTCAAGGTGAATCCAATGTACCAATACATTGTATCTAATGTAAGAGCAGAATTAAATATCTAACAATCAATAGGGCAGGATAATTAGCTTTCCAGGTGGGGAACTATTACCAGATCCAATATTGCATACAATCTTCAAAGTAGTTCTAATTTAATTAATAAAATGGAAAATTCTTAAAATAAATTGATACAAAACAATTAACCAAATACAGTATCTATAACAGTTTATGTTGCAATTAAGTGGAACAATGTCATATGGTGAATTCTAAGGGATGCTTTATCATGGAACAGAATCTTGGAAACAGTTTGAAAAAGAAACATCTTTACTTGTATTTCTTCTAGGAACTATGCAGACAGAAACATCGGATCTAGCACCTTACAATCTCTCTGAGCTTTCTTGTGTTACTTTGAAACTTCTACAAGCTTTGGTTAAAAATGGAAAGAGGAGGAAGGTAGTGGAAGGGCAGGGACGTGTATGAAAGAGTGTCACATTGAGACATGGGCATGAGTGTTGTGGTCTTTAGTCTTTGGATGCTTGGTGTCTCTGTAAATTGGAAGCTGAGGGACAAATATTGATGAGAGTGACCATCAACATGTCCAAAAGACTGTGCAGCTTCCAAATGAAAAGCAGAAAAACCTTAGAAAAATTAAATATTGTTTGCAAATTATAGTTGAGTATTTTATAACCATATAAAAACAGAGTTTTTTTATGGCTGCAAAAAAAATCTGGATGATCTCTATATTCACATTTATGTCAATCCTAATTCTATTTTGGCACTTAAATTGCATCTTTACAATGGTTTCTCCTTGTCTGTCTGAACAAGAAGCAATTAATTTTTTGTTGAAGTTCAGAAAAATTGCCTGGTATGTTATGCCACAAACTACATCTCTAATCCTTAAAAAAAGAACAGTGTGGGCAGATGATTTCACCTAAATAAAGGTTTTTTGGGGGAAGTCAGGGGACTCCATGTGGGTGTAATGATCTACATTTATACACCTGTGGACCTCAAGACTCAGGCAATTTAAGGTATTAGAAGCTTTATATACTTCAGTATTTCCATTAATTTTAGTAAGAGTATTCACAGTAATAAGCACCAAGCTCAGAAGTAAATCAAGATCAGCCCCTACAGTATTGAAATGTTTGTGCTGTTCTGGCACCTTTGCCACCGAATTTTTTCTGGTTTTTTTTCCTGTCTGAACAAAGGATGCAGCTGCAAGTGTGTCTGAAAGCAGTTGTCACCTCTGCAGGATCAACATCTGTTGAATGCACAAGGCCATAGATCCTGTGCATGGTTCTGTCATTTGTCAGTTTTCTCCCCTGATTCAGGAAAAGCCCAAGGACAGTGACAGCGATACCTGTTGGTAAATAGATGATCTCTGAATACTGACAGCTGTACTGTAAAATCCCTATTATGGATAACCTTGCCATGCTATTTGACTTTGCAAGGAGTGTCTGTCCTTTTCTAAATTGAATGATTGGATGGAAACTGTAATTCTTAATATGTTTACCTTCCATTTAATGAGAAATCCCATTATGAAGGGTGAAGACAATGCAGCCTTGCACATGGGTTTCGTTACAGTTCATCAAAGAAAATCCCCTTGCAATGTCAGAGCTCCTCCATGGCAGGCAGCACCAGGAGCTGTAACTACCCACTGTGGAAGAGGGAAGTGTTTAAAGTCAGTGTGAAAAGATGAAAGGGAGAAAATTTCAAACTAGGACTTATCTAAGGCCAGGAAATGCCTCAAGGTACTTTCTCTGGAATTTCACTGTTTTGCAGTGTCTGGTAATGTACTGTATGAAGTCTTCCAGTAACCAGGGCTTCTCCTCCCCTGGTACCCTCACTCCCTTTTTCCTATTGCCTAGGCTCCGTCATCATGACAGTGTAAAGACAATAGAAAGACATTTTCAGAGATTTCTTCTGCTTTCATGAATCTTCTCTGACCAGTTTCTGCCTTTCTATTGAAGTTAAAAGCGCAGTTAGAGGCAGAATCTGTATTACTGACTGTGGTTTTGAATGACCCACATATTCTTTGGCTAGTTGGTAAGTACAAAGAGAAGTAAAACAAGTGCAAACTATAGGCAAAAATCTATTTTGTGCTCAGGGAACATGTGATGTACCATATCGTTGCCTGTCTTTATGGTCCATTATTCCAGTG
Source organism: Climacteris rufus (assembly GCA_013398175.1). NCBI lineage: Eukaryota > Metazoa > Chordata > Aves > Passeriformes > Climacteridae > Climacteris > Climacteris rufus. The sequence continues at coordinate 424,466 of VZRZ01008040.1, forward strand.
AATGATTTCCATCAATCCAAATGCTTCTACAAAATCCAATTTTGTTACTAAACTATGGTCAATATCCTGGTCACAAAAACAGGCAGCCAGAGTCTGTGGCCATCACATGTAGGGCTCCATGTACATGTTGTGAAATTCTGGGGCCGTGTGTCCTGCCTGTTTCAACAGCAAGCCTAGTTTGATGTGCCATTCAGCAAAGGTCAACTCTGTGATTATTTTTTCATCTCCTCTCATCTGGACCTAGCAAGATGGTTACAAAGCCATGCTTGATTGAAATATCTTCACTGTGGCTATTTATTCCCTGTATCTTTGACTTGCAAAGAATTTCCATGAGTGTCCAATCTTCTTTAATTCCTGACCCACACTTTTATTGTTTGTTTTCCTGTCATGTAAAAATGTGTAATCAGTGCTGAATTTTATAGTGAAAAAGCTGTAGGAACTCCACTTTTTTTTTAGTTGTCTGGAAATCCCTTACTTTGTATCATTAAAAGAGTATTTTCTTCTCATTTAAAAAAATGGGCAAATAATTTTTAAGGCATTCTGTATGCTTTTTCTATTTTTGAGTCCCAGATATTTTCATCTTCCTAATTGTACAGGTTATATATTTCTATGCTTTTCTACAGCTTTAAGTCTAATTAGAAGCATAAAATTTATAGTACGTGAGCAACAACCCAATAAAATCGTATGACATCTAACTATAGCAACAGATCCAGATATTATCTGCAAATGCAGGCACTGTGTTAAGTTTGAATTTGTACCTCACTGGAGTTATAATTTCCCCATAGTTAGTGTTGATAACATACAGGCCCTATTTTAACAAGGGTAACAAATTCAGTAATACTGTATATATTTAGCTGCAAAGAAAAATTGAAAAATGTGTAGAAGACTTTTAAAAATTCTCTTTCTGCTGTGTTATCACAGACACAAGGTGAAATTAAGCACTATAATTAAGGATACTTAGTGACAGTATTTCCTTATTTATGATTGCATATTTTAGACACCTTTCAAACTATAATGATGAACTTTTGATTTATTTTCATTACTAAAACTTACTTTTAATTTGAAAGAAGAAAGTATCTAAGAAATATAATATGAAGTTTCTAATGAAAGTTGAAATTATTCTAAAAAAATAACATTAACATATTGATAAATCATAGCCCCTTACAAATGAGGGCTACTTTTGTTTTTAAACTACAGACTTCACATTTACATTTAGGAGCATACTTTTTGGTTAAGCACAATCAGTTACACATTAAATTGAACTAATGTCTCTTTCCAGATTCTATGGCATCAGATACATGTTGCTTCTTGGAGCTGATTTTGGAAATAGCAAGCTGACTGGTTTCAGTATTTTCAAGGGCTACTGGAAATAGTAGAGACAGACAGGTGAGGAGGTTAAAATAAGGATAAAACAATTGCTTGGTGAAGCATGATACACAAAAAGGAAAAGAAATAGTTTTTTGCCTTATCCAGTAGATCAAAGCAGTTTCATGTTCAAGGCTGGTGCAGAGAAAATCACTTGGGGTCAAGAAGGGATGTTTTGCATTCTAGGGAGAAGATGACCATCGTTTGTTTTGTTGTTTTTTTTTTTTTATTATTTTCTTGTAAGAATATTGAAATTTCCCTTTACAATCTGATGTGAAGCAGCTTATAACATTTACACCAGAAAACCAGTTTGCTCGTGGGAAAACTAATGGAACTGAAAGCCATTCTGTGTTAGGATACTCAGCTGAGGAATTGATGGAAATTTTTTGAGCATATGCCTGTATGTCTTTGTGGTGCTACCTAACTGTGTCATATCAGTCAGTCTTCTTCCAACTAGAAAAATACCTGCAGAACAATGGCTATATGTGATGGGCAGCAACTGGAAATAGTCTGGAGTCCCAGAGGCCAGAAATACAAAGGACTTGAAGAAGAAACTGTTCTCCTATTCTGAAAGAAAAGCCTACTTTTCCTTTAGTTTCTTTCAAAACCAAAATTTGACACAGTAACATAGGACACTGTTGACCACCCTTTGCATCGCAGACTCCGTAAGACTCAGTTTTCCAAGCATGGTTTTCCCTTGCACTCCTCCTAAATTTCAAATTCCCTGTATTTTTCAAGGGGCTTTTGTTGTTGCTCTGTTTGGGGGGTTTTTTTGAGTATCTAACAGTAGACAGCTACTCTACGGTGGTGGTAATCTCATGGTTGTATTTGCTTACTTCATATGGAGTAACAGTGACATCCAGTGGTTGGCTATTTCAGCCAGATGTATAAATCACTATACTAGACAGTATTTCAGTGAGTGCACTCCTGCCAGTGCTTCTCTTTCAGGGGTTCCCTTGGGTGGGAGATGAAGTGAAACAGAAATAAAATTTATAGACAAAGAGATTTACTTAGGAGTTTCAGCAAGTGTTGTGCTGATGTGGGAGAAAAGTATCTATGATTTTAAATTCAAAAAGCATTTTTTTTGTGTTAATTTCTGTGGTTTAAAATCATTCAGCTTCACGACGTTTTGAATTTTACTTTGTATCTAAAGTTCATAAAATCGTAGAATGCCTCTACCACATAACTATGCAGCTGTGCACATAAAAGAAGACATTTTCCTTTGCCATCTGCAATTAATAATCTTGAAGTTGAATAGGGGAAAGAGAAAGAAGATAATGGGAAGAATTTTTCATCTCTTTTCTTTGTGGTATGACATATGTTTATTCTAATGACTTGTTAAACTAAAAGGTCTGTTATTATATATAAAATAAACATCCCAGTAACTGCATTCATTCTATACTGTGCAACTTGTTGGACAATTTTTTGGTTGTCAAAGCTTGAATGAAGCTCTTAAGAATAAAAAGAAACTTTTATTATTACTCATCTGAATCAGTCATGTTGAAAGGCATCTTGAACACAAATCCTTCACAGTGTGATACTATGCAATTTTTCTTGTAGGCCTTATTTGCTTCCATTCTAAACAGATGATCTGTCAACTACAAATGTGAACTGAAATAGCTTTTATTATATATATATGTATATAACTTATTTTCCGTTTTGTCTCACATTGTGTAATAGTCTGTCCATAAGATCTCAGTAGTAATTATTTCCTTGGTCAATAAGGAGAAAGAAGAGTGGTAGTACCTCTGCACCTCCCTTGCTGAATGATAAAGGGTTTTGGTCCACTCAGTAAGAAATCTTTGTTTTGAACTGCAAAAGCATTTGAAACTGTCTAAGTTTTGAAAAGTTGAAGTGCTGGTGCATAGCTTCTGAGTTATGCCAGGGATCATTCCGGAAATAGTGCTCAAAGTGATTAAGATAAGATAGATGTCAATGCCTACAGGGTAATAAAGAAGTGTTTCTTTATGGTCCCCCTCGGTGGTGTGACAGAAGAAGTCAACACATTGCAAATCAAAACAGGCAATGTACCCATAATTTCAAACCAAATACAGGGAAGCCTGTGAATTTTATTACCGGTTAAGTAAATAAGAAACATTGATTTAATTTTGAGAAAGTAGCACTATGTTTCTGTTCTCTCATGTTTGTGTATTTTCCTGCTTCTCTATGTACCCTGGTTCCCGTAGTTCCTGATGAAATTTATTGTTGTAGGTTATGAAGAAAAACCTTGAACATAAAAAGCTCTTCTAAACCTTCCAAAATCTGGTAATTTGTCACTAATCTCTTCCAGGGTAAAAATAAACAGTACTTTTCAGTTAAAGGCTGAGAACTGTAAGATTTATTTCTAAGTACCCCTAGGCTGGAAATAGTGTTTTCAGCTGTGTGTGCAGTGAAACATTTACTGTGGAAGTGTCTGAGGAGACAGGTCAGCAGTTGTTTTTGGGGAAAATCTTGTGCCTGTCCAAACCTTTGCATGTGTGCAAGCTGATCTTAAAAAAAAAAAAAAAGGTTATTTTAGCTGTCTATTGGTGCAGTTGGGTGCTTAGTTTAATTTTATAGATACTTTTCAATTCAAAATTTAAGGGAAAAAAAACTGGTGTTTGGTGTTCTTGGCTACAGTCATCATTAGGATTTAAATCCTTCAGTGCAGTCAGGTAGGTGAGCTTCTTGGGAGATGCACATCAGGGCTGATGTGTGAAAAAGAAGAGATGTGGTTGGCTTGCTCCAGTACTTTGGCTGTAGATGGAGACATCTGTCTGACGAAATTATTTTAACATGAAGTATATGTTTCTTTAAAAACTACTTCACAGCATATCATGCATACAAGGTATTGTCTGAAAAAACACTTTTCTCATTTACAGTGAAAGTATTACTTTGAATAAAAGGTTTTCTACTTGCATTTCATCTATGGCTAGTTAAAATTATCATCTGCTTAAAATGCTGTCTTCTGATTTGGAAACCAGTTGCAGCACTCCAACTCCTTTCACCACTTTCTTAGTAAAACGTGAAAGCAGTGAAATGCAAAAGGCTGTTATGTACCAAGAAAACATCTTGTGAATTGTCCTTATTTAACAATGTCTGTGAAAAGGGTCACTGGATTTCAATACATAGATACAATTCTGACTTAATAAGCAAGAGATCTTGCTAATCTGTTTCATACCAAAACACTCTTATCCAAGTCTAAAGCAGTTTCAATCAGTATTCCTAGCACAAGTCCTTATTTAATAACCATGTTTGGTAGAAGGGCATTTTCCAGGGATTTTTAGGTTGCCTCAGTGTATTTAACTGTGTTTTCCTGACTTCTTTGCATCTCTGTAGCATCCAGGCTGTTATTAATTTGATCTTTTTTCCAAGTTGGCATAACTAAAACACAGTTCTGTCTGAACATTTTCTTTTGTCATGTGAAACACTTCAGATATCTGTTTCTTTCTTATTTTAACCTTGAGCTTTGATCTTTGGTGACAGTTCAGATTTAAAATCACTTCCTACTGGATCACATCAGTAGGATGATTGAAGGGAACTGGAACCCAAGCTGTTTACTCAGTTGGCTGTCAGAAAGTTTCCCTTTAAGGGAAGCATTTCAATTAATGTTGTACAAACCACAGTGGCAGTGGGGACCAGCCTGAAGCCATATATATGGGTGTCAGTTAAATTCAGATGTCAAACATGGCTTTTAATTACAGACCTACAACTGCAAACTGGTGGTATTTGAAGCATGCTGGTGATTTCAACCTCACTTTGGTAACCCATGATACCCAAAAATGAAGTGAGAGCCTGCAGGTAATGGTATGTGCACAGGCTCCATGTGTTTCAAACCGGGAATATGAAAGGTTGTTTGCTCATCAACCAGAAGTCTAATGAGTAAACAGACTTCTGTTCCCTTCACTGTATCTTCAAATGATGGGAATGGCATTCTAGAGAGGGTAAACACAGGATAAAGATGCCTTAGAGGTCTTCCAGCTCCTCCAGCTGTAACTTCTGTATATCCTGCTCCAGACTACAAGCTCACCCTTTGGGCAGTCCTTTTTTAGACAGCATGTTGATGTTTGAGTGCATGCTTCCTTTTTTATTATTTTTTTTGTAATTCGCCCTCTGGCTATTCACAAATTTCAGTGTCATCTGTAGAGTACCTCAATTTATCAAGCCAAATGTTTCTCAGATTTCTTAGAATATTTTTGAGGCACTTTTGAACAGTGCTGAAAAAAAGGAGGACCCTCATGTTTTCCAGACAAGGGTGAAAAAATTCTCAAGTTGGCATTGATAATGGTGTTGCTGAATCCTTCAAATTTAATTGCTTGAATAGTTTGAGTAAAATAAAAGAAGGACAGTTCAATTCAGTTGGACATAACATTATCATTCCAGGTAGGAAAAAAGTATCTTTCCTTCCTGGTTTATTGAGTGTTCTGTTTATTCTTGCTGTTAGCAAGCATCATTGTAGCACATCACTCTGTTAGCTTAGTAATAGATGCTTCCTATAACAGTATTCTCAATATTTGAGAGTTTTTGTTTTGGAAAACAGAAGAAAAGATTTTGTTCAACAGCAGAAATTTACAGATGGAAATGCATAATTTTCAATTACAGGCAATTTTTAATTTTTGTATTCACAGCCAAGAGGCAATTAGGTGTTTTACATTTTCCAGATTTGTCCCTTTCACTTGCCCAAGACAAAAATAGTTTTTTATTTCAATTCTTGATGCAGTTCTAGGATCACAACAGCAATGTGCCTGAAATATTTAAAACCTACCATTGCTGAAGCAAAATTATGGCTGAAGGCACAAGAGTAAAATCAGCCCTGAACTGCACCTTTGGAAGTAAGGATGCCTATGAAGCATTATTGCAAATGGCAAAGTCAGCTAGCAAAAAATTTAAGGCAGAGAGTGTTTAGCCACATAAATACAACCATAGAGTCATAGGTTGGAAGGGATCTTTCAGATCATCCACTTCCAAGCCCCCTGCCAGGGGCAGGGATGCCACCCATTAAATGACATTGCTCAAAGCCCCATCCAACCTGTCCTTGACTAATTCCAGGGATATCTACAGATGCACATGAAGATATTCAATCTTCTCAAGCCCTTCATGACAGACCACCCCATCTAGCAACCCCTTGTGTCACTGTAAGCAGATCTCTGCTTGGCCAGCAGCCTGGGTGCCCCAGGGTGTTTGGAGAACTCTTTACCTGGAAAGCCAGCCAGGCCCTGCTTCTGCTGATCCTTCCGGGAAGTGAAACAAGTTCAAGTAATCAAAAGTCCTTGAAAAATACAGTGTTATCATAACCAAATTGTGAAACCTGGGCAATCAAATATGGTAGTCAACCTCCCTGAAAACTGCCTAGAAATTTTCATTAAAATGGAATAAGAATAAGGTTTTATCTTGAAAAAAAATTGGAAAGTTTAGCTTAGCTAGGCTCCTGATAAATATTAGTGTGCACAAAGAAAACAGTACAGAGAAGTAGCTGCAATAGATTTAATTTCTGGTGATAAAGATATTCTAAGCATGAAATTAATAATTTTGTTAAAATTTTGGTAGTCCTATTCCCCTTCAGTGCGTACTCCATTCATTTCTAAAGCTTAGCACAGCAGAAATTTGGATAATCGCTGTAAAACTTATCCCCAAAGACCCCATTTCTGTACACCATACTATTATAATTCTAATCCAGAGCTACATTTTTGGGTTTTCTGGGTGTATTCTTTGGAGCCCCTGCAAATTAAAGGAAGAGCAATATACTTATGTTTAAAAATATAGTATATTCTTCAATATAGAGTAGTCCCATGGGAACTGTTTTTCTATTTGTGTAGAGATGAGCATGCAGATGTTTACATAAATGTTTCTCTTCAGTGTACATACCTACATGTATCTAGAGAGAAATAATCTTTTAAAACTCTCAGTTATTTCCCACTAATTGTAGAAAAGTACTTTGGACTATTTGATTTCCTCATTATACACAGCTGCACATGTTTTTTCATTTCCTTTTCAGAACTTGTTTGAAGAAGGTGCTGATAAGGGTTAGATAAAGTGTTAATTGGGTTACATTGTATTTGCAAGAGAGATGAAGAAGGAAGACAAAGTTCTTGCTCTGAGAAAAAAAGTGGAAGTGACTGCATGTCCCAGACTATGATAATGTAATTTAGTTCAAATAATTACAGGGCATTTCACTTACAGGAAAAGTATTATTGGCTCCTACTCGAGCTCTTTTGCCCTTCTGTAATGACAAACAGTGTCTGCTAATTAAGTTTATTCGTATTTAACTGGGTGTTTCTCCACTTAAGAGCAACACATTGTCACCAAGCTCTGATTCACCTGCCTGCCCCTCATTTTTGTCACTGGGCCATAGTGACTTAGAAGATGGTATAGTGACATGTAGGGAGCTCATGAGCTGCTGGACAACATTGAAGTTAGTTTAAACTAAACTCTTCTTTAGAAAGTCACCAAATTCAGACACCTAAAGTCCTCATTCAGGTATTCTGTTGAGTGTGGGGTTTGTAGTGACATGAGAGATCTAGGTTTTTTCTGTCTTCTGAATTGTTATGGGGATTAATTTTTAAATTTATTATATAGAGATCTTAAATTATTGAACTATTTTAAATAAGTATCTAACTTTGACAGCACTGCTCTGAAATGAAAATTACTGGAAGCATGCAACTCTGAAGGAGCAAATCTTTTGACTGTAGAAAAATCTAACATGCCAAATCTGTAAATTATTTAAATCCGGATAAATGGATAATTTGATGTTGCACTGCTGTAGAGACTATTGTCTTCTCTTTGTCAGTATGCCTGGACAGTATACATGGAGCACCCAAAGCAGATGTGACTTGTCTTGTATGAATGTAAACAGCACTGCTATGCTGATCTGGGGTCACTGGGGCATTCTCTGCTCCTGGGAAAATCTCTTGCAATTTATTAATCCAGCACATCCTCATTAAAGTTTCAGAAGAGGGATGCAGTTTCCAGCTAAACCCATGGTGAGATTAGAGTGGAAATTGTCAGATAAGGCTGTGATGGTTTTACACCATGACCAGGAGGACTTTTGTATCTGGGCTGCCCTGACCACCCTGTGGTCTAAGAAGCTGTTTCAGAAGTCAGACACTTTTCTATAGGTTTGGGTTCAAAATCCTCATCTAACCTCATCCCTCCTTAATGAAAGCTGATGTGAACAAGACTATTTTTCAAATATAAGTAATAATTGAAGTGGACTTCTTAATTGCTGCTGCTTCAGTGTAGTTCCACCAGTCTGCTTCTTATGCTTGCAATGACCTTTCCAATACTTTCACATTTATGCATAACATTTAAGAAAAGATTGCTGAATATCAGCTGAGGGACTAGCACTAGCAAAACACCATGATAAAGTTAGGACCAGTCCATGAAGAGGAAATAATGATTATCAGAAGTTGCCCAAGTATTTGGGTCTGAAAACTACAAGGTAGGAAAGGAAAACGAGTCAGTAGTAATGAAAGCAATGAAGTAAAGCTAGTAAGGATGATGAGCTGTCAGGTGAAATCCTGGTTGCAGGAAGACTGTGGTGGATGAGTGGCAGTTTGAGGAAATAGCAGCAGTTTTTCATGCTGGTGCCATCTCAGATGTTACCAGGACCAGTCAGTGACATGACCTTTAGGAGCTGTCCTTCTTCCCAAATATGCATGAGTTGACTTTCAGTATATTTCCCTTTATCTCTGTATTTTACTGGAGGAAATGGAGTTTTAAGTGCAATATTCTGCCCAAAGTTTCACCGACAACACTGGTTTCCAAGCTAGGTGGTTGTGTGCCAGAAACAAAGTGGAGATGACAAGCATGCATTTTTTGATAAAATGCATAAGCACCCAGGTGGGCAAAGAGAGCACCATTAGTGAAGGGGGATCAATGAGAAGGAGGGAGTTCCTCTGCACTTGGATTTTCATGAGATCTCAGTCTCTAGAAAACCACATCTTTTAAAACGTATTTAATAAAATTAATTTATAACCACTGTGTTACTCAAGTTTCTATCTAGAAGATAAATTCTCTATCCAGAAAGAATCTCTATCTTCCAATGAAATCACAGCATCTCACGGCTCTCTCTAAACACATTTGCCTGTGTGTTTTGGTTTATGAAATACTGAACAGTGTGGGGTGATGATTAATAGGATGTTTTGTTCCATCAGTATGATTTTTTGCAGAGACAGTTCTAGTTGATATTGAAGCCAGTGACCAGAGCACAAACACTGGTGTCAGTTCCTGTTTGGCTGCTGTAAATAAGAGGAAGCATTAGTGATGCCATACAATTGTGGAACAAGCTTTTGTTTACATTGATTAATGGTTTCTTTAGATATCCTGTATGCTACAAGTTTGGAAGATTCGGAGAGATGTGTTAGCACAGACCTCTCCCAGTCTGTGTGCTGCTGCATGTCCTGCTGGGAACAGACACTGTCTGCTGTCTGGATTCCCTGTCATCTGCAAGCAGTGACCAGACTACTGCCCAGGACTTTGTATTTTTCTTGGACTAGCTCACAGGTTTCTAGTCTCTGTGGACCAAGCATGTTCTTCTTCTCCACCTTCCTAAAATTGCACACATGTAACGTGCTCTTGAATAACAATCTTAACCATGAGTAAATGATCCTATGAAGTAAATTGTGATAACTACTGTATTTAGGTTGTTGGGGTACTTGGTCTGATCCATCTAGCTCCTTTATAAAAGAATAGGGATACAGTTTTACATCTCCTGGAAAATTAATTGCTGTTAGAGTCTTGGAAACACTTCCAAGGCTGCAGTTGCTATGGTGATAGATGTAGTATGGAGATGTAGATAGATTGCCTGAGCAATACTAGCCAATCATCTTTAAACTTGACTTGCCACAAACCAAACTGTCATTTGTTGGCTTTTTTTCTTCCTCTATTACAAACTGTATTATCCCTGATCCTCTATGTGAAGCCTTGTGGGCTGTATTTATGAGGCTCAAGTGTAAATCCTATTGTCATGGACCCTATGGTCTCTCTGTCTGAACACAACTTGGAGCATGAGCTGATGATTGTTAAATATACTTTAAAAATAGTTAAAAATACTTTTTGATAATTAGTTTATTCTAACATATAGGGATGTTTCTGGGTTTTCCTCTGTTGCAATGTGCACTCAGTGAAGCTGAGTAGTAAACACCAGCACCACTTCAAGCCTTGAGGTTCCTCAATGATAATTGTTTTTAAGTGCTCACCCAGCATTTTTATTTATAAAGAGGTATCTGTGCTAAATACTGATGGACTGCTGGCAGTACAGATCCTTGTAAAACTAAACATGAAAAAAGAGAAATTGTACCTTCATTTGTGTAAGTTATTAAAGGACATGCTGCTTACAGTTATAGCACTTGGTCACATATTTACTATTCAGTAATTTTTCCACACCCAAAGGCTTTGGGGATTTATTCTGAACTTCAGCAATTAGTATGAGATGATTGTTCTATGAGAATGTCCTATGTGTAGTTTATGACCAATATAAGAGAAGTAATCTTACTTAATAGTACTTATCTTCAACATCATAGGCCACAAGGGATCTCTCTGTGGAGGTACATCTCTCTCTCAATGCACTGCATAAGACTTAAAGTTAAGCAAAAGAGATCCTTTATATCCACTGCTACTGGATATATATACTCCAGTGTAACATTTGGTTCCTGTGCCCTAGGAGGGTGCAGTCATAGTAGTTACACTCTAAATAGACCAGGACATAACATAGAATCACAGAATGATTTGGTTTGGAAGGGACTTTAAAGATTATCTAAATTCAACTCCTCTGCCATGACCAGGGACATCTTTCACTAGACCAGGTTGTTCAGAGCCCCATCCAACCTGGCCTTGAACACTTCCGGGGATGAGGCACCCACAATTTCTCTGGGCAACCTATTCCAGTGCCCCATCACTCTCACAGTAAAGAATTTCTCCCTAATATCTAATCTAAACCTATCCTCTTTCACTTTAAGGCCATTCCCCCTTGTCCTAGCCCCTTATATGTTCTTGTAAAAAGTTGGTCTCCTTGTCTCTTGTAGTCCCCTCTAGGTACTGGAAGGCTGCTGGAGGGTGTCCCTGCAGCCTTGTCTTCTGCAGGATGAATAACCCCAACTCTTTCAGCCTCCTGTCTTCACAGGAAAGATGCTTCAGCTCTCTGTTCAGCTTCATGGACATCCTCTGGACTACCTGTAAGAGATCCATGTCCTTATGCTGAGGACCCCATAGCTAAACACAGTACTCAAGTGGGGTCTCATGAAACTGAAATGGAGGAGAAGAATCACCTCTCTTGATGCATTTAGTGTACCTACTCTTACTTGGTGGTTTTTTTTCTCTCAGGCATGAGCAGAGCATTTTTCAGTGACAACTAGCACCAAGTAATTAAATCCTCTCTGAATAGTTCCTGTGCATTTTTTTTCGTAAGATGTCAGGGTTATTTCCTGGAAGACTGAAGGTGAGCAAGAGACTCTGCGTGAAAAACATGTTGGTGTTGGAGCTCAGCAGTGGGGAGGCAGAGCACTGAAAGGTGCTCCCTAGGGCTGCAGCAGCAAACCTGCCCTAATTTAGGTCATTGCCTAGAATGAAACTCTTCCTCAGGGCATCTGTGGAAAAAGAGACAAGCAGGAAAATTTGGCTGATGCAGATATAGTCTGAGGCAGTAAGAGATTTACAACCACTGTTTTTAAACAGCACCGTCCAAGGCCACCCAGCAGCTGTTTAATATTGAGATATAAGCAGGATTCTCAGTGAATAAATATCCTGCCATGATTGTATTTAGCAGTACATGAATAAATACCCTGCAAAGAACGTAGATAGCAGTACATAGAAGCAAAGAAGTCATCTGGAGCAAGGACCCAGAGCGAAAGCTGTGCAGTCGTAATATGTTTTTAATGTCTTTGCTGCCAAAAGCTTCAGGCAGCTGGATAATGACTCATCAGAAAGCCTCTTGGAGTAATTCCACAGTCCTGCGAACCCCTAGATTTGGGCGCTTTTTTCCCCTAAAATGTGCCATCAGTTATTTAGTTTCACACTGGTTGGCCAAGCAGCATGGATTAGCATGGAAAAAAGTCAAATAATGAGATGGTTTTATTTTGTCACTGCTCTTGAGAATATAGGACAGCTCTCAAAATGTGTCAGGGTGCAATGCTTTACTTCAGGAGTTCCACGAAAGTATTGCTTGGCAAGCAGCCACACAGGCGCTCAGCACAGCATCTCCTCTGAGGGCCAGACAAATCTGCCCTGAGATGGGAGTTTCAGAGAGAAGATGCTGACCCTTACCAATTTTGGGATTCTGAATTTGTGAAAGTGTTTAATTAAGACGAGCAGTAAGCCTGCTGGGTAGTACAATAGTTAGTTTGACACTCATAGGGTGTGAGCAATAATTTTCATATCATTTATTTACCCTGGTCTGCCAGGAGTGAGATCAAAATTATTTTTCGCATGGTGAACCAGACACAGGATTGTTATTCCTGCAAAATTCCCTTTGAAACTGTCCAAAAGCCCCAGAAAGAGACCAATTCTTTTGACTTCATATAGTTAATAGCATATTATCCATTTACATTTATTATATATTAGGTCAGAAGAGATCAGAAATTTGCAGGACAAAAACCTCACTGTGCTTCTTATGTAATTTGTCTAAGAGTAGCTCAATTTTTGCAATAGCCTGCTGTTCTTTTATTTCTTTAACTGTAAATTGTATATACCTGCACACTGATTTGCTTCTGATCTGAGAATTTTGTCCTTATGTTCTTCTTGAAAAGATACTCATTTGCTCCCTCCCACACTTTCAGAATAACAACTTTGCCACTTTGTCCTGTTTTTGTAGGGTTTTTTTGTTAGCTAAATCTGCTCTCAAGCATTATGAGGAGACTGTCTCCAAAACAGTAATTTTTCTGCACTGAAAAATTATGATAAAGATTGGCTACAGTCCTAGTCCCTGACTGTAAGTCATTGCAAAGATTATTTCTCTATATACTGCTGCACCTATGCTGCAAAATCCTTGACGGGCTTCATATGCCAGAAACAAAAATTATCACAACAAAAATTTAGTTTTTGCCTGTGGAAGAGATGTCAGGAAGGGTCCTGCACCTTTCCATCCTATTGTTTCCCTGTCTCTGCTGCTGTCTGGACAAAGTGATGGGTAGGCAAAAAGTCTGTGTTTTCCCATCCATTCTATTGTTTAGTACTGCTATGATTAGAAAGCTGGTATCTAATAATGAAATAATTTTTCTGAACACCTTGGACTCAGATTTTCACATGGGCGATGAGTCCAGGGCCCAGTAGGCATGGGTGCTTTCAGAGGCTGTGTGTTTGCCCTTAGTCCCAGACCCAGCTGATGCCCTCACCCAGGCCTGGAGAGGTGCAGGACATTGGAAGGTATTTGATGAGCACAGGCTGGGAGGTGCTGCAGGTGCTTAGAAGAAGCAAGAGTGGTAGAGAGAAAAGAGTAAACAAGATAAGCTAAGCCCAGAGTGCTAAGCAGGCTTAGAAAGCTTTTATCTGAGTGAGTATTTTGGAAGATGCAAATATGCCTTTGCTTTTACTTCACAGGGTTGTTAATCTCAGGATCTGCCTTTGATTGTGTTCCAGCAGGAAGATGGGAACGGCAACATTTGCTCAGTTCTGTGCAGTGCTTAATAATATAGAACATGAAAACCTCCCTTCCTGTTATTCATTTGTGATTGAAATGCAGTAGAATACTACCTATATATTTAAGAATACTACCTATATAATACTACCTATATGTCTTAGTAGAATTTAAAGGAAAGATTATTTTAAGCTGATACTAAATTTTGTCAAACAAACAATTCTCAAAAATGTATTCAACCTCAACCATATGTTGTTTTAAAAGTGGTAAGTGATTAGAAGTGGAACAGTGGGTTACTTATATTTGTTATGGTACTATAAAGGGTATTAACAATATAGCGAATAAGAATCTCAAAGCTGATACACTGCAGAAGTTCATCACAAATCAAAAATAAGTCCAATGTACACATAATTAATTATTTATCATTATTTCCACAAATTAAATGTTTTAAAAATAATAATTTCTTTCTAAAGCTATAAAATTGATCAGGAAAACAATGTAAACAAAAAATGGTGGCATGTCTTTTTTTTTTGGCTGAGAATTTTGCTTCTGGTTTTCTTGAGAAGCAGACTAAAGGCATGTCAACAGATATGTAGATTCTAGGGACTACCAGCAAAATATGTATTTTTAAATTACGTTAATAACTCTTATTGCTTGGCATTGACTTCACTGAGCATTCTTACTCTTTTATTAATTTTGGATCTCTATGATTTTTAGATCCTGCTTGATAATCTTTCTAGCATGTCCTTTTTTTCTTGGGATTTCAGTTGAGAGGAGATTTATTTTGCAGGAAATTTCACATCTTTTAAAGTGAACATTTGGAATTTGAAGAGTTTGGGTTTACAGTACAGTAATTATCCTCTTATAAAAGCTGATTTAAATGTGGTCTGAGTTAGTGGTTATGCAATAACAACTTTTTAAGCCATTGCTTTGTTGCTGGTACAGCACCAATCTGTTCCTCACAAGTAATTGGAAAACATTGATTTAGAAATTATGAGGTCTGAAAACAGAGAGCAAGTACCAAGTTTAATTTTTTTTTCTTTCCTTCCTTGTCACTTATGCAGAAAATAAACTAACAGCAGAAAAAATGAATTAGCAGCATCCTCTCATAGCTGTCTCTGCTTCAGCTGGTGGTTGGACCTTCTGAAGCCTCTTTTAACCTGTTGTACTAGAAGTGTGCTGCTACAGCTAAACAAGCTCTAGCAAAGCTCCAGGCAGGCCAGGACAAGCCGAAATAGACCCTGACAAGTCATGAGTACTGTTCACCAACCCAACACCCAGCTGGTGGCCTGGTGGAAGCAATGTGGCCACCCTTACCTGCCTCCACTTCTGGAAATCACAACAGGGTCTCATTCACCTCCAGAGAAGAATGGGGAAACCCATTATTTCACTTTTGTTCTTGTGGCTGTAGTAAGCATCAAGGGTTGATTGGGAGAGAACACACCCTCATCCTTCTTATTCTTGCTCCACACAGCCCCTTCTGTTGCAAGGCTTTTCTGAACAAGTAGCTCTTAGCAGTACATTGCAGTAAAATGATTCAGCTCACTTCTCCAAAGCCTTTTCTCATCACTTCTCTGTGTACTCAGGTCTCATTTGCTTATCAGTAAAAATCCCCAGAGGTGCTGCAGCTCTTCTTTGCAACTATAAAGGAACACTTGAAACCTGTTATTAGTTAATAAGGACATCAAAAAACAGAGAGGAAATATAAAGGAACTCAAGTATTTTTAATGGCGTCTTTAATGGTGTATCATGTTCCTCTAGAGGCAGGGATCACTGTGGGTTTGGATGCTCACATTTGGAGGAAGGGGCACCAAGTGACAAAGTAACAGCATGGTGCTTATAGTTTGTTCAGTAAAACCTGGGTTTACCTTTGACAATTGAGTGCCATGTTCTGATATAGAAGTAAGAGCATCTCTTTTCCCTGTTAATACATCATCTCTGACTTTTTATGTCACTGATGTGTTTAAGCACTGAGGCATTCAAAATTCAAACAGAGAATTGCTCAGGGGATCTAAACTACTTAATGCTACAATAGGAAATAGTTTTGTGGGTGCCATGGGTTAGTTAATGCCTGTTCCGTGTCAGGAGCTTCAATTATCTTTCAATAAGTTCTTGTAAATCAGTTTAATGAACTGGAACTTAAAATCAATTATTTCTTAAATTTGCTGTCTAGTATCCTGTAGTTTTGGTCTCATACAATGCCTCATATATGTAGATTTCTAACCCAACAAGCTCTGTCCAAATCCAAATACCTCTCAGTGGGTTTGCAAGGAGGTACACAAGAAGCAAGGCATATACACATCACTGGAGGAAGAACCTCGTTTAACTGAGATTTCAGATGAACTCAGAAAGAAAGTTCAGTGATGCCTAGACTGGCATCTGCAATAGTTAAAGAGAGAGGTGGTGGAAGGAAATGTTTTAGCAAGGACTGTATTTGAGGAAGTATGTGCTTTTTAGAATAGAAAAAGGGCTCATTAATTTCCCAAAACAGGTATTTATATGTATTGACTTACAGCATCAAATGATAACACTTTCTCTGTTACCAATCAAAAGTGAGATTTTCTTTTTGACATTGAGGAAATGGGGATCTGGTCTTTCACAAGAAAAAAATTTGGATCATCTTGTAGTATAAGAAAAACAGAAACACAGAAAAAAATACAAATTTAATAAAACAAAAAGAAGAGATTTTGAAAAATTTTAAACAATACAGGATCTTTTTAAAGCTTTATTATTTGTGTTCTGGTTTTAGATCAGCTGCTGTATTCTCTCTTTTTTTTCTTTTTTTTAACAGCACAGCTGACCTCGTTCCCTTCACTGTCATTCACATCATGTGCAGCTAATTACACAGAGTAGTATTTAGTGAAAGCAGTTTTCACTTAAGAATAAATATAATTATGAAAATATAGGATAGAAATTAATCCCAATAGAAGCATTTTATCATTACATTCTAAATCTCAGTTTTCAACTGTGACTTTGTCAGTGGCAGACAGAGGTGAGGCCATCTCCACGTCTGCTTATGGGAGCCATCACTAATAAATACCTGGGATATTTCACAGATTATCTCTCTTCAGATAATGATGGTTTTTATATATTTTATTTTATATATATGAGTATCCTTCTAACATCAGATGTACTAATCAAGCTTACTTATATTTATAAATGTTTGCAAGTTGGGGCTTTGTTATCCAAGGCATGGGAGAGTTTTTAAGGCTGCTGTTTTAATCCATGGAAAATAAACATGATAAGTACTCTCCTGAGTGTTGTAGGGCCTCTCTACTCTTCATGATGAACAGTTTACTGAAAGTAATTTACCTGCAGCTTCTGAGACTTAGAAAGAATCAGAGTGTGCCGCGGGTAGAAAGCGCGAGTAACTCAGAGTCTTTTGCATCGGTCCCATTTGCCTAGATAACGCGACTCAGGCCTTTTCTAGTCTCCGATCAGAGGCAAGCCGAGCATCAGAACTCCCGCAGATCTTGGCTTAGCTCACGCACAGCGGTTTAATTTATGCAGGGAAATAAAGAGACGAGAAAGGGTTCTTTTCCGCTTACTGCCAGCAGGTTTATTCCTGGACCATGGTGCGGAGAAGACAAAGCCAAAATGGCGCTCAGAGCGTGTTATAAAACGGAGGCGAGGGGAGGGCAGTCGGGAGAGCCAATCACTGTGGAGGACCACAATGATTGACAGGGGCACCGGCCAATGAGCCGACTGTCCGCAGCCGGCATGGGAACCAATGAGCTGTTCCCCTGGGCGGGGACGGGCCGGTCGCAAGCCACGCCCAGAGGATCGCAACAAGAGGGATTAAATTCAGATGAGATTATCCGTATGAGTAATGTGTTGCTGATTTTTATTTTAATAAAATAAATTACAGCTCATAACATTTTATGTTTCATTACATAATTTCGTAAATGAGAATCTTATAAATATTATATTTAGACAAATAAACACATTAAAGACTATAAATGATTCAAGAGTACTTTTACTCAGCTCTATTTGCCATTTTGCTCATTGGCCCTGAGGACTGACTCCTGGTAGAGGTTTCAGCAAGTCAGGGAGATGTTCAGGCTACTAAAATAGATAAAATTAGGTTAATATTATAATTTTTGCACACTGCTTAGCATTTCATTTAAAAGGATGTAAACCAGAATGTTATTAAGGAATTATTTACCCCCTTTTTTCCATTTACTATTTGAGTTTTCCTTTTGGAGCAGTGAATTACAAGGGAAGAAGGATATGTTTCATTAAATACAAGTGGCAGTTTATTTACTTTTAAATGTGGTGATACATGCAGAAGGCCTTTATCCTGAGAACTAAACAAGGAGTGACATATGAGCAAATAAACACCCCAAAAGTTAAAATTATGTGGAACTTAAATTGCTTGAGGACATGATTTTAGAAATGGAATCTAATAAATGAATAATAAAGAAATGGTCAAGATAATGAAAGTCTGACATCTGCCTTGAGTTTTGGTGAGAGAGCGTATTTTAATATACATAAATTGAGCCATGACCTAGCCAGGAACAGGTTCCTTCACCTGCCCCCCCTGACTGATGGGCTTCCTGGAAGAATCCAAAAGGAAATGATTTTGAGCATCTGTCATGTCTCAGTGCTTTGTCTGGGAGGCTCGGGTCCCTGTTTACAGCTGCTGTGCCCTGTGGCCAATTCCCAGGAGACTGTAATACCTGTGATCTGTCTGTGCACCCCTTGGGCAGGTGCAAGGGAAAGAGGCTGCTCCCTGCCCCAGCACCAACTCCCTGCTTCCCCCACGCCAGGAACATGTATCCCCAGGAGAAGCCAGGCTGGTCCTGGAAAAATTGCCTTTAATGACATCCCTATAGGGTCCTCATGGTATGACCTGTTTGTCCTAAACTCAGGGCCTTAACCAAGGGCCTTTGAAGCTCATTCTGCAGGTTGACTATCACTTTTAGGTGATGGTGGACATGGAGTGATGCTGATGTGAACATCCAGAGAGAAATGTTAGATATTTACTGGTTGGTACTTGGTGAAATCTCTGGCCAGGGGTAGCTGTATGATTCTTCCTTTAATCTCAGTGTAAGATTCAGCATTTAACCAAAGAGAATAACTCACCTTCAGTACTAAAAGCAAGTATACTTTTATCAGACATGCAGTGCTAAGTACTTAAGAAGTTAATTCATATCTCCTAATGAGGATATGGAGTATTTTTTATATCAGTTTTCTGAGGGGTGTAGTATTTCAAAATTTTACCTCTGCTTTGTAACCCAGTGTAGATGAGGTTTGAATCAGTCATGTCTAACAGATACACAAGCTGAGGTACCAGATAAATTTTTGGTAAAAGTTATGCAGACTGTGGGTGTTGTACAAGTCATGAGCCTGAGTAATGTCAGGCAGGAGACAGATACTATGTGAGTAGAGAACGGAGATTTTTTTCCTCAAATATTGCAGTACTTTATTATCATTGATAAGAGTAAATAATGAAATACCTGCAATAGCATTCTGGAGGAAGTGATAGGTTAGAAAAATAAAGCACAGAGAGCTTTTGTCCCCTTTTCTTTGACTCCATTTACTTAATTTCAGTTGCTCAAAAAGCTTTGTTAACACGAATTGATCGGCTGAGGCAGGGGGTGGATGGTACACTCCTGGATATCACTTCAGAGCAGCAGTTACTTCCTGCTCATTTCAGAGCTCTGATAAAATGCTTTATACAGAAGTCTACCTTCTTTTACAGTGTCAGGCTGCAACTGGTGGCAACTTAGTTGTCTTATGAACATACCCTTTCACTTTCTGGATCTAGATGAGCATGGATCCAACTTGAGAAGAAGGCTAGCAAAGCATGGAGATTCTTATTATCTACTTGTCTTTCCATCCTGGGCTCAGTGTCTCTCCTAGCATCTCCTGGAGCAAGCTAGGTGAATTATTTTTAAAAAGGAAGGTGTGGCAGGAAGATTTGACAGCTAAAGTGTTCCTCTCCTGCTGAAGATATGAGGCAGAGCCATAGCATGTCCAGACCTGAGTATCAGGTTATCCTCAGGCCCACCTGAGGACTGCCAGGTCCTATATGTGTAGCTGAACCCAGGTACTTTTTAATGATGAAAAGTGCCATTCTGCACTGATAAAATTTACAAGAAGCTCTGCAAACAAACCCTAGCACTCCACTGGATATATGGGAGGTGAGGTTTCTATAAGTAATATTTTTGTACCTGTTCCTTTACCCACAGTGTCTCAGCCCAAATGAACTGTGCTTTTGATTCAGATGACTGAGCCCTTGAACATCTGTACTGCTTTTTCTCTGTCTTATAGCACAGCTTTGTCCCATGCACTTCTCCTATTAGTCCTGTTTTTTTTCCTCCAAACTCATTTATTGAATTTCCTTTTTCTCATACACTTACACTGATGAAACACCAACAGAAAATCTATTCACTCCCACAATGAATAGGTTTGAGGATTGATTTGCAACCACAAATGCGTTGCATTTGATCTGCATATGTGTTTAGATGTGGGCTGGTTTTATTAAGTTAGACAGTGAGATATCCAACTCTTTTTCGAGTGTTGTACAGGAAGCATATATAAGACAGCATAGGATAACAGTGACAGCCTGTGGTGAAAAAGCTCCTGCCCACTGTTGGGGCTTCCTGAGGAGGTCTAACACCGGCAAGCAGAGCATTTCAACTGGATTGAAAAATGGGACTGATTTTGTGAGTTTAGGAAAACTGTTTATGAGTAGATTTCCACAGTTATATAGTTGGGGCACCAAAATTCTAAATTTTCAGAAGCACTAGAGCGGCTGAGAGTGAAGCAGAGGTTGCCCAGCACTGCATAGCTGACCATCTGGCCTCCAGGTATTGCTACTAAAACAATAATCTCAAAATCAGAGACCACCTTTAGAATGCTGGCTTTAATATCAATTTTCCAGCTTTTTCTAGATGTACTACAAAGGCTTTCTTTCAACCTATTTATTTGAAATAAAAGAGGAGTATATTTAGATTAGATATTCAGGAGATATTATTTACTCTGAGGGTGGTGAGGCACTGGAATAGATTGCCCAGAGAAGTTGTGCATGCCCATCCCTGGAAGTGTTCAAGGCTAGGTTGAGCAGGGCTCTGAACAACCTGGTCTAGTGGAAAGTGTCCCTGCCCATGGCAAAGGGAGTTGGAGCAAGATGATCTTTAAGGTCCCTTGTAACCAAAGTCATTCTATGATTCTGTGTTTCTGTTTGCTGGCAATGGTGGGTGGAAATATTAGTACAGACCTTTGAAGACACAAAGCTTGACAGAAATGAAAAAGAAAAAAAGTTTTCTGTTTGTCTTTTTGTGAAATAACAGTTTTGTTATTGATGTAAATCACATAGGATCCAAACAACATGTTCTTGTTACTGCGGGGGACTGAGCGCCTCAGCAGAAACTGTGAGTGCTATTCATGGTGACTCCCTCTTTTCTAATTATTGATTTCATGCAAGTACATTGGAGAATTAAAGTTTATTCACTGAAATTACTGACTTGTGTAGGCAGGTATATCCAACGCCTCCAATTTTATGTTTACAGGCAGCATTGTTTCAGTTGCTGCTTTTTTTTCCATGAAGGAGTTCGACTCCTGGGCTGATGGCTTTCCAGAAGCGGCAGAGGTGACACACCTGTAAGCACGACTGCAGAGGCAGCAGTCTGCAGCAGCACTCATCTCTTAATCACTGACAGAGCTTTGGATCAGTGCACATCCTGAAGAAGGGGGTTTCTTGTTTTTCTTAGCACTCTCATTTGGCACGTCACTGGCAGCCTGCTTCACACACTGAGATTTCCCAAATATCTTGGTGCTTCCTGCTGACACCTCTGAAAGCTTGGTGAAATACTGAATATTCAAGGTGATGTATTGGTGAAGATGACCAGATCTTAAATGCCAAAGAGATGTTATATTGTCAGGGATCCAGACAAACTGTACCACAAACCAATCTCCAAATGTGGATTTAAAAATAAATGTTTATTTTTTTTACTTAATATTAAGACTATGTTGTTGTTTGGACAAAAACCCAACACAGTTGCTGCTCCCATTTTGTGTTAAGCACTGATAGATCTGCCAGATTATTGTTATTTAGTTAACATATAAGAATTGTCTTTTTCTTTGAAGCTGTTTGAGACATTCCATGTATAAAGAAATAATCCTGAATTAGCCGTGATATATCTGTACTAAGATGATGTAAATTATACAGTAGCAAGGTACTCACATTTCCAAAATATCTAGATATTTTGGTTTGCTTGAAGTTTTATCTTGTTTCTTTGCTTTTAGTTAGATCAAAAGTACAATTAAAATGACCTGGTAAGCTAAATAAAGAGGCAGGAGAAGAGGACCTGCCACCTGCTATGTTTTAGATGCTCAGTTGCATGTCGTGTTGGTTGATTTCTCCTATAATGACTCTGCAATCTCAATTTTGATACACGAAATACAACAGCTTCAACCCTTTATGAGCAGACATGTACTCCTTAGTGTTATGTACCCACACTTTATACCCTATCCATTACAGAACTCAGACATTTGAACAGAGCAATAATGGGTAATAGTCCCTAAACTTCAGTAGGGTTTTTTTCAGTAGCTGTCTGAAGTCTTTGAAAAGGAATGCAAGTGGCATAAAGTGGAATAATGTCCTGAGGAAATACCACCGATGACAGGTTAAAACTCACAGATTTAAAAAAAAGAAAAAGGACAAACAACAACAACAACAAAACAGATGCGAAAACAGGCCAGCATAGCACAGAAAATAGTTTGGGAAATCTTTCATTTATTGCTCCATTTCTATGTCCACTCTTTTATTTGTTCTTCCACAACTAATTTGTTTTTATGCATTTTAAAATGCGTTTGTGTTCCATTCTCACTTTGGCCCTTGTAGGTCATGGACAGAGACAGCACGTTGCTCATTTGCACGTAATTCCATTTCTGCAGGCTTGCCCCTTGTTGTGCAGGGTGTGCCAGTGCCCCAGTGGCAAGGCTGGAGATGCAGCAGCACAGGACAGTCCCTGAGGGACACTGTGAGTTAGCACCAGTGGGATCAGCCCTGACATGCACTGAGTCACACCAACTGCTCCAGTCCCAGTCAAAAGGTCATATTTGCTTACCTCTTCAATGAAGCTCATGTATCTAAAAAGTCCTGTTTTGTAAGGAATTACGAGCAGCAAAGCAAAAATAATCTGTTGACTATATGAAGGGAACAGTATTGGGAATTTTCAGGGGAAAAAAGTATACATCTGTAGCTAATTCTCTAATACAAGCATGAGGACCAAATTCAGTTCTGATGTGTAAAGTAATGAAAAATAGGCTGTTATACACAGACTTACATGGGACTGCTTGTATCTGTCTGGACCACATAAAAAGTACAAGCTAAGAGAAATGTAAACAAGTGGAATAGGAGTTTAAGTCTAAACAAAGGTCCTTCATCTCCATTTTTGCTTAATTTGAAGAACTTGGTGAGCTCATTCAGTGGGAATAAGAGCAGAACATATATGTGATTTTGATAGATTTTATGAATGCATGTCATGCAATGCCTTTGGGATAGAGTGGGAGAAACTGGAAATCCAGATAAAGCTGAGGATAAGCAAATTGTGTGTTTATAACTCTAAAGAGGAAAGTAAAAGCAGGAAGCCAAACCTTTGTGTTATTTGATGTAGTTTAAGTTCAAGGTACCCAGTTACATTCCTCAGCATATATGGGTACAGAAACAGGTGTGCAATCACTGTGGCATTCTCAGAACAAAGGAGTTACTATGGCCTGTAGCATCATTTTAATGTGCAAATGGTTTCGTTATTGTGGGGGAAAGAAAGAGAGAATACAGTTCAAAAGGCTCTTGAAAGACTTGAAGGAACAGACAAGGAAAATGAAATGTAGATCAACAAATATTAAAAGACAAAAAAAAAATCCCAATCTTGTAAGGAAGGAGGCAACTGAGATCAGGGTAAATATTGTAAGCAAGGAGGCAGCTGAGATCAGGGTAAATACAGAGGCATCACCAAGCATCAGCTGGGAGTCACCAACTCACTGGTTGAAGTTCAGCCTGTTTTAAGTTCTTCTGAATTATTCCTTGAAGTTCACAGTTTGTGTGCAGTATGGCTTGATGCACACCTTTTTTGTGACAGGAAGATATAAAAACTGTCCTCAGCTTTGGTGAACCAGTACAGAAGTGTGTTTCCAACAAACTTGGAAATCAAAATACCTGATATTTTCACCTTCATGGTCTTTGCTTTAAAAATCAGGTTATTTCTAAGACCTTAAAACAGTCTTTTCTTTGCATTCAGCAGTTTGCTCCTGCTTCTTACAGATTATGTAGCAGGGAACATGTTAATATGTGTACTGATTGTGTCTCTGTTGCCTGTTGAGGGCAGGTTACAGATTGATTTACTATTGTGAGTAGGCTATAGCTTTGATCCTGATCCTCCAACTGTTTTTATACACAGATCAATAGTAATATATGTTTTCTAGATCAGTTTGTCTTTGCAATTAGCCACTCAAGTCTACAGATAATGCATTTTTATTGCCATTTTTACAAAGAGGAAAATCCTCCATTTTGCAGGAATGTAGTTGATGTAAATTAACTTCCAAGCAACTGTAAAAACAACCATAATCTCAAGTAAAACCTCATTGCTTTCTTGGAAACATATTCCCAACAGCTGAGCCTCTTTGCAAAACTCTTGTTTTACAGTCTGCATTCCTCAGGAGCAGATTAAAAGGGTTAAAAGTTGGATATTCTCATCTCATTATTCACCAGGATAGTCCATGAATACATTGAAACTGCTCTAGGATAAATATGTTATCTCCATGCAACAGTAAGATTTGACTTTCTCAGGATGGCTATAGGAATATCCCATAATAGACAGTGAGTTAAACAGAGGCTTGATGCAACTGATTTTTTTGGCAAATGGTCATATTTGAGTAAGTAGTGGCATTGATTATAATTCAGTTGCCAGCAGCTCTGGACAAAAATCTTGCTTTGTTTATTGTCGTTATGAAAACTACTTGATAAAACTACTTGTATTTCTTTTTTTTTTCCAGTTCTGCAATGCATATTGTAATTCTGAGACAAATAAAAAGCCACCACTCTGATTTTTGTATCTTTATGGATTTTACCAGGCATCTATATTCATCTTGTTCGTAATCAACCCTTATACGTTTGCTGCTGAAAGAGGAATTTTATCTGAGCATCAGGATATAAGCACCTTGCAGTTACCCATCCATAACAAGAACAAGCATCACTGCTGAGTGTGTTAAGAGTTGCATGTAATAATCTCCTTTCTAACAAGATCCATTAAATTTCTGGTGCTTTAACATATAAAGATATGGCTAAAACTGTCTGACTTGTTTCTTTTTGCAATTTCTCACTGGTTAATGGTGTGATGCTGTTCTAAAAAAGTACTTTTTATTGGCTGACATTTTATTGCCCATTAATTGTTTAGTTAAAACCAGAGAGAGAAGGGATTTTGTTTTGTATTTATTCACCATACAACTTTTGAATGTTTGGGTGTGAATGTCTGTACTTTAAGTTTCTTCTGATAATGGATACTTGAACTAACAAGTATTGTGTAGATGTGTGAAAATTAAATAATAATAGAAACATATTTTTAGATCTCTAGATCAACTGAAATACGTTAAGTGAACATTGCTATTTGCATTTTATATACACATTAATATTTCCTATACTAGCAAGATTTTTAGTATTTGTGTTTACATATATTAATTTCAGGACTGGCAACTTTGCTCTTGTGTTATCTTTCCTGGACAGATATTTCATGGCAGGCAGCACTTTGTTGGGTGTCCTGTCCTATGTGCACCGACTTTTTATTTTAAAGTGAAATAGTGCTGCAGGCATCTATCTTTAAGAAAGAATGAAAATGCATAAAACAGGAAACAGTACAGAATATTTAAAAGCTTGTCAGCCTGACAGGTTTTGGCTGTCTTTCTGGTTTGATGTCCATCATTTTCTATCTTCTCATTGGAAAAGGAGAGAATGAAGAAGAACAAAGAATGGATTTAGAGCTCTTTGTCTTCATATGTGAACACTGCTTTGGAAAGAAATGGGGAAAGCCTGTTGAATATTTAGTTGTGCTTCCAAAGTAGAAGAACAAAAATGGGCAAAAAAAATGGGCTTAGTGAAAAAGGAAGAAATTGGTGGATTCTCCTAAAGCACATATTTGTTGTATAACAAGAGTTTGAAGTAACAAACGTCTGAAAGGTGTCTCTATTCCTTTTTCTTCCCAGCCTTCAGTGATCAATTGCAGCTTATATTGAGTCGTGAAACTAACAGAAGATTTAGCTAATGCATTTTCTTAGAGAAATTATTACATTCATTACACGATAGTTTTGCCTTTCACAAGTCTCCTCAGACTAAGGTTCCTCTGAACTTACCTTTCATATTCTTCTTACGAACACAGTGTAAAACAGCAAAAGGACAACAAAGACATTAGCAAGAAGTTTGGATAATTGGCTTACCCTCCTAACTTTTATTTATTCCAGCCCCTGTCTTTCACAATAGTTGATTTTTAGACAGTATAAATTCATACCCTGACAGGTCATAAAAAAGGGCTGCTAGCAAAAAAACAAGCTCACAACTGTAAAGAAAAAGGAAATATAAAAGAGTACACTAAAGTAGGCCACTTCACATAACTTGAGTGTTCTTGCAACTTTTTCTAGCTTCTCAGCTTGTAAATGACACCCCTTTCAAACTATCATAAATTCGCACATCTTTTGGAAGGAACACATAGAACTGAAAGAGCCTAAAGTATACCTTAAGAAATACCTCTAAATTTGCATCTATTTATGTTTACTTTTGCATTCCTAGTTATTAACATGTCATAGTATCATACTCAGGGAGGTCTACAAAAAAAATATGTATATGAAAATATACCATCCCATCTGACTTTGCATAATTGTGGCAAAAACTGTAATCATTTTTCTTTATGTGACATTTCAGGGTATTAGAGTCGAGCAGAAATTTTCTGGTGAAAAACAACTAGAAAAAGTCATCCTTCTTGGTTCTTTTTGGGTACTTGGCCATTTCAACAACTATTTTTGCTATTTTCTTTATAGTTTGTTTTATCTGAGGCATTTGCATTGCAGAAGACTGTCTACGGTAATGAGACTACACTGCAAGTGTCTGGATAAACTTGTGTCAAAAAATTCCACTGTCATTTGTAAAGGTTTGGTCTATGACTGAGTCTACTCTGTATTCCTCCTGCATTATTCATCCAGGGACAGAATGGTGGGTTGATGGGCAACCAGATGAGAATTTCTTCCCCAACCCATTGTGGTTGTTTCAATAGCTATGTTGTTAAATCCTTCCTTTCCTCTTAATTTAGTGCTGTCCCATTTTTCCCTTGGCATTGACCTTTTCTAGATGAGAACCTGGTGCTGTTGACAAGCTGATTAATTATGGCTGTTCTGAGTGGAAGTGACCATCAAAGGCAGGCTGGTTTAGTCATGTCCTTCTCCAAAACCCTCCATGACAGTACTGAAAGAAAACATTCCCTACAATGCATTCAATTTCTCTTATTCATGCCTTGGGGCATCTGCCTTTCTTATTGATGCTGGATTTCTTTAATCACAGATGCTGTGCAGGAGATAAAAGATGTCTTTCTGTGTTGATACAGCAAGGAGTTATAGTTGGTGTTTAAGCTGAAGCCTTGAAGTAATTTTTATTGCATATTTGAATCTAAAGAGAAGGCAGAGTCTGAGAATTTGGTGGTGAGGAGATTATGCTCTGGGAGAATGAATATCTCAATTCAGTGATACAAGGATTCTGGCTTTGTTTCCTTTAAAGCCAAAGATGTACTTAAGCCAAAAATGACACATTTCTGTGAAAGACCAGAGTTGAACTGAAGCAGGAAATAACTTTGCTCTCCTTTAAGTGCCTGTGGGGATACTTGACCATACGCTATAACATGATGGCTCTTGTTTGGCTGCAGCCCACTCTAAACCCATGGTTACAAATTTGGTTTCTCAATAATATTTCTAAAATTAATTTTGCTTCTTTTATTCAGCTGAACCAACACTTTTTTAGTGGTTCTTCTCTTGGGCATTTAGTGAGATATTCTAGTTTTGGTATGAGTGACATAAAGACAGTTTTGAAACTTAGTAACCTTTTCCAGGCTGCTGCTCCAAACTTTCTCTTGAGTTTAAACAACCTCCACTCACTCATTTAGTGTAAGGGTTACGTTTCTAATCTTCAGGATGGGTTGCATTTCACAAATATTAGGTCATTTTTGAGTCAAATTGTACAACTTTAAATAACATATATCAGCAATGCCCGTATAAAGGAAAATGTGTTCTATTTCAGCCATGTCCCACTGAGTTGGTGACTATAAATTGTAGGTAGTGATTAAAAGAAGATAAATACCTGAGCATTGGTTGTAATATAATACTAGCTTCTGTGTAGAAAGAGAGAGAAATATATGACTTCTCCTGGCTAGTATATAGTATAAGTAGTAATCAGGGATAATTCTTGAAGTTATTATTTAAAATATTTTTTTATCTGACATAATTATTTAGTCTTAAAAATGGTATGTTTATGGAAGCAACGAGCATATCCTCTGCCTTCCATACAAAATATTATTGTCTTTATTAAATTATAGATTAATATGGCCGTAGGTTCTAGTAGTAAGCAAAGCAACCTTTCTGTTATGAAATAAGGAAATTTTTGTAATCCAAGCTGCTTTATGTTCTTTTTTTGGCCCTATCACTCTCTGCAACTACCTGAAAGGAGGTTGTAGCTAGATGGGGCTCAGCCTCTTCTCCCAGGCAACCAGCACCAGGAAGAGAGGAAATACCCTCAAGCTGTGCCATGGGAGGTTCAGGTAGAATCAGGAAGAATTCATCATCTTCATCAGGAAGAATTTCTTCACTGTAAGGTTAAGCATTGTATCAGGCTGCCCAGGAAAGTGGTTGAGTCACCATCCCTGGAATTGTTCAAGAAACAACTGGATGTGGCACTTAGTGCTATGGTTTAGTTGACACAGTGATGCACAGTCAAAGGTTGAGTTTGATGATCTTGGAGGCCTTTTCCGACTTTAATGATTGTATGATTTCAGTCTGGACACAAAATTAAGCCAAATTTGGGCTGTGATCAGTGTTAGGGTTTGGACTAGACGATCTCCAGAGGTCACTTCCAACCCTAGCTCGTCTGTGATACTGTGATCCTTTTAAACACACAGATATCTGTTCAAGCTATTCTTTGTTAGCTTATCTTTATGTATGCTATGTGAATTTTATTCATGACCTTGTTTTAGGTGGTTATGAATCTGCATGAATAAAATAATTACTATATGATCAATATTACTATTCATGTCCTTGCTAATTAAAATCCCAGTTAAGTAAGTGCTAATATTTGCAATAGCATTAATTTACATTGACTTTTCCTAAATCTAGTCAAAAGTTCTGGTTTGTTTCTTTACAAGCAGTTATAGTCACATTTTCAAGTCTTTAAAGAAGTTGAAAGTGAGATACAGGAATTGTAGCTAAAAGTTTTGATTTACATGCTGACATTTTAATGTACTCTCAGCAATTCTTTAACCAGCAAGAATCATCCCTGATTTTTACCTGCATGATAGCAAGTCCTATTTTTTATAATTTTCTTCTTTTTTAAAAGTCCATGCTTAGTAATCTTCCAGAGAACAGAAATAACATTAGCTTAGAAGAGACAATAATGCTGTTCTCTAACTGTTTTAATTTTATTTGTAATTAAATTATTATTTTCTGTCAGAAAATGGTGGAAAGTGTGTGAGTGTTTACTGCTTTCATGGGAACATCTGTAGGAATGTCAGGTTCAGCTATTACTGCTTTTTATTTTGAAGCTAGTTAATAAAGTGACTGCAAAGTTTGTAGTGGCAGGTAAAGTCTTGTATTCCTTGGTATCTTACTTGGCCAGTTTGCACACGGAAATTCTGCCAACTTTGCTGCTTCTTGTTCTAATGTTTAAAAATTGTTTGTATTAGAGAGTTTTTAGGCCCAGATACACTAAATGTCTTCTGAACCTACAGGAAATAGAATGTAAATGTCTCCTTAATTCATAAGGTACATAACCATGTGTAGCTGTGTTTTCTGCCATTTGAAGAGGAGCTCATGTACAAGATAATTTTGAACTGTAGGCTTTTGGCCATCTTAAGTGTTGAGAAAATTTGGTTATGAATGGGAAATCTTAAGTAATTATTTTTGTTTTCCTGCAACAGCATTTTCCAAATAAATATACTGTAAGAAGGTAGTCTAACTCACCTAATTCAATGGGCAGCAAGTCAGTGGAATATCAATTTATGTATATTACAAGTCTCATGTGCAGGTGAAGCCTCCAGATCTTACAGGTTTTGCTACACAAATATGTCTATGACAAGGAATTTTTCCCTTCCACTGCACTGCAGCTGTTTTCTGAGATCTCATAATTTCACACCTCAAGCACTGCAGCATCCTGCCCTCCTGCACTGAGAAATACAGTGCTAACCCCCATAGTCTCCATTCAGAACTCTGCCACACACTTAATTTCCCACCTTCATTATTTTAACTCTATTGCTCTTCTCTTTTGAGTGCATTTTCCTCATTAAGAAGAGTGCTTCTTTTCAACTTAAGACCAGTCTTCATGAGTAATTTCCAACATTTCTATCCGCTATTAAAATGTCATTTCCTTCTTTTTATTCCTGTGTTTCTAGCCTCTAACTCTCAAAACATTTTTGTGCTGACTCTGTGCTGCTTTTCTCCCTCTGCAGAAATTTCCCATAAGCTTCCACAAAGCTAGTGTTGCCCTTTCTCCAGTCTGTCCTTAAGAATCCTTTGTCATCATTTCTACAAAAAAAAAAAGTTTGATAACCACCTAGTGATACTTATAACCACCCCTGCTGATATCATTGATTGGATGTGTTGGGGTTTTTTTGGATTATGAGGTGTTCACATCAGGCAGATTCCATTTGGCCTGTACTTCAAAAGCACTGAGGTCCTGTTCTATAACCTGGACTTTTAGGTGCAAATAACAAATAGTATCAGGGTTTTTTACAGTGCTTGGTTAGACTGGGTGTTCCTCGCCTGGTGATCTCTTTGAGTTTGTATTGCAATTATGTTTTCTTCACGGCACCAAGGAGAAACTGCAGCTAGTCCAGCCTACAGCTGCACTTCTGCTGCTGGTTACAATTCAAGAGGATGTCCGCTAGCTTTATCACTTCTGTGAGCTGTAGCTAGACTGATGCCCTTCCTTCATATATTTCAGAATAAAACACAAATCTAAAGAGGTTCAGGACTAGAAGGTAGGAAACCTTTGTGGGAGCCCTTACTCTTGCTACAGATGACCATTGTAGAGCCATGGTCTTACCCTGTTCCTCATGGTGTGCAATGGAAGATTACTTTTTGTTCAGTCCTGACAGGTCATTATTGATTAACTGAACAGAAATATAATTTAAAACTGCAGGTGTTCATTTAATTTTTAAACAATATCTGAAAGCTCTGTGGCTAGTTGTGTTGTCATGCTAGCTTTTACTTTGCAACTTTGTGGTTCACAGCACATTTCTTCTTTCTGAGAGCAGTACTAGAAAAATGCTGTCCTTTATGGGGTTTATTTTAAGTGAAAGGTCATGGCTAAGAATGTATATGTGCAACTTCACTAAAGCTAGCTAACTTGAACAGTCTAAATTGTGAAATTTCAGCAATTGGAAGTTACACTGATAATCCATTCAAATATTTTCAATGACTTGTGGTACAAAAAAGTTTATTGTACTTTGATTTTGAACTATAGCCATTTGCTACATGCTTGGCATTGAGGCTCAGCTTCATCATGTCAGACTTCAGCCTTTGATTGACAGGAAGACATTACTTGGTCAGGAATTAATCTCAGCTGTCATCTGAGTTACTTTCCAAAAACCCTTATCTCTCTGTGTTGACACCACAAGTAACCTGAGCTCTGTTGTTCAGAAACTCCCAGATTTGAGAAGTAAGTAATCATTCTTTTTATTTTATTTCTTTTGTGTTTTGTTCTTAAATGAAAGTAGATTCTGATACCACCACATGATTCCATGAGTTATCATTTTGAATGTTATAATTCTAAGATTTGGCAACACTTGTGGGGGCCCCAAAATGAAGAATTTCTGAAATGACATAACTTTTGATTCCACAGTTTAAACCCATGATCTCTGTGTTGTGATATGCATTAATGCTGCTGCAACTGGAAGAATTAAAATATCTCCTAATAGGACTCACATCAAGCAAAAATTTGGTGAGAATCTAGAAAAATATACAAGTGAAAATTCTTGTCGTCAAAGGGCAGTTTAATACTTCCTTCAGTTCTCCAGGACCCAGGAAGCTGTATCAGATTGCAGTTCACAGCCAAAACCCATTCCTGGGATTTTGGAAATTGGCAGCTGGCATACACTTTATTTTTCAAATGTTGCTTTGACAGGATAAAATCACTTTTTATAAAAAACTACAGGTTAAATCTGGGCACTGACCTTGAAAGAGAAGTCCTGAGCATAAGTTCTTGTTTGCAAGTCATGTCTGGTTTTGCAATTTATTCATTCACTTCCTAATACAAAATGTCCTGGGATCAAAACCCAAAAAGTCACTCTTGCAGGGAAGATCTAAATTATTCATGTCAGTCAGATGCAGATCTGGATTCTTTCAGGCTGGATACAGATAGGGATGTAGCCTAGGGGAGTGCCCTTACTGAGTTTCCCTTATAAATCGCAGTTGTACTACCTTTCTCCCCAACAACAGATTTTAATAAAGTTGCCCATGGATTTTTTTTTAACCCAGCACTGTTAGCACATTGGTAATTTTCAGTGAGTTCTTACTGGGTTGTGTCTTAGATATACAGATCTAGATTTGTCCTAGGTACGTGCAAAAACAACATCTTAGGTGTTATGGCTGCTTTACTGAAGAAAATACAGTACAGCTTTTCAGCCAGCTGAGATGGTGTCTGAGACAAGACTTTAGGCACCACTCTTAACTTAGAAATATTCAATTTCCACCTGAGCCCCAGGGAAGGTGGCCTTTGCAGAAGTCTCCTTCTCATTAACTCTTTCCTCAGAGGAATTAGTGTCTGCAGTTCAGTACAGTAATTGTCAGGTGCCTAGTTTTCATTAATGAATACTCCCCACATTGCTGGAATTACTAGTCTGCCTTAAATTGACGTATATTTAAGGGACTTTTTCACTGAGTCTTAAATCCACGCAGAATTGCCTCCTAATATAGTGGATGAATGCAAACCCTGTCCAAAGCTGTTGCACTACCCAGACATCTGGAGTAGGATAGCTGCAGTACTTTTAGGCAGAGTCATGTAAATGCCTTCATATACTTATACTCTGCACTGTCAGAAACACTACTGCAATGCCAAATAAATGAGAAAGGAAAGAGTTAGGGTAGATTCAGAGAAAGGATATGAATTGAACGAACCTTGTTTAAGGATATTGTTAGGGAAAACATACAAATAGTGTTTAGAGGCAGCCAACCATCTCTAGTATGGAGGAATATAGAATGACAAACAGCTTTTGTTTATAGGAAAAAAAAAAAGAGTGAGTATTGGCTAAGAAGTAGTGTTTATGGTAATTGAGCTTCAAAAGGAAGTAAAACTTCGTGGGGAACACGGGGGGTAGCATTTTCAGTGAAGTAGGCAATGAGGAGAGCTGTGTAGGCATTTCCTGATTAGCATCTGCTGCTTCAACAGCCAAGGAACATGACTCGCATGTAAATGCTTGTGCTAGGCTTTAACAGGCATTCCCTCTAGCATGCCACCCTGCCTTCTGGTTTTATTTTGAGTCTCCTTGAGCCCTACTGTGACTTGAAATCAGTGGAGGAGAAAGGAGAGTAACGCAAACAACAGATGTCTTAAAGTTTTGGAACAGAGAGAGAAAAAAGCCCGTGGCAAAGGAGAAGGTGCAGTTAAGGTGTTTCCTGTCATTAGTATTCAGTGCCTCTAGTACACAGTGTATTTGCATTTTTGCATGTATGTATATATATATATATATATATACACATATATATACATATGCAGTTGGTATTCAGTTGTACACACAGGGGTAAAGACATGGTAGCGCAAAAAGATGCCCATTGCACAGATCAGATTTTTTTTTTTTTGCATCCTGTAAATGAGTGTGACCTATAGACACTAAGTGTACTGGCTCACTCAGGCAAAACAACGTATTTTAGGACAGGCTCACAAATTATTTCCCAGCTACTCCAGCAACTGCTTTTAGTCTGTTGCTGTATAAAATACATAATTCTTTTAAAATTTGACGTTAAAAGATGCTCCATAATTGCAAATGTTAATAGTGTGCCTGATGTTCATCAAGACAGCTTTGCTTACAGGTGGTAACTTGAGCCATGGCAATACAAATACTGTGTACCCTGCCACATTAGGAGAACGTGGTTGTGCACCAAGTGGCATTTAGTGCAGAGTCAGAAAAATCCTTAATCTATGTTTTTTGGTATGGGGAACTGTGTCTTTAAGGACTCTGATTTTCAGAAAGTAAATCTGTGGCAGAAACAGCTGTGAAATTCTTACAATATATAGGCAGCTGGGGATGGCATAGAGACCCTGAAAATACATTGCCTGCTGGGTGTTAACTCAGTACTGCATGGGGCCAGGAACAAAAAGAAATGGGAAAAAAAACACTGTGAATGGATATGATGTTTCCAGATTTTTTCACTTCTTGGGAAAGATAACTAAAAGAAATATCAAAAGAGTATTCAGGGCTGAGGACTTTGAGCTCTGAAATTTTAGCAAGCTACTTCCCCCTTTCCCACATCTATCCCCTTCTTTTATATCTTATTTCTTCTACAGGCTTCAGCAGATGGGTCCACAGACAGAAAATCACATTCACACATAATTCTATTTTCCTGTGGTATTTTAAATGTATTTTTATTTGCTTATTAACTTGCTGGGTTTTTTCAAAGAATTATGGTAATTTCTATCTCAATGTATGTTCACACTTTATTTTGTTAGTTACTTGTGTTATTAATATATATTTAAATTATTATTTGGCTACTGGACTACAGAAGTTTATGCTTAGATTAACCTATATAGATTTTAGGACGACTGATGTTAGTGACTTCTGAAAAAAAAAAAAATCCAGTTTTGGAATGAATGTTGAGGATACCAGTAGGAATTATTTTTCTTTGTCCAGAAATCTGTACATCAGAATAGTATTTTCCTGTGGTGGTATTTTCCTGGACTCCAGGGAATGGTATATCTTTAAATGTGTTGGTAGCAGAACTTTCATCATCAAATATTAGTTGTTGAATATCAGAGAGAGTCTTCTGCATTCAAGATGTTAGAACAACTGTTATCTCATGAATGTTATTTTAACATAGACTTTCTTAACCTTTATAAGGATATCCTATCAGAAAAATAAGCATAATATACCCTTATTTTAAATAATATTTTTATGCCTGTGTAGCTTGCTTTCTACTTTGAAAATATAGTATCTCTGATGCACAGATGGGCAAACTGAGGCATCCATGAGAAGCGAAATAAATTCACTGGAGGTCTTCCAGAGGAAATCAGAACTCCTGGTCTTAAAGCAGAAGCTTGTTATTAGTCATATATAAAACATCATGAGGTATTTGTAAGTTAACAAAACAAAAGCTGCACTTTAGACATACCATTTAACATCTATTTTTCTTCCTACAGGAACTTTTTACACCAGAGTGCAAATTCAAGGAGTCTGTTTTTGAAAATTATTATGTAATCTACTCATCCATGCTCTACAGACAACAGGAGTCCGGGAGGGCCTGGTTCTTGGGGTTGAACAAAGAAGGGCAGGTCATGAAAGGAAACAGAGTGAAGAAAACAAAACCAGCAGCTCATTTTCTACCCAAGCCATTGGAAGGTGAGGCTCAGTCCATCACTGGCAGACCCTCCTATAGATCTCACAAGAAGAGAGAACAGTTTCCAAAATGCCCTTTCTGAATGTGCATGCCCCACACTGGGGCCATTCCCAATGCCAGTCCCAAAGATTCACGGAGCAGTTTCGTGCTTCAGTGCAGTAATACTACAAAGGGCATATGTAAAAACATTTTTTCAGGGACTGAGAGGTCATTCTACAAGAAATGAAATCTTTTGTGTAAGTGCATTGTGCTGCTTTTAAAATATTCTGTTGGTAGGGACAAAATCTGTTGTGGGAAGATAGTTCTTTCATTAGGCAGAATGAAACTATGGATATTGCAGGATGATTGGGAGTTATAAAGGGAATGGATGAAATGTCAGCATTTCAAAGTAAGAGCTTTCTAATACAAAACACAAAGGTCTCTTTATAAAATAAATAATGATGTATTACTTTGCCAGTAGATGTAAGGTACACAAATTGTTTAAGTTGGCCTTTAAACCAAGACAGGAGCAAATAACAGTCACAGTAACCTTACACACTGGAATGATGTCACATTCTCTGAAAAATCCATTTATATCTTGGAACTTTTGTTCCTATGTATTCTGCAGGCCTTTATAAATCTATGCTGCCTTTTGCTTCTTGTCCTGATGGCACTCCAAATTTAATTGTTCTTATTGCTACACATAGCTTCAGTCATTATTTACCATCTGAAAACACATATCTGAGTAATGCTTAGATGAGCAGTCTAATTTCTTTTGATACTTTACATTAAAATTTTTAATTGAAGCTTCAGTTTGTTAAATATGTTAGTTTCATCATAAGGAAATAATCAGAATAATCTTATGCTTATTTGAACTCAGGTTGATGCCTTCATGCTTTCCTAGTCTTGTGAAAGCTTACAGTAGTTTCATGAGCTCTTAAAAATATTCACACTTTATATCTCGATCCCTTTATACTAAATTATAAGAATTATAGGCAGCGAAAGCCAGTGCATTTTTAAAAGCAAAGCAAATTCATATGAATTAGGGAAGAAGTTACTTTTTTTCAGTAATGTTTGGGTGATCAGACTCTATCAAAATAGCCTAGACAATGCTTAGAAATAATTTGATTTACATTGCCCATGAGAATCATCAAATATGACAGCTCTGCTAAATAGTTCCTTACTTTATAGTCCCATTTCATGTTGTTCAACTTAATAATTTTGTAGGTCACAGTGTTATTTCACCAAGCTCTTTTAATTAATCAGCAAAGTGCCCTAAACACATTTATAGGCCACTCTGAAGATATAGATCATAACCAGCCTTATGTACTCTAGAGAAGACATTTCATTTCAGTCTTTCAGAAGCCATAAAAGGATTTGGATTATGTCATTGGAAATGTTAGAACAAGTATTTGATTAGTTAATGATGCTATGGGGCCCTTTATATTTATTATGAAACTTCACACCATTGAAGATCAAGGTCAGTACTCTCATGCTCCAGCCTCCTACTCTAATTAACCAAGAGATGAAGGAATGGTGCTCTCTATGGCAGCACACACACAGTCTGGAAATCAGTGTGATGATTAATTCCTTTGACTGCTGTGACATCTCTTTTAACATTACTCTGATATAAATAAATGCTACTGAAGTTAGGTGTAAGTGGAAATATTACCTGATTCAGTGACATGGAAAATGAATTATCCAAAAGCATGAATCATTAAGGCAGCTTAACGCTGGAACTGTGTAATTGAATACATGTATTTCCCTCAAAGGATTTGAAGTGGTTCGATAGGGACTAAAGCCTAGGGACAAATTTTTAATTCCTCTAAGAATTCAGGTAATAGTTTAATCTGGAGTTTTCTGCACTTCTACATTCAGTGGAGATCAGTGGCTACTGCACATGTTTTTGGAAATGTGGAAGGAAAAAAACCCAAAATTCTTTTGTACTCTCCACATCTCCTGGACATTACTTCAGGACACACCCAAAGCGATCATGGCCAAATTCCTCAGATTTGGGAGACTGATGTACATGTACCTTTGTAGAACTGGACCCTGGCCTAGTCTTGCAATGTGTGACTAAAAAAGAATGCTTAAGTCTAGACAGCTGCATGGTATGATCCCATTTTTGAAATACAATCTGTTTTATCACAGTTTACTTCTAAAAGCTTGCATGTTTACTTAATGTTTATTTAAGGCGTATATATATACACACGTGTGTATATACATGTACATTTTTGTGTGTCTGCCTTATGCATAGACAGAGCACTAGTTTTTTATTTCCAAGAACATATAGTGTCCATTAAATAAGCAAGAATGCAGTTTCCTACTGTATTTTTAAGTCAGATGCAGAAGAATTATGACAATTTTGGAGGGTAAAGCAATTCTATCAGTGATACAAAACCAGTGTCTGTCAAAATAAACAGTTTCCCTGGTATGCAGGAGGAACATAAAAAGTTAATCCTATTTGAGATGAACTCTTACATGCAATACATTTTTTTAAATGCCTCTCCTTTTCTCTTTTTTCCCTTCAGTTGCCATGTATCGAGAACCATCTTTGCATGATATTGGAGAAACAGTGCCAAAGGCTGGGGTGACTCCAAGTAAAAGCACAAGTGCATCTGCAATAATGAATGGCGGCAAACCAGTTAACAAGAGCAAGACGACATAGCCAGATCCTCACAGGTGTTGTGACTTTACTGAGCCCCGAGTACAGTTGAGTGATTTATCCTTGCCAGACTTCCCCTCGGCAGTGTCTGTGGATCAGCTTGTGGCAAGTCACCAACTTGCCCGTTGCTGTTTCTGAACTGAGTTGTTGCAAGTGGATAAATCTCAACATGTAGCTCCACCCACAATAAGAAGACACCTGGATGAACCAGCTAAACTCAGACCATGGAATGCCCTACCAGATATTGGAATGCCTTTTTAATATCTTTTCTGTGACTGTGACACTTCATGTGAATGACATACTTCACAAGTACACTTGATACCTTGCCTGCTGACAATTGCCCATAATCCCTTTTTGAGTCCAGTTTCAGCAAAATCCATGTGTTTAAGTTCTATTTTGTAGCACACAAATAATCAAGTAATTTCTAGTTAGAAGCTGTAAACCTGTGCTATTATGGATTTCTCTTCTTCCCTTTTTTATAAGGCTGCTCGCTCCACTGTTTGTGACCTTTTGCAGGGATTGTGTTTCTCTATAACTTAAGTGTTGCCGGTGGCTTAGTTTTGAAAGCAATCAGGGAATCAGGAAGCCTTCAAAAATCTATTATTACAAATTATATCTATAAAGAATAGGATCGTTGTCTCTGGCTTACAATATTGATTAAATGTGAATACTCTTTAGTAACAGTTACTGTGCTTCTGAGGTTGGCATTAAAGTGGAGGGAAGAGTGTCAAACACAACCAACGGGGAGTTTTCTGAAATGTGTGTTTGGCATCCCCCTATAGTTTCTTTTTGTGTGTGTGTTTTATACATATCACAGGCTTACTGGTAATGGTAACATTTGCCTTGCCCAGCGAGCAAGACCCACTCATTTTTGGAAAAGTGGGTCCAAAGAATTTTGTAGGCCTTGTAGGCCTGAATTAAGGCTCATTTTTCATCCACTAAATCTTCATTGTTTGAAAAACAACCACTACTAATAAAAAAAAAAATAAGTAAGACTAATCAGAATTGCGCTACCTAAATCCATTTCAAATATAATCCTTTCCTGTTTTTATGGAACTGAACTTAATGCCATTGTTATTTTTTGGCTGAATCCCACACTTAGCAAAGCATGGGCAAGGATGTTATTGTGTTCTTTTTTGCAGCACCAATGCAAAGGGTAGTTACAAATTATAGTTTAATATTTCTGGTGTTTTAAAAAAAAAAAAGTTTTAAAACTGGACATATTACAAAACTTTATTTTTATTTTTAGCTGAGCATGCAAATTCTGGTCCTGTGTATGCCACTGATATCCCAGTATGTACCTCCACCCAGCTTCCTAGGATAACATGCCCACCAAATTGCTAGATTGAAGGTGCCTTGCCTTGATCTCTATATACTGTACTTTCTCCTACATGAACCTAGAAGAAATCAAAAACATCATAAAACTGAAGCCTTGGATCATATTACCAGAAACAACATCAACCCTTTGAGTTTGTCACTTGTGAACAATAAAGCCAATGTTGTGGGGGATGGAGGAAGGCGGGGGGAAGATTTAGAGAATGCCACAGAGTGCCACTGAAGTTTTTGCACGCTTAGTCACAGGCTTTCAGAAGATTAAAAATATGGGCACTCTCTATGCTTAAGAAGGAATTTGTTTCTTAGAAATGGCAGCAAAGATCAAGCTGTATCTCAGTCTGGAAAACTGTGTGGCAACACTCTCTTGGCCTCTTGATGTTACCTTGATATTTAAAGACAAAAAGAGGAAAACATCCATTCCTTTTTTAGCACTGTATTTCTGGCAATTTTTTTTTTATCACATCTTTGTGCTGAAGTCCCTAAGAGAGACTGCTGATTATTTCAAACTCCCTGTCTGCTCAGCTGAACAAGTGATTCAGTCTGAGTGAACTCTTCATACTAGTTTTTAAATGTGTTCTGTTTTTATAAGCAACATTTAGTGCACTCTTCAAGGAGGTTACTGTAAAGCTGCTAAATTCTAGATAAACTTTTTCTTTTTTTCTGTAGGTCAGACTTCTTTTTGTATATGTGATATGAGAGCAGCAAGATAATGATTGATGTTGGGTCTTTCTAGGGAGGGAATGAATTAAGCATGAAGCCCTCTATCCATGTAGAGAAAAAAAAATACAAATGTAATCTAAAACTGTGATAAAAATGCAAAGAAACTTTGACTTAAGACTGTGCCCTTGCCTGCTAGCACTAAATCTGTGTGTGTGTGGGGAAAACAACACTTTATTAAAAACTTCGGTGTGCCCTTCTCATCCCATCTGGTCCAGTGGGATTTGTGCACCATCCCTGAGAAAACAAAACCAAACCAAAGCAACTCACACGGTGAGCTGGGGGCTTGCTCTGCACTGCAGGACCCATGAGAGGCAGCAGCCTTGATGCTGTGCTGTCGGCTGGGTCCCACGGAGGCCCTGGGCCTTCCTACAACTGTAAGACGAGCACTTCACAACATTTCAAGTGTGATAATACAGCTGAAGGCTACATTCTCTCTCACCTGATTCATGAGGAGGGAACACATGAGTTCATGCCCCAATCAGCTGTCTTTTTACTCACCCAGTGTAAGAGCCTGAGGAGAGACAGGGCTGGAGACCTGGCTGAGCCATGCAAGGAGGTTCTGGCTCATAGCCTGATCCTATACAAGCATTGTTTTCAACATTAACCTTTTGATTCTGAGTAACTATGATCTGTGAACCAGCTTGGGAGGCTCCAATTAAGGCCAGATTTAATTTCTTTAAGCACTTAGTACATACTGGAAATACAGCTTTTTTTTATTTAATTATTGTTTTCTGGTTTTGTTTCTGCAGGCTAAATTCGTAAGAGTGTTTAATCCAATGAATAGATATCCTATTTTTTTTCTACAATCTGTTTAAACATAACAAAGATATCTCTGTGCTTTGTTTCCTCCCTTTAATTTTGTTTTGTCTCATCTGTTGCATGGGAAGAGTATGGCAAGGATGAACTAACTGCATGTTGTAGGTTGTGTCTGTCAAAGAACTGTTGGTCAGTGTTACAAATTTACATACATATATGCAAAGAGTTTGTCTGCATTGTAGAGTTTGTGTTTATTCTTATTTGTTGTATACACAGATTCAACATGATGAATAAAACATTTATATGAAGGCATACTGGAAACCTACAAAAAAGTGTATGTAAGAAGTAGACTGTGCAAAGCATCATTGCACTGGCCACAGGATGGTGAAACTTAATGTAAATAGGTTGGCAAAGTCAGTTCTCCCCCTTTACCATGCCAAAGAAAATTTCAGCTCCTTAATACAATACCTCTCTTGCTGTTCTCCAGGATGAGACTTCACCATTTTCTTCCCTCTAAAATTAATTTTGCTGTTAAGTGCAAGCTGTTTTCAACTGTCTGTTACTACTAAAGTACTGTATAGTAAACCTGATGGAATCAATTTGTATTTACAGATTGGGGTTTTTGTACTTACATGTGCAGCTGTCCGTGAATCTGCAGCGTTCCAGATCTTTTGCATGCTTGCTTTGTATTTCGTTCTTCTGGTTTTTCTCTGATCTCTGAGAGACTGTTCACACAGCAATCTAACCTCATCTTACCATTTTGTATGTTAACACTGCACAAAGTCATTACCTCTTTCCTTTACTCTTTTTTAATTTGTATTTCAGCTACAGTTCTATTGGCAAAATTAGTCACACCTGCACAGTTTTAGAGATCCAGTTTTGAGTAGATATGAACTACTTCAATAAAGTATCATTTTGCTGTACTTCAAAAATTTTGTAAATACACAAGGATCCTTATGAGATTGCTCACGATAGAGCCTATAGAAGGGGTTCTAGCCCCTTGTAAATGCTTTGTAGTTCACATAACAAAGCTTTTGCTTAATTTGATGGGGTTTCTAGCCATTCTCAATTGATTTTTTAATATAATACCATTTTCATAAACATTGGATCTTAATAAACCCCTCCCTGGCCTGCCTCTCCCCTCCACTCCTCCAGATTTAAAGTAAAGCAATTCACTTTGACTATTGTATATACCTGAAACAATGCTAAGAACCCTGGCTTTACACATAAATATATATATATATATATATACACACACACACACATATATATATATATATATATATTTAGGGAAACTTTTAGTCTTGGTTTAAAACTAGTATAAGCAATGAGGCATGAAAGCAGGCAGTTTGGTCCATGCACTAAAAGTGTGTCTTGCTGATCCATTTGTTTATTGGTATAAAGAAGAAATTACTCAGTTCCATTCAAATGGGAATGGAAGCAAAATTAGACTAAATAAGAAGGTTCTCTTTCTTTTAAATGGCTCTTTAGAAAAATTCATATTTCGTGCAATGCATTCTAAAATGTTTAATAACAGGGGTTGTTTTTTTGTGATGACTAATGCAAATGCTGTGACATTTTAAAAGATGTAATAAAATTTTTGTTCTAGTACCTAGTCACAGAAATATTCAACTTAGCTTTCTTCATCCCAGTATCATTTAGCTGTATCATTTAGCTACAAAGTAAGATGACATTCTGCAAAGAAGCAAGGGCAATGAATCAAAAAAGTGAGAGCAGGTACATGATTAAATGTTCATCTATGTGTTTCTAAGAGTATGGCCAGGGAACAAGAAAGGATGACAAGCAGGTTAATAATTTATAGAAGCAAATAAATCCACAGCTGTTTTATAGGTCATATTACAGATATGTTATATACAATAGGTATAATCCTGCAAGTCTTTTATAGAAGCATTTGGCACACTTCTGGATTGTGTTCTTTCTCTCATAAGAAGATAGCAAGGCTATAGTGTTTCTTTGTTTATAAGGTTTACCAGTCTAATCAGTACAAAGTCCCCATTTATACAATTTGGTTTTGCCTTTTGCCACAGGCCTGGAAGCAAGTTTTTACAGTCACTAGCTATGAAGAATCAAGCAGTAAATTTTTCTTACTCCTCTTCCTGCATTTACAGTTTATGTATCTGGAATTCCCATTCCCCATAGGGAATGAGGTGTAAGATAACAATTTATTAAGATAGCTATTATATTCACATATGTGGAATAACAGTGTTATTCCTTCTGATTTCATTTTTCTAGAGAGGAAATGAGCCGAAAAACAGATCTGCTGGGTGTCACATCACCAGTTACCTCAGCATGAAGAGCAGGGGAAATGTTAAAGCAACATTATAGGAAACAGAATAAAAGTTGGAAAAGAATTGTGTACATTAGGTTTATAGTAGTCTTAGTTAATAATTTAAAGTTTATAGTAATACCACCAATTTTTTGATAATTGCATTTTAATGAACCACTAATAGTACTTGTCTGATATTCTGATTTTTTTCCATATGTAACTTAACAAACAACTTGGATAACACTTTTTGAAATGCTATGGCTATGTAGTTGATCCAGTAGTCAAAAGGTGGAGTTGAGTGGATTTTAAAAAAAAAATTAGAAATAAAAATTACTTTACACTCTTAAAGTATATAAATTGAAAATTAAAGCAAATTACAAAGTAAAAGGCAACAAATATAACACTGCAACCACCTAAAGAATTGTTCTTTTATATATGAATGA
Organism: Climacteris rufus; assembly: GCA_013398175.1. Classification (NCBI taxonomy): domain Eukaryota; kingdom Metazoa; phylum Chordata; class Aves; order Passeriformes; family Climacteridae; genus Climacteris; species Climacteris rufus. The sequence goes on from VZRZ01008040.1 coordinate 468,361, forward strand.
GTACCTGAAATACCACAGCTCATCTACAGTACATATAAATCTCTTATGATGCCATGAAAAGCATCTACTGACACCAGATAAGAGTTTTGATTATCTAGTATTTTCTTAATACATTACTAAATACAAATGGAAGGAAATCATAGAGAACATTGTGTCCTTCATTGTTCACACACTGATTCAGCAGACGAATGTATATGCAAAACCCCCAGTGATTATAAGATGATTCAGGTTAGCGGTATTCATTATTCATAAATATAAATAAAAACAACAATCTGTGCTCTCCAGACACTAGGGTTGGCAAAATGCATATATGCTAAAACTTATTAAAATATTCCTGTTGATCTCCATGGAGTTTAAGGGTTATAAGTCTAAAATATAAGTAAAAATTTAAAGATTAATTTTACTTTGAAGATTATTTATACTGTATCAATACAGTTAAGAACTCTGCTTGATATTTTGGTTATCTGATAAGAGAGCAGCTAGCAGCTTTGGGATGTATGTCTACTTATTTATCTGCATAGCTTATATATAATTTGGGCGTTTGGTAATTATACTCCCTGAGAAAATGTGCTTCACAAACTTCATTTTTAGAAAGAAAGAATCCACGTTAAGAAAAAAAAAAAAAAAAGTTGTTAAAGAGCAAGCTACATGGGAAGGGGAAATAAAAAAGTGGTTAAATAATTTGAAATTTTGCATTCTAATACATGTTCTGTACCATTGTACTTTCCTATTTCAAAACTGTCCTTTGTAAAACAAAAACTAATTTCTAGACTAATACTGGAAATACATTTTTTTGGTAGATACATAGTTCCTTTATTTCTGAGCCATGTACCTCTTCAAAAATCAGGACCTTGGCACCTAAACCACACTGTTAATGTTTGGTATCTAAAAGAAGTATTTTTGAGCCATTTAATCAATTTCTTGCTCAATCATGGTTTCACAAAATGTAAACACTTTTGAAACAAAAACGTGTATTTATTTTTTTTTTTTTTTGCTCTAAAGAATTCAAGGGCTGCCAAATCTACATGTACAAAACAATAAGAGACTCATATGTAAATAAGTTAGGGAAGTCCCAATAGTTGTGCATTGTTCATAACTCAATGTGAATTTCACACTGAGCAGCATTTCACCATTGGAAAATAAAAATAAAATTTTTGTTCATACCACTGCTTTGTTTGTATTTACTGCATTAAACTTTAAATGCTTTGTTGACATTGTCCAAACATCTTTGTCTGCGACCAAGCTACTGCATAGCATAGATGATTTTTCAAGTCAGTTGACCTTCATGTTCCCCGCTTCTATAAAAGCAGTTAAATTCAATGAATTCCATGTGTGGCAGGGAAATCTGCCCTAAGCAGTGATTTCTAAGACTAGACAGAATTTTCATCCTAGAAGTTATTAAATTAACAAATTTTCATTTGCTTTACATCTAGGAGGCAACTGTAGATACATAGAACAGTACGATAGAAGTACATATGATTTGCAGAATACATGTGCAGAATAGGCAGTCATACTTTTATATCTTTATTAGTTTCATTCCTTACGTTTCTATAGTTCATGTATTTGAAAGTATTGTAGTATGTATATTAGATAGCCATCTTACTGACATATCAACCACAGAAACAAAAAGTTCTCTTGTGGAAAAGGTTCCATTCAAACATTTTGGGTCTTAGGTCTAGGGCTGTCATGTCATTGGACCTCAGTTACACAATTATTTGACCAAATAGAAAAACAGTAATATTTTTATAGGCTTCTTTACAACTTCTCTCAATTTATAAGCTGGTGCATAATCAGGATTGCTTGAAAGATAAAAGAAAAAAAAAAAAAGCCAAATAATGTATTTTTCAAACACCATAAAATAAATCAAACTGATTTGACAAATATTCAACTAGTGCTACTCTTCTACTATTGTATTGTTGCATACTGATGAAGAGAGATGATAACCAAGTAAATAATGTTAAAAAAAAAAATTTCATATACCTTTGCCTAAAGTTGCTTAAAGAAATAGTTGTTATAGGTATAATATCGATTCCACTGAATTTACAAAAAAACTCTGGAGAAGCTCCATAGGGCTAGTATTTTATGACTTCACCTTCTAGAGCTTGAGCTGTCCTGCTCTCTTTTTTAGTTTTCTGATGCATTTCTTTGAGGAGCAGGTCCTCAAATAAGTTCTAATGTATTTACAACCATGTATGTGTTCATCCATGCACACCCACACCCATACACTGAGCACTTCTGAAATTAAATGTTCTAGCAACCTAAAGAAAGTCAAGCAAAAAACCTCCTCAATCTTTGACGTCTCTCATTAGGGGTATTCTCGCCCCAGCCAGATTTCACAAGCATTTCCATTCCATCCTTCCCAGCACTCACAGTTTCCACAGCTACAAACACCGTTACCTAGAATAGAATGAATAAAGGACAATTATCATAATTGAAATGTACTACTTTGCAATGTGTTTTATGGGAAGTAAAAAGCCATGCTAAAGCAGTTGCATTGTTCCTTTACTGTTCCCCTACCCATTTTCCCTTTGGAAGGAAGCAATTACTGTACTACTGCATTAAGAAGGCACCCCACACCTATATTTACAAGGCATTAATAGCATTTTCTCAATAATTTCATCACCAGTATTGCAAATACTGTAATTGTGTACTGTGTAGTGTAATTGTGTACATCAGTGTTTGTACCTAGCTGGTGAGGCTCAGTGTTCACATTGTGCCTCCAGGTATAAAGAAAAACACGATTACTTTTAACTATTATTCATAAAGAAAAAGTCATTAAAAACTACCAAGAGACTAGCAACAAAACCATCACTTTGAACATGAAAAATTTTAAACCTAAATTATCAGAAATGCTATAGAAATAAATCCTATCTCCTACTCTCTATTAAGTGAAAAATGTGTTGGCCCTATTTTGCAGCAGAGAAACATTTAGTACTAAGGCCCATATATTTGTTTTATTTAAATATTTTTTATGACTCTTGGATGCTCAGCTTGAGACCTCTATAGTCTTGGTTTCTATGTAAGCTTCTCTCCCTTCTGACTTTATGAAGAACCGTGATTAGCCATTACAGCTGAAGATAAGGCTCCTGTTGCTGCTATGATGACTTCTTGCTTCCAGAAAATGACCCTAATAGGGTTATTTGATGCCAAATGACCCTTATAGCAGTCATGACTGCTAATAGGGCTAGCTGGAAGACACAATTTTCTATTGTCAGCCCTTCCCACTCTAATTGCCTTGCAGACTTCTTCCACATATAATAATTGCTCAGCAAAGATTTTCTAAAATTAAGATTTGTAACAGGAAGCAGCCAGGGAGTCAATTTAGCAATTCCCATGCTGCTTCTTGTCACTATGTTTATCGTGAGGATTTGTTGGCAGCCTGCCCACTGCTATCGACATCTGCCACCTGCATTTTCAGACAATGTTAAGGTGAAGCTCCTTGAATCATTATCCATCACACCATCATCAGAAAAGCTATCGGTTATCTCAGCCTCCCACCGAAAATTGTCTGCTTGCCAGGAAGCTCTGCTAACCCACACAACTATACCCCTATCGCAGCAGGGATTATCAGACAAGTGAATTTTGTCTGTGACTTAAATGCATTACACACATGGAAAAAGAACAAAGACTAAGGAAACCTCATGATCATAATGCTGACACTGTGTCCTTTTCCAAAAAAATGTCTCCTGTAGTTTATTAGTGAGAATTGTTGATGTACTCCATAGCTGGCTTACTTATTTAAATTCATACTCAGGCTTTCTTTCAACTGTTGTTTTGAAATCTTAAGTTGATTATCACACGGCATGAAGAAACAATTATAGCAGGTTTGAATAACTAGCAAATGCACTTCCTCTGTCAGTGGGGAAAGAAGAAGCTGGGCTTTGTCTCACATAATTCCCATCAACTCCATTTGTTTCCCAAAGCAATGAAGTGTTAGCCTGTACTGCACCTGTGCAAATGAGACCATCATGTTTGTCACAGTCTCTGTCATCGCATTCACAGAAATCACCCGAAATGTACCATTCCTGGAGTGAACAGATGCACTTTCCACAGTGGCAGGAACCTGAAATCATAAAAATTATTGCTTGCAGTCAAAGAGCACTGGTATATTCAGACTAGAAAATAACAACCCGAGACACACATGTGCACACATATGCACATGTGCATACGCACAAGATTGCTGCCTAAGAGGCTATTGCATAAAAGAAAAGAATCAAGCTAAAAGCCTTTTGAATAAAAGGATTCCTTTGGCATGAGCTAGGGTATGCTGGGATGTTACTACTAATGCTTCGATCCTGCTATTTCACTTAATCAGGACTCATATTTTGAAGCTTTCTTTTGGTTTCAGAAACCTACAGTCGAGGCTTCTCTTCCCAGTAACTGTTCAGCTTTTTTTTTACTAGAAAAGCTCAAATTGTCCCTGACCCACTGCTACTGAAGACAATAAAATCACATCCAGGAAGAAAATAGTCCTCCTCATCTAAAGCCTTAGGGGCGAGTCCAAAAAAGACCATCAGTGCACAAGACTAACATTTATAGACCCCCAAAATCCTCATTACCACAAATGAAGCTTCTCCACCTCCCATGGAATTACTAAATATTTGCTTTAGGTCAGAAATAGTTTGTGCACACAATGGTGGCTCTGCACTTGGCTTATTCCTGCAGTGTGCCCAAATGCCCTTTGACAAACTGCTGTCCTCCTCAAGGAGGCCAAGCCACACCCTCACAGGCAAAGGAAGGACTCTGTGGTCAAATCCAAGTGATGCCATAACCCACAGAGCACCAGAAACCTTCCTTTAAGAGAAGACTCTGAGACATCCTTACCTTCAAGAGAAGGTTCATGCTCTGAATCCTGGAAAGTGACAGGTGCCCTCAGACAGTTATGTGTCAGGAAGCCTGTAGCCTGAGAAGTGTGTGAGAGAGGGTTTTCTGCAACTAGAAATGCCACAGAGAGGTGGTAATTCCTCCTGGCTGATTCCAACACTTGGCTGAAGAGACCTGGCTTTTACACATTTCATCTCCAGCAGCCTGACCTTATAAAGATTTCAGACATGTAAACGCTGAGGTGGGGCTCTTAGTAACTGCTGAGCAAAAATCCTCTTGTGGACCTAGCCCTAAGAAGGAGTTACAGCAGAAATCAATATTAAAAAAAAAATCTAAAAACCCAAATAAATTATAGCACACAATACACACAAAGTTTTCAATTATAAGAGACGGACTTAAAAAAAAAAGTCACCAAAGAAGCTGTTGACCTTTTATAGAAGATGCTTATAAATGAGTTGACTGCACTTGAAAATCCTAGCCTCCTGCAATATTTCCAGAATGAATCCATTAAAAAGTCACCAATGTGTTTAATGCATTATTAAAAAAAAACATATATAGAAGGAAGCTTGGTTATGTCAGAATATAACCTAACCAGAATTGATGGGTTACTTAACAGGGCCCGAGACAAAGCCTATAAAATTATGCTTTTCCATCTTTCCAGTTCTTTCAGTGACCTCTGAATAAAATCCATAGCAATGATTGTAATACACTAAAAAAAAAAAAAAAAGTGCATCTGTTGATATAAAGCAATTTTCCATTGGTTTTCCATAAATACTAAAACTTCATTCTTGAAAACTTCAGAACATCCTCAGCAGAGTATCTAATTTTTAATTAAATATGTAATTTAATGCTTATTTTAAATTCACAAAAATTAACTCATTGCCTAATTTTAGGGAAATACTTTAATTTGTAGCATATGGAACATGTAAATATATTCAGGAAGAGCTAGTGATTAGAACATTTGGGGATGGGAGTATTTGATTAAGCATCCACTTTGTCTCTGAGTTCTGAGTATTTCTTACTGGCCCACTGGCATAGAAAATATTGACATTCTCTACAAGGACCAAAAATGCCATTGTACAAAGGGGCAGTGGAGGATAGCATACATATCACATGGTTGCTGTATAAGGGGCTCACTAAGACATACTTGAGGGTAATTTAAACCAAATATCTCTGTTTATACAAACTGCAAGGAACTGACAGCAGAAAATAATGAGGAATAGTATGACATTTTAGTGAAATTAAAGCAGTTATTAAGAGTATTACACTGTAAGAAGCCTGAAGTGATTCTGCATAAGCAAGCACTGATCCTTCTACTGAGGGATGCCCACGATGTTTAACACTATTTTGCAGAAGATACAGTAAATTTAACACCAAGTCAACCAAGGAAGATAAGGCTCCATAATACAAAATCTGTTAGGGAAATGAATGTATCAAGCCTTTTCCCTGAACAGAGCATGCTGCTCTGGGAGGCTCCTCAGTTTAATTAAAATGAGTCTAATGAGTTGCAGGGTGTTTCCTGGGATCTCAGCCAGATCCTCTTGGATGGGATTTGGCTCATTACCTTGCCCACATCCTGCACTGTTGCAGTCACCATATACAGCCCTATCGTTACTGCCAGGGAGGCAGCAGCGTGGTGGGTGTTGCTGTTTTCCTTGGGAAGAGCTTTTGCTACAGGTGGCACAGTCAGCAAGCCAAGATTCTGAAAACAGCCTAGGAATGTGGATGCCCAACTTTGCTTATAATAGCAGAGTGCAATTTTCTGATAATGTTTAGCAGTTATCTGCTGAAAACCAGGACTCCTCACAGTCTATTAAATTCTACATACAGAAACTCGAGTTCTCCTGAGTCCATTATAACACTTACATATCCTGGCTAGGTTTCCAGCAAAGACTGAATAACCACCATTAGTGCACAGGTTTGAAATTCCCTTTTATTTGACCAGTAATAATCCTTTTTTTTTCTCACTGTAATTAATCAGAAAGAACAACTTGCCATTTTGATTTCTAGGTAGTGCTTCATATCTATGAACAGTGTTTTAAAGTATGAGTATTCAGTAAGACATGATTTTCAGATACATATCTTAGCATCAATAATAGATATGCCAAAAACCAAAACAAAACAAGAGCATAGCAAATAAAGTTATAAATAATTAGATTGCCTTTGCCTGTGGCCCCCCCATCCCGCTCAGAGAAGAGGCAGAAGATAGTCTGCTTGGATGCTTACTGGTCACACATTACTGAAGTTGTCTTATGAAGGTAATTTCTCTGCTGGGACCAGCACTTACATGTGAATAGCTGTTCCTACAATAAAGCTGCTGTTGCATCTAATTTGACACAGGTTTATTATATTGACTACCTCCATAGTCACAGAGCAATCTTCCATGGCGTTGGAAGCTAGTATGTGCTCAGGGACCAAAAAAATTAAAAAAAAAAAAAAAGAAAAAAGAAAAAAAAATCTCACCACTGTTTCTGAACATGGATTTAGGGTCACAGAATGACAGAATGGATAAGGTTGGAAGAGACAACGGTGGGGTTGTCTGATCCCATCTTCCTGCTGAAGCAGAATCCTCCTAGAGTACATTGAGCAGAATTGCCTCCAGACTGTTCTTGATGACCTCCAGTGAGGGAAACTCCACAACCTCTCTGGACAATCTGCTCCAGTGCTCAGTCACTCACGCAATGAAGAGGTTCTTCCTCACATCCAGATGGAATTTCCTGTGCATCAGTTTCTGCCCATTGCCTCTCATTGTACTGCTTGGCACCACTAAGAAGAGCCTGGCTCCATTTGTCAGGTTTGTAATTCCCATAGGATGCAAGGGCTGTTCAAAAGACAGCTACTACCTAGAAAATCTGGGCCTTGGAGCCTCCAGTCATGCAGTCATGTTTAAAGCATAACCTGCCTGCTGCTGGTTACAATCTAGAGCAACTTTCAGGCTGCTACAGATTACATCACTGAGCAGACCCCAAGGCACCCCTTGGCAGCATAGCCAAGAGAGGGAAAAAATCCTTGATATCTCTGCAAATTCCTGATGGATTATCTGCCCCCATAGCCTCAAGGTGAATTGTACATTTGATATACATGCTCAAACCTAATTGTTCTCATAGTAAGACCCACAGGCTGGAATACATAGCTCTCAGCCATTCTTACAAAAAGGTAACAGATAACATGAATATTTTAAAAATCAACATAATTTTTCATATTTATACTTATTTAGAATCTTACATAGTGCATTTTTTTAATCCTAAGCATATTTCCTCAACAACACGGTTTATATAAAAAAAAAAAAAAAAACACAGCAAGGTAAACATTAAGAGAAAAAAAATTAACTTCTGCAGTAAAACAGAGTAATTTCCATTTCTCCAGTAACTCACCATCCTCTTACACACATACTAATTTAAAGATAGTCCCATCTAGAAAAAATAGAGAAACAGTGCAACTTCCTCATTTTTTATGATATTGCATTAACTGAGAGGGGGAAAAGATTGAAATGGTGCAATGAGGGAGAATTCTGATAAGTGATAACAGAGATGGATGAAGGTCGGGCTGGAAACGCCATTTAAATTTCCTTTGCCCTGAAATAAAAGTTACCAAAGGGAAAACTGGAAAACTGCCTGATGTAGAAGGCTCCTAACTGTTTTTTTCCACCTGGCAGGTTTCTTTCCTGTCTATGCAAGGGACATACAAATATAGCAAATGGCACATAGAATCTGGATTGAGTGCATTTTAGCCTCTAACCAGTCTCTTTTTTTGTCTATTCTCTTTCAGATGTATTATATACAAAAATAGGCAATTTGCACTATGAGGGAGCTAAAAAGCCCTCTTTCCATTAATGCAATTTCCTAGCCTGAAAGACTGCAAGGTAAGAACCTCAGAGAATAATTTCAGATAATTATCAAGATTTTCTAACTTTTATTCTTCCCTGTGGCCATTTTTTATAGCTGAACTGAAGCTGATGCAACCACCTGAATGAAAATTAGTACATGAGAAAGTTTGTAGGATTCATTTGTGGGGGTTGCAGATGTCTATTTTCCTTTGCAGCTGTGTTGGGGAGCAGAGAGATTAAGGATACCAAATGTTGCTGTTAAACACTCTCCTCCCCTTACTGTTGCCCTCTCAAGTGTGAGTGCAGGTAGTGCCCTTTTCCCTCAAAATGGTTGGAGCACCAGCAATTAGTTTATAATGTACAGCTGCTCTGTGCAGGCCACGAGTTAAACACATGCAGGAAATTATACACTACTAACAAATTGCATGGGAGAGCAATGCTGATGAACGTCTGTGGCTGGGCAAAATGTTCGACAAAATGGATGTAAGTGCATTATGGAGCCAAATATAACATCCTTTTAATAATGAGTGCTTTTGGAAGCAGGGGTTACTAAACAACAGGGGTTACTAAACAACAACCCCCTGCCACACACATTAGTCTTTCAGAACATGACTGTTTTCCACAGGGTAGCTCAGCTGCCAGTTCTTACCCTTCCCGGAGCATAATATGCCATCCGCTGACTCGCAGAGACTTCTGCTCTCCTCCTCTGTCATGTTGCACTTCCTTGAGTGCTGGCACAACTTTCCAAACCACCCATCCTGGCAAATGCATCGGCCACATGAGCAGATGCCATGGCCTACAATGACAGCAAGGTTGGTTATTAGCAAGACAAGCAGAAACCAGTGATGGTCGTCACAGCTTCAGACCTCTTTAGTGTGAAGTGTGTGCTATGGGATAGACAGAATAACTTCCCAGAAAAACTTCCCAGTGGGATGACCGTCTCCAGTTCTTTCATTTCTGTGTTAAACAGGGTGCCCTAGTGATGTGCAGAAAACAAATGAGGGAAACATCAAAGAAACCCTAGAACATGGGTGAAAGATAGATCCTAGAAGCCATAATTCATGCTTTAAAGAAGGGAGGGGAAAGATAAAATAGAATTTTTTGAGAATTATTTGTTTACAGAGATTAGTAAAAAAATGAAAGAATGTCAAATATTAAACTGAGTAGAAAATTTGGCCAGGAAGAAGGGGAAAGTGACAGCAAATACAGACAAAAATATAGGAATGGGGAATGGGGAAAAAAAAAGAAGAAAGGTCTCCCATCTAGAATTCAATTTTTCAGCTAATATTTCTGCAGCAGAGACAATAATTCCTTAACTAATTGGTTTACTGCAAAGCAAATTATACACACCAGTGAATTTTGTCCTATTCTACTTGCTATGTAGGGCAAGAGAGTAGAAATGAAGGCATTGAGATAATTTGGGAGCATGGGCTGGGAAGAAGGGAACAAGCAGTAGGAGTATCTGGCAAAACACTGAGCTGTAGGACGCAGAGAAGCAAAGCAGCAATTTTGTTTTTCTGATTAGTGAACTTCTCGTGAGCCAACAGTGCAACTTGATACTGTAAACTGAGAGGCAGCACTGGTAGAAGCTCAAAGAAACAAACCTGGTAGTTTGCTGTAAGTGGAACTCCTTCAACTTCACTGATGGCCAAATACTTTGAAAATTTTAATTCCAAAAATACTGGAAGCTCCAAAGTCTTGGAGCTGTCATTTACAGTGTCTAAAAGTTCAAAATAATTTTTGTATCCCAGAATCTATTGATCTTTGGGGGTTTTTATCATATTATCTATACACCTTTAAATACTCAATAACAAGGACACAGCCTTATTATGACAGTATTTCTACCCACTTCTAAAAATTGATAACTAGCAACAATAGTTATGCTATGTTGATGCTACATGAACTTCTGTGTTAGACTGGGGAACAAGAACAACTATATGACAAACCAAAATAGAAGAGGTAGAAAACAAGCATATGTACTTTCCCATATGCTCCTTCCAGATAGATTTCATGCAACTGTCTACATTAACTTACTAAAATTAAGCTTCTGTCGGAGCATTTTTATATACCTTATTTATTTTTAATTAGTAACATAGAGTTTAGATTAGCTCAACCAGTTAAGACCAAAAGATACAACTGGATGTCACTGATGGAAAATTATTTAAGAGACAAACACTTGCACTCATTTTAGCAATGAATAGTAAGAAATCCATGGTGATTTCACTGAGAAAATAATTTTATGGTGTTTTCCTTGTATAGTCATTATGTGTTACTGAATGAAGAGACTGATCATATCTGTAAAGCCTTTACACAAGTCAAATAAAAAGGTAATGAATAATCTATACATTTGCAGCAAACACAGTCTGCAGTTTACCACATAAAATTTGATTTGCATTTTCCTGTATTGACCATTCCTCTCCTCCTTTATGCCACATAAATCCTCAAAACACTAAGGATTCTCTTGCCTCAAGTAATCCATTTTACAAAAATAATATTTATTTCTAGCTGACACCAGCTCAGGCAGCTGCAGCTTGTTGGATGCCTCATCCTTTGGGGTGGCAAATGTACAAGTGCTTAGCCCAGAGCTTTTTAACTCCGAGGTATCTCATGTGTGTGTGGTAGCCTGAGAAAAACTGCTTTGCATGATTTATTTGTGAATATCCTCCTTGTAAATCACAGAGCAAAGGTTTAATCTGAATAGTTAAATGAGCATTTTATCATGTTAAGCAATTCATTTTGTCTGGACTTAGTAATTTAGTTTTTTTTTACCCCTAACTATTCAGATTAAGCAGATTTACTGGGAAGTGTTGGTCTATCATCATTTCAGACAACATAAAAGAGTTAAAATCACAAACATATGGCATTGCAAATCCTCATTCATAAACATCTATGTCAATGAACTTTTAAATATTTAATGGTGTTTTAAAAATTAATTGTCAAAGAATAAAGACCCTGATGGGGGAGAGGCAAAGAAGACAAAAATATGGTGACAAAGAAACAGTAATTTTGTTTATAATTGTAACTCAGATAACCACAAGATATAAATGTGAAATATGAATGCAGCAACAAAGCAAGATTTGACAGATTACTAGTAGGGGTCCTGAACCAAACTGGACACCAGGATGAATGATTTCTTGCCATGCCTGGAATAAAAATTGTGTTGTTCTGGGCAATTTCAGTTTGGGACTACTCATGCAGCTGTTGTCAGTGTTCCCCAAAAACCTGCATGATCATTTTGTAATACAAAAGGCACCACTACATGGGAACACCAGCACAACAAAAAACGTGAAGCAATCATTACAGAAGAAGCTGTTCTTATTTATAGACTAACCATTACAACCAGCAGATGTTCCTGAAGGGCAAACTGAGGCCAGACCCAAGCAAAATTTGGCACCTCAGGAAAACAAGTTTCTCAAACTAAAATAATATAATATAATATAATGTATTTTAACTGGATGAAAAATAAGAAGCTTTAAAAGTGTACTAAGAATATAAAAAATTACAGCATAACACAGGATCCTTGAGATAGAACACTACAGTAAATGAAACAAATATTTCTCTCTGTATTTAAATAGAAACAGGATTTCCATTTTTATTTTTTCTTTTACATTGCAGGACTTTCCATTATATTATTAACAGGAGAGAATATTAAACCACATCTATCTGGAAGAAATATTTCTAAGGGGGCAAGTTTCATTATCCTGCCCAACTATGCTAAACAAGTTGGTAAAAACATTACTAGAACCCTGATTTGTATTTTTATTGAATACCATAAGACCGGAACTGTTGTGACAGCTGCAGTTGGAGAAGCCTAATATAAATGTGAGGCAAAATACTGACTGTCTATTATATTTTCAAAGTATGTCAGTTGGTCTTGACTAAATCTAAGGTAGACTGTGGCTCCAGTTTGAGCAACACAACAGTCAGTAACACCTTCAAGTGAAACACTGCAGTGAGAAGGGCCAATGCCATCCTCACATCTACCTAACAGGAGAAAAGTGAGAAGGAACAGAATTAGAGCATTGATGAGGTGGGTATTAAAGTATTGCAACTCTGTGATGTTCAAGTTTGAAGAGATTTCTGCAAAACTTGGAAGGCAATAAAAAGTTCCTAAGAATTCAAAGGGTACCAAAATGGGGATTCTCAAAATACCAGAGAAAGACAAAGCAAGAAAAAAAAAGCTGATACTTACAAAATCATTGAAGAAATGAACCAGAATTTCAAACAATGGTGATGACTATTAGAAGAAACTTGCAAGTGATGTTGGCATGTCTCAGGAGTCCTGAGAGCATGGCCAGCTCAGAGACAGAATTTTGCTTCACACAGCGCACAGTGCACAGAACTCAGTGTAGGGGAAGGAAGCATGGGTATAGTCTAATGGCTGTTTATAGCCTAATAGAAAAGCTCAAACAGAAAAGCTCTTTCGGATTTACAAATTAATATCTATTAATCAACTTAAATGTTAATGTACTAGCAATGAAATGGAGATTGATGATTTTGAAGAGGAAGACATTGTAAAGCCTTTGTAGTTCTGTAGTAAATTGCACTGAATTAGCTGAAACTGTAAGTTTTTTGATTTACATCATGAAAGATGAAAATGTGAGAGACGTTGATACACCCCATCTTTCCTTGAGTCACTTTTCTTCCCACATATTGATAGTTCTGGGCATATATTAAGGAAGTACATTTCACCATGTCCCTTAAAAACAGTACAACTTCATATTAAACTTTGTTTTCCTTTTGTTTACAAAGAAGTTTATACACACAGAAATAAATACTCATCCACTTGGGAAGTTCCTTCAAACACTAAGGCCTTGTACCTCACCGAGGTCTTAAGCTTTTAATATGCAGGCATGGAATCATTAACTCTCTACTTAGTGTTGTAAAAATTAAACCCTAATTCACACTAGTTTTATGGCAGTTAGACTATGACTTCTCCACTATCTAATACAGTCATTTTTGCTGTTGTTAGCACCGGTTTTACTCAGTAAAAATGTGTTTGAATTGTTGGTTTGCTTTTCTTTTTGGGCTTTTTTTTCTTTCCTCAGGAGAAAAAATTGCATTATTCAATTAAAAAATCATAATAAAACCTCTCTATTAAGAAGTGTATAAATAGTATATGTAGTGAATTCTGTAACAATTATATGTTTTTTAGATTCCTCAGTCAAAAGAAGATGGTCCCTGCTCTATTTTCAATAGAACAGATGAAAGACTTATTGCGTAGGATATAAACTCTTATTTTAACATGGGAGGAACCACAGAGAAATTACAGGTTCAATGCAGATGCCCACTGCCACTGGACACACCCTAAGGCATCAAAGACATTTCCATAATGGCAGCAGCAAGGCAGGCCCCCCTGTGTCCTTGTGGAGCCAAGCTGGGGTCAGGCAAGCATAGTCTGGGGAATCAGAGATGATAAAAGTTGCTTTACTTTAGGCAGCTGAAGACTTTTCAATTATGTGCTATATAGTTAGAGAAGCCATGCCAAATTCAGTAGTTAGATTCATATTTATGAATTGTCAGACCAGTCAGTGCCAAAAGCTGTCTTTTTTTTGGAAGGTAGACAGGTATTATTTTTCTTTCCTAACTTTTTTTTTACATATTTTAGAGAGTTCCACAAATGTCTTATATATGTCTGTTTCTGTGGATCAACATTAGTGCAAGAAATGAGTAATTTGTCTGATAGCATTTGTACCATAATATCAATACTTAGCTTTGCTTAATGAAGCATAGAATTAATCATAGCTTTCTCATTTCTATGGTTGTGGCCTTATTGGTCTTCATGTTATCTGAAAATATCATGCTTCTGTTTCACTGAACAGATGACAAAATAAATGTCATTCACGATTTCTGCAGTATGGACCTAGAACTTTCATTAAAAAAAAAGATTTTACATTTTCTGTTGTATGTCTTATATTCCAAAAAAAAGAAAAAAAAGGCAGTACTTTCCCTGAATCCAATTATTTAGCCTGGCTGGATAGTAAAGAAAATTTTATATTCAAAGAAACATGGCAATTAGGGACAACTTCCAGCAGACTTTTGAGAGGGACCTTTACCATTGTACATCCTGGTGATGACTGTGCAATCCTAGAATCCATCGCTACTTATAAGAATGTGATATGGAAGTTTCTGTCTCAGTTTTAAAAGTTTAAATCATTGGAAAGCTGGGAATTGTGGCTTAAGGTATATGTATGCTTTACAAACTTCAGTTTTTCCCTCATTCCCTGGTGATATGTCGAGACTTACATTGGAAATGTTAGTACTGGTGAGAATGGTGTATGGATGGAAATGTGTGAGTAAGCACCAGAAGAAACACCAGAATGAGGTCAAATACGTGAACTACATTGATAACCAACAACACATTCACAGGAAGAAACTAAGGAATGTATTTTATCAAAATCAGAAGTGCTGCACTCTCATAAAACAATTATATGATGAATGTCATGATAACTTGGCAGAAGACTGTGTGCTTAACAAAAGATAACAGCACAGACATAGCACATAACTTGTGTGATTCCTTTCCTCATAGCCACAACAAGAATAGCACTGTCCTAAGAATGCCAAAAATCAGGAAGCACAGACAAAAGGCACCAGACTTGCCTGAGGTTTACAGCGATAAAAGTAAGCAAAACTGTGAGTCAAAAGGATCACCCTAACTTTGGGATTCTAAATATATAAAAGATGTATTTAAAGACTAGTTTGTTATTGTCAGTCAAGAAGAAAGAAAAAGACCTACAGAGAACTTGATGGGTGGTGTCCCTTGTCCATGTTCTGTGTCACACACCAGGGATCCTAACCAAACTATTAAATGCAGACATTTTGATGCTTGTATTTGGGTGTGAGAATGTAAGTGAATAAAATCAATGAAAGAAGGTGTTTGAGTGGTGAAAATTAATTTACTTGTGGATTTTCTAAAAAAAAAAAATAACTTCCCCTCTCATAAAGTTTCAAGTAGAATTTTTGCTGTACTGTTTTCTTACACTTAGAGAACAGAGAGATGTGAAGGCAATTCTGAGTAAGGAGGGAAATATAAATTACTTCAAAATTTGCTCCAACAGTAAGTCATCTGTTATAAGCCTTTATAATACAACCAGAATTTCAAACTAATGATAACTAACGCCTTTTACCAAAAAGCATTGGTATAAACAAACCAAAAAATATCTGCATTTACTCTTTGATGTGGCATGACACAACTGAATTCCCTACAGCTTTAGGATTGGATTTTGATGAGGATTTTATTTTGATGTGCTGTGGCCAAAACAAATAGTTAAAAAGTCATCAAAGTGGAATTGCTCACTTCAAAATCAGAAGAAATCAGACTTAAAGTATTCCATTGTCACCAGTCAAAGAACTGGTTTACTGGAATGATCAGTCTCAGTTGTTTCTTAGTGTTGAGGACAGTGCAAACATCTATGAATAAACATTAGAAGTTCACATCACAGCTAATGTTCTAATTGATAGCCCACTGTTTGCAGCACAGGATGATATATTGATCTAATACAAAATGGGTGCATCCATAGAAATAGATGGGAGTCTTGCTATGAGTTACTTGTAACAAGTTTAAACCTTTGCTAATGATCCTAATTTCAAACAACTTTTTATTAGATTTATTGTGTTTGGTTTTATTGCAAAGTTTTTTATCAACATAATCCTACAGGAGCTTGTAGCATGCAGAGGACCCCAAAGGGTTTTGTTTCATTCCTTCAATTGTTGTTACTTGGCTGTGACAAGAACTCATAGCTAGGCCAATAATCATTCAGGGAACAAATCAAAGTGAATGGAGTTAAGAGCATTATCAAATCAATTTCAAATTGGTCTTTACTGTTGTTCTGAGTTCTTGTTGTCTGCCTTCTCGCAATCCTGAAAGAGTAAAAAAAAACAAAAAATGGACAACGATCAACCTAGTGAGGTGGAGAAGCCAATGATGAAATCACTGAAAAACATGACTGGGCACAGAAAGGAAACTAAGAACACTCGAGAGCTCAGGACACACCTGCAGCGAGCAGCACAGACATAACCTCAGAAGGCAGGGAGAAGTATCACTCACCAGGATGCAGGATGAGTAAATATCATGTCAGGTGTAAAAAGACAACACAGCCTTGCCAAGAAAGAATTTGTGCTGGCAAGCCTGTGATCCTCTGGTCATGTGTGTGCACTAAAACCACTTAACTTGCACATGAAAGACTCAAAGAACCAAATAAAGCCAAAAGAAATGCGATGTTAAATAGTTCTGTGGATCAACACTGCAATATAACTGGGAAAATCTTGCATAATCAAAAAACCTGAACTGTAGGGAATGGGCCATTAGGTAGAATATCTCTACCTCAAAAAGACTGCATGAGACAATGTTGCCCTGAGTTTTGCAGTTCTTCGATGTTTTCATTCTTCTGTAACAGTTTCTCACACACTTTCTGTAAACATAGCCATGTTTTTCTAACTGTGTTCTATTACTTGCATTCCTTTCTTCCGGGTGGAGATGTTTGATGGATTCTTCCTTTGACCAGTGTGATTGAGGGGTGGCAATTTCTCCCTCCAATCCACTGTGGTTTCTAAGAAGAGATATAAATAAAGTCCGGGGTCTCTTGGCCCCCTTTCTTGGCTTCTCTCTCCGACAGGTGTCTGCGTGCTTCTTTCGTGTCCAAGTGCGACAAGACATCTCCTCCAGACTCAGCATATTAAGTCTCTGTTCAGAGGCACAGACAAAGGAAGTGGAACACAAAGAAAGACCTGGAAAGAACGTCAAGGAAGGCAAGTCTCCCTCTCCACTCCACTCTGCTGAGGCCCCACTTGGAGTACTGTGACCAGCTCTGGGGTCCCTAGTACAAGAAAGACATGAATCTCTTGGAGCAGGTCCAGAGAAGGGCCCCAAAAGTGGTCAGAGGGATGGAGCACCTCTCTTATGAGGAATGGCTGAGAGAGTTGAGATTGTTTAGCCTGGAGAAGAAAGGGCTCTGGGGAGATCTTACTGTGGCCTTTCAACGTTATAGAGTGGGAGTATAAGAAAGATGGAGAGAGATTTTTTTACCAAGGTCTGTAGTGATGGAACAAGAGGTAATGGTTTTAAACTGAAAGATAGCAAGTTTAACTTGGATGTAAGGAAGACATTTTTTTATGATTAGGGTGTTGAGACTCTGCAACAGGTTGCCAAGAGATGTGGACTCCCCATCTCTGAAAATGTTTAAGGCAGGGTTGGATGGGACTCTGAGCAGCCTGGTCTTAGTGAAAGGTTCCCTATCCATGTCAGGGATGGTTGGATATATGATCTTTAGAGGTCCCTTCAGCTATTCTGTGTTTCCACAATTATATGAATCAATTTCTTATAGCAGAGTGCTGTGAAATCTATGCCAAGTCCTCCTGTAACCTCTGTCTTAGTGGAGACACAAAGTCTCTATTCTTGGTACTGCACTGAGGGACAGCTGAATTTTTAAGCGAATGACTCACTAGAATCATGCAGACACATGGCAATAGGGTCTCACTCAGTTGTACCCTAATTTATCATAGCTTTTGCCTCATGTCTTCCTATCATTGCATGGGCAGCTGGTCTGGAAAGCAAGCTATTAATCAATCTCTGCTGGCTGGAGAAGACTGGCAAGAATTCCTATTCAGATCATTTAGGCTGTCATTCACATTTCTCATTTCAGCATGCATTTAATCTGAAAATACCAGTCTTCCTTCTTTGTGCTTACAGGCACTGAGTGCTCACTGTCAGATCCCACCCAGTCCTGCTTATAATTCTCTGAAGACAGATTTACTAGCAAGGGCTTATGTCCTGACTGTGTTTGCCTAGGTAGCAACAGTGGTAGGAAAAGAGCAATGAAAAGAGCACAAGGAAAGAGGAGGGAATAAGCAGTTCAACAAAATGTTCCAAGAATTTCAGGCTGAGACAGAAGCAGTGGCAAACCCCAAAGGAAGAGAGGGAGATGTGTGTGATATTAGTGCAAAATTAATAAGAAAAGTTCTGTGAATAGATAAGAATAGAAAGAAAATACGGTTAAAAGGGGTAAAATATCCTAAAAAGGGAGATATGTGAAATATTGTATAACAAAGGAAACATTCAAAATGTTATCAGGAAAGAAAGTGATAGCCAAGCAAAACATCTGACTATTACTAAAGAGTAGAGATAAAGCTATCAGCAACATCAGAAGCTATTGAGGATCTGAAAAGGAAAACAGTGACAGAAATTCCTACATTCAGTCAGAAACTGTGGGAAGAGACATTTCAATGAAGCTGAAGGAAAGATGAAGTCACAGAAAAGGCATAATAAGTAAATGGCTTATGAGTTTGAAGGTGAGGGAAGTTCATTTGCTAAATGATGAGTGAACAGGAAACTGCAATTAATGGGGACCCTCCAAAGATAAACATTTCTGTACTTTGTACTTACACCTAATTAGGTGCTCCCCTAAATTGCTGGGGTGCAGGGTGACCTCTTGAGGTAGGTGTATCAGAAGCAGAAACAGATATTGGATGATCAAAAAAATAATGTTTCAGGATCTGACAGCAGTGAAAAAAAAAGGAGGAAAAAAGTAGAAAGAATAATTTAAAAAATAATTAAAACAAAAATTAAAACCCAGTAAGCAGAGAGGGGAGAGCGAGGAGAAATGAGGAAACAAGGGAGGGATCCATTTCAGAGCTCCAGCAATCAATAGAAGGAAAAATGGTATATGAAAAAGAACTGCATGATTAATAAGATATCTGTTCATTAATTTGAATCTCAGTGCACGTCACATGGAATACCCAAAAAAGTGCAAAGAAACATTTCTGTAGCATAAGAACAGAACCAGAGGAAGGGAAAACTGGTTCTTGTTTGCAAAAGAACAAAAGTGGATGGAATCATGCAGTAATAGCAACATACGAACATATTTCAAGGAGTAAATTACAACCAAATCTAGAATAAACTGAAAATATCTCAAAGTATATTTAGAAATATAATAGACAGAACAAGAAATTAAATACCAAGACTATTAAATAAATAATCTGCCAATGACTTATGACCAAAATCCCAACAGATCTACTGCATAAATCCTACAATGTTTAGAGGATAGTATTAGCAGTGGCATGACTTCTAACTGGGAAGATTGAAACTCGAAATACCAGCTTCACCTCATCAAATTACGGCAGCTGTGAGTGAGCAAAGGTGCTCTAGTCTCCCCAGAGGTACTTCAGAGGTCAGCTCACATCTTGGTGGATTTAATTATCACCTTATGCCATGCTTCCTCCTCTCCTTTTATTTGCCAGAAAGCACAGGACAATAGGATTCCTGATTTGGTGCTTATTCTATGATTTTGGAGAAAGAATTAGGAATTAACTCAGCTCCCTGAAACAGAAAAAATCACAGTCTGGCCTTCTGAAGTCCTGTCAGATGCTGTGCAATGCAATTTCAAACAGGGCATAGTCACTTGAATTGCATTTTCCCATATAATTCCTCTCACCTGAAGAGAATCATTAGTAACTGAACTATGACTGAAAATGGAAGTGGAAAAATTGAGTTTGAGACTCATAAGTTGACTCATAAGTCATAAGACCTGCCTCCCCTTTGCACTTGTTTGTTCAAAATTAGGAAAAAAAGCTTACAGCATATGGGCTTTGAAATCAGTAATTAATTTCTGCCATTCTCTTTGGACAAAGCTATTTAGAATAAAGGGAAGACTTTATTTAGGTAAGAGTGTGACCAAGATTGTCTCCTGCATGGTAGAAAACTGAATGCTGGCTCAGTTGTTGAGGAGATTGTTCACTTAAGTGTGAGGTGCTCTAGCCAGCAACAATAATCAACATTATTTCTGTATCCTTCCCAATAAGGAAAAATGGAATTTTTGTCTATATTTTCCAAAATGTGCCATATCATTAGCAATATTAACATGGAAGCACAGTTGATGAATAATGTAGAATATGAATGATATAAACAGAAGATATTTTTGATAATGGCTGATCATTAATTTTGTTACTCAATTATTTAATTTCTAACAAATATGAAACAGCTTTTCAGTGCTTTTCAGTGCCTTTATGTTCTTTACACAAAATTAAATTTCAAATTATTCTTTTTCTACACACTCCTATCATTGAATTACTCTGTTGTGAACTATTTTTATGGCTGGTTAGATATTCAAATCACAATTTTCTATATACGGCAGACATCTTGAAGAAATATTCCCTGTAGTCAGAATTTTTTACGTGCACAAGGATCATGAAGCAATACATTTTTTTCCTACCTAGAAATAAGGAATACAGTACAATGTGCCGTTGTTCATACCAACAACTTTACTAATATTTAGAATCAAAGAATCATTTAAAAAATAAAGCAAATAAAATCTAGAAAGAGAGCATTTAGGATAAATACTATTCACCTGCTTATAAAATGCCATGTGGTGTGCGTGCACTTACATATCCAAAACTACCTTGAAATACTGCTATACACCAACGTACTTTACTGAAAAATCACAAAGTAAGGTTTTCACTGTCAACACTAAAATAAGCCATCTGCATCTACAATTACCATGACTGTCTCTCAAGCATTTTAGATTCTTTCATAACACATTTTACTACTTTTTGAGAAAACAGGCATATCGCTGTCAGTGAATATGAAACACTTAAAAGTTTTGCTGGTCATTAGGACCTTTAGGTTTGTTACAATACCCTCAGTAAATCATCAGTTCTACTAAACATGAAATAAAGTAACCTAATGTTTTGATTTTTCTTTAAATGTCTGTATTCCTCTCTAATGAACATTGATGGAATTTAGGATATACTACAGGATTTACATTGATGCTACTAAGTGTATTTAACTGATTTCAGTGTTAGTGTTCCTGAAGTCTTAAAATAAATATCAACTAACATATTCAATACTTTTAGTGCATGTTTCTTACAAAAATCTGCAATCCATTGTAATTAGTCAGTGATGTAAATAGTCTATAGGGACATTACACTATAAAATCAAGGGTAACAGAAAGCTATAAACTGTCAAGATTTAGTTCTGTTATGTTGTTAAATTATGCTATGTTATGTTATGTGAAATTAAGTGAACACATACCCCCACAGACATCACCATCTGCATTTTCACACTGTCGATCATCACATTCACAGTTTTTGCCATGAACTCGGTTGTCTCCTGGAGGGAAACAAGTGCATTGGCCACATTCACATTTCCCTGTAAGAATAAATAATTGGTAGAGTCATGATTTCAGTAAAGTAAAATAAATTAAATAAACCCCTAAATTTATGCTACATCCTACCCCTCAAAGACAAATGACAAGTCCTTCTGTATTAATTAAAGGATGGCACATAAACACAACCAAAAACAAACAAACAAAACTTAGCAAAACAAAATTATTCCTCCTCCATGGCAACCAGATGGAAAGTATATCACTGTTATAATCTTAGTGGAAACAGCAACAATAAGCAATCACTAGCCTTGTATGTTTTTCATATCTGAACTTGACATAACTGAGCTGGCCCATGCTTATCTGCATAATTAACCTCTATAATTGATCTAAAATATTTAGCACATACCTCAGAAACTCCAAAATGAATGTGATCAGAATTAAAGTCTATGCACAGAGCTATCTAAGATAGTCTCTATTCATGTAGAAGAATAATTCCTCAAATATTCTGTCAAGCTTTTTGAAAGCAAGAATCCCTATAATTTTTCTTGTCTAGATTTTAGGAAATAAGCACAAACTCTGTCAGAGTTCTCCCCTTCCATCAGACTATTTACAGGAAAGTTCCCCAGAGCTTAAAGGGCCAACAGATTTATTCAAGCTCCCACAGATTCTCCACTCCAAAACCCTCAGAGCAATGAGTACTAAATGGCCAAATGTGGGAAAAATTAATATCAAGGACAGTCTTACACTGCACATATCCAAGACAAACTCATTTCAGGTAACATGGGTCCTAACTTCTAAGAGGTTGCCTCTGCATGTTTTTAAATTATTTTATGTAATGCTGGTGTGAGAATGTTCTAAATATGATACAAACCTTGGACTAAGCACATACATTTATACAGGCTCATACATACTGATGGGCTTGGGAAAAGATATTGTTTGTAAAAAATGGCCACCAGAGAAACGTATTGGAATTCAGAAAACCTGATCCTATTGATTTAATTTAATCACAGCATCAGTGAGACTCAACTTTGGCCTGGTCACTGCTCTACTGACTGCAAACCCTAAATTTACAGTATTGCTAGAAAGTAAAAAGTATCCTCCAAGTGCGGTCTTTCATTATGTAGCCAGATAGTTCATGACACACTACACTAATTTTTTCAGCATTTGCTGAAATATTTTACTGAATGGGAAAGGACTGTTAATGAAAGCCTTAGTGGAGTTTTTCTTACTGTAGGTTTTGTGACAATAAAACCTTTTAGGGTAATGTACTGGCAGATAATTATTAATATTCTTTTTATCCCAACCTCTAACTTTAATTTGTTATATTTGTGTCTGGGCTTTTGGGGCTTGTTTTTTTGTTTTTTTTTAAGCAGGAATAGGGAGAGGTTTTATTAATTATGGGGAAAAAAATCCTAGCACATTTTATAGTTTCTATACTCATCTTCCTAATCCTCAATGTACATTGCACTTTTGAGCTGATATTTTATGCACCAGGACTCAGTCTAGAAGGACATAAAGTTCAAGACGTTTTAAAAAGGCATGCTAACAAAGAGAACTAGAGCAAATACTTCTTGATACCTTTATGATATACATAGTTTAAAAACTATGTTGCATTGGCAATTTATGAGGATGCTTGTTCTGGAAACAAACTTCTCCTAGGAAGTGCATCTACCACAACACAAAATAGAGTTGTGGTTATTTATCATGTCAAAATTTAAGATATGATTGTCTACAGAAGAAATGATGCTATTTGCCTGCATTCTCTAAGCTATAACTATTTGTCAAGGACAGCCACATTAGAAATCAGAAAAAATTCCTTAGTACTTAAATATACAGACAATTTTATTAAGTCTAATTTGTCACTGTTTGGGGCTCTCATAGGCTCTTTTTATACATCCACCTTAGACAACATGATCACTTTTACAAAAATGCCACATCACAGTGTCCCAAGGAACAGTCAGTAACCTGTAGGCTGAGAGGTACCTGATGAACAGGACTATCTGTTGTGAAGACTATAAAATAGACAAAAGAAGAATCTTCAATAGTGGTATCCTGGCCAGTCATTGCTATAACAAGGATGCCTGAAGATGATAAAATCATTTTAAGCAAGCTGCTTTGACTAAAAGAGTCATCAGAGATGGAAAATCCTCCAGAGGAATGAGCAAAAGTGAGCAAAATCCTCTTGTAATGAGGATCCTGCATGTTCTGTAACTAAGCATTATCTTCTGTAACACTTAATTTAATAAGTCAGAATGACCTGGGCATCCTGTGGCTGGTCATTTGTGCTGCAATAAGAACAGGTTCCGCTCAGTTCCTACTGCAAGTTATATTTATTCATTTTAGTTAGTGTACAACAGTTTCACCAACAGAAAAATGGAGGGAAGCCTATCCCTGAGCAGATTGGGTACATTTTTGTCATGTAAGACATATAAGATCAAAGGAAAATTAGTCCCTACTTTCTCAGTCTGTACCTCATATTTTATTTTGCCTGGCTCCCACCTAAGTTCAGAGTACGGTTTAGCTCATCTGACTGCAGACCTCAGCAGAACTGAAAGTGTCTTGAAAATAGACAGAAACCTCAGTTAGCAAGTACTCTGGAAAAGGATTTCTTTGAGCTATTTCTTTACTTTTAAATATTCAAAGACAGAGTTATAGTAGCTTAGTACTCTGCTGCTGAAATTGATACTCAAAATATTAGTTCCTTTACTTTTACAAATGTTACAAGATCAGCATGAGAAATTAATTTAGTGGTGTTACTAAATAACTGCAACTCTGTACTGGCTATAAAAATATTTTGCCTCCAAAAGTAGTCAGATTTTGGTTAGATTATGTAGGATGGGCTCACTCTGAGGAGATAATTTAACAGAGAATTAAAGTCCTACTGCTTCTGAAGCTATCTGCTACTGAAATATCAGAAGACACACCTGATTCTGTGACCTTCTTAGCTATTGTGATAAAATACTTACCAAACAAATTCAACCATTCAAAAGTAATTTGAAGCTCACATTATACTGAAAAGAGATCATCACTTTACTAAACATACCCTTTCTTTGTATAGAATAATAGGTTTACCATAGCAACATGATTATACAAGGAAAGCTACTGCTATACACATCCTAAATTCTCTTTAAATTCCAAGGCATACAGTAGCAATTAAACAAGGGCTGACTATAATATTCTGCACCTTTTCAACCATCTGTGCAAGAGCTACACTTTTTGAGTAAAGAGAAACCAGTTGACCTCAGATATTTTATAGCAAGTGACTTCCACTCTTCCTTGCTAAACAGGGAGATTAAATGTCATCTGATGGTTTCAGATGAAGGAAGCTATATGATGGAAGTTGCATTAGCTAGTAGCATTGAAAAGGTTAATATACTTATTGCAATGCAAGATGCTAAGAATAGAATAATTACACCAGACATTTATTTGCCTACAGTCAATATTTCCTCATACTTCTTCCTCCCATTGATGTCAATAGGAGTATTAACTCATTACTAATAATTGTTAATATTTGAAGAGTGTACAAAAGATCAGCTTAGGTTGGTTTTTTTGTTGTTGTTGTTGTTTTTAAAGGGAATTAAAGTGCCACATCTCATTAAAATACAAGTTCGTTAGATAATTGACTCTGGAATTCTAAAACAAATGCTCTAAGCATTTAGCTTTTGATTCTATTCCCCATTTACTTTAGAATTTTTTCATTCCTTATATCCAACATTTACAAAAACACAACTAAAGTAAACAGTGCCTAGATCTACATTAAACTTGCCCCCATGCAAACTGCAGTGACCATTAGCTGCCTGTATTCAAATCAATTTCCAGCTGCCTAAACAGATTGACTGAAAGTCTCCCTTGAACAGGCAATTGTAATTTTAAAATACTCTGCTGGAAGTATATAATTTGTATAATAATGCTGTGTTATTATGTGTTTTACCCTATTATTGCCAGCAAAAGTACCAGGAAGAAACAGTAATAGTTTTCAATGTAAAAATAAACACTGCATATAATAAAGTATACTTCATTGTCTTTCCCTGTCTATAACTCTACAACATACAGGATTCTTCTCTGAAGGATTATGAATTTTTATCTTCTAAATGAAACAAATAAATAGAGCCATTTTAAAATTTTTGGTTCTATGTGTAAAGAATACAGTGCCGAATTGCACTGAGGCTGTGGCAAAAGCAAGCCAGGTTCATTTGGCATATCAGAAAAATGGTGTTTCAGGCTACTGATAAATAGGAGGGAATCTGCGTTTAGTAAGGACTTTTCTGCCCCATGTCTGTCCCAGGTTTAACATCTGAAAGCATCACCTATCAGAAATTGCAATTTCTTTGTTATCAAGTAATCTCAGGCAACCTGAGCACATTCAGTATAGCTGTTGTGTCTTTCTGCCAACAGAACTCATTTCATGCTGGATGTGAACAAGATGATCTAAAACAATGTTCAGAAATGGCAAATCAGAGAAGAGGCATGGGAAGATTTGTACAGAAGATCACAAAGTTTCAGTGGACACAAAGGGTGAGGGGAAGCAGATGTGGCTGAAGGAAGCAATAGCATGTAGCAGATTCAAGCAAGGCAAGAGAAAATCCACTTCATTGAGCGGTGGAGGGAAAAAAAGGCCAGTGAAGGGAATAAACAGTACCACAAGATGGGCAAACAAACTGCAACACTTGCCAAAAATAGGGTGGCCAATATCAATGTGCCTTGCTCAGTCTGAAGTGTTAAGAGCAGTACACTCCAGCTGAGCTTGATCAATGTGGAGAAATTTATAGACTCAAGCAGAAAACAACTTCAGTGGCTATGCATTGTGTGTTTTGCATGCCCTATTCAAAAAATCACCTAGAATTAATTCCCATCTAGAATGGCTTTAAAAAGAAATTAATATAGAAATATTTTCCTGACTAGAAAAAATAATTCTGCCTTATATGTGGACATATCCTTGAGTTTTAAAACGTTGGCAATTTGGATCTGGTTGCTTGGGTGATTTATGAGGTGCCAGAAAAAGGGAACCTTTGGAAGCATCTTAAGTATGTACAAAAGTATCCTTAGAACCTCTTTAAATGCATGTATATCTAACTGGTCTCATGCAAGATATGAACCTGCACCTGCAGCTATGCTGGGAAAAAAAAATTCCTTTTCTAAAAAACTTTATGAACTTATATCAGTATAAGATACAAGAACCACAAAGAATTTCTTTTCTTAGTCTGCACAGTATTTCTCTACTAGGCTGTTAGGGGTTTGGGGTGGAGGGCTCCTTTAGGTGGAGATCACTTGAAAATTGGGTCCAAATTGGGGCTTCCACAAAATGTTCAAGTAACAAGCACTTTTTTTTTTGTTTTCTGTAATAAATTATGAAAAATACATTTGTGTATTTATCTCCTCATACATAAGAAAAAACATTCTGCAATTATTACAAGAATAACTACTTGCTTGGATTTGGATTGGGAACTAACTATCTCTTTCTAAATCAATATACCGAAAGCAAAGATGCCTTGAGTCTACTCATAAAGAGATTATTTGCAGCATGACTGACCCAAGACCTCAACTAAGGATATAAAAGCTCTAGAGAAGGCCTTAGCTGAATCATACCAGCATAAAATTAAATGAAAATTGCTTTAATAAATCTAAAGTAATTTCCAAACTTCAGATTTTTGTACTCCTTATCTTCAAGAATTTTGTACGCTGAAGTAAACTTTTAGCAGTTTGGAGATTTTTATTTAAATAACATGTACAGTAGCTGAAGCATATAATTTGGTTAAATATCTGTATTTTTCTTAGTCTTGTCACTTCTCAGCTGCAATATCTGCATAAGCTAGTACATTCAGCACTATCAACAGGTCTGAAATAACTGTAATCAACTAACTATTACCATATAATTATATGATACACTTTAAAGACTTGTATTCCAGGTTGCATTATCTACAGGGTACTTTCACTAAATGCTTTTGTTGTTACATGTTCTTATTCTAATTTCCATGTCCTGCTTGGAAAGCCCACTCCAAATCTGTGTTCTCAGTGACACAGGGCCATCCAGTATTACATGGAACTTCACAGTCCCATGTGAAAAGGCCAGGAACAGGTTGAAAACCTTCACAGCTTCACAGCAATACAGTGACGTCATGGTGGCTCTGAAGACTTTATCTTTTTCCTTTAAGACAGGGTACTTAAACTCCCATGTCTGCTTATCACCTACAGTCAGTGTCTTGCAAAGGATGTTGGTATAAATATT
Source organism: Climacteris rufus (assembly GCA_013398175.1). Classification (NCBI taxonomy): domain Eukaryota; kingdom Metazoa; phylum Chordata; class Aves; order Passeriformes; family Climacteridae; genus Climacteris; species Climacteris rufus. Next base: position 496,334 of record VZRZ01008040.1, read on the forward strand.
TGGCCTAAGAAGAATAGCAGAAATTCACAAATTAAGAAAGTCTTTTGTTAAAGCTGCCTGAGACTTTCCACTACTGTATGTGTTTTAAGAAGTTGTTCACTCATACAAAGTACCAAGTTGTCCCTCATATAACAAGATATAATGGGCATATTTTTTTAGAAAAGGTACATTTCTTTTAGTCTTTTGTAAATTGAATCACTTTATGATGTGAAAGAGCACTAAAAGAGGTCTGTCAGTCTAGTTTGTCCTTAAGGGTAAAAAAACCCTCAAAACACAAAATAACAAAAAACAAAACAGAAATAACCCTAAGATAAAAAATCTCAAGAAATAGAAGTATGCTATCCCAAAAAGCACAACTTTCACAACAGTGCCAATAAGAGAATATCCAGTATTGTAAAAGCAAGTGTTATGCAAGAGCAATTTCAAATGGCTGAGACTTGTCCCCCAGCTTTAGAACACACACAATGTATGACTGGTAGCCTGATTGCACAGTATGGTATCTGAAGTAAATGCTTTTTCTTTGTGACAGTCTAACAGTGAAATGCTTCCTTAGATAATTCCACTTACCAGCACCACATTACAGATTTTGCATCAGATAGTCTTTTACAGATCTTGTTGATCAGCACTACTGATTTGTATCTGCTTTCCCATGCTGCCTTTCTTTTTTTTGTTGTTGTTTTTTTTTATTTTTCCCCCTCCCTCTGTTTAAAAATTTGGGTAAAAAATACTGCTGCACTTTAGTTTCCTCTTCAGATTGTGAAGTTGACATCTGTTATCATCATCAAGCTGACATGTTTCCTCCATCTGCCTTCCCTTAGTAACACTGCTTTGAGGATACACTCCTTGAAGGCTCCTATTGTGTTTCTGAACAGCCAACATGGAATTTCTAGAGGAGTTCCAGGAGAGGAGTCATCCAGAACACCCCTACCCACTTTGCAGGAGCAGGATTTTAGCCGTATGCATCACTTTTCCTGGTGACATCTTCCTCAGGCTCTCCCACCGGGGGCATGTCCCTGACAGTTCACGCACTATATTAAGGGGACAAGTAGGACTAGGAAGGCAATTACTTCTCTGTTCGAAAGAAAGGTGATAGTCAGAGTCACCACACAGAGGAGAGATGTGTGAAGAAGACAAGAAAGAAGGTGGCAAAACACTTTCTAAAGAAATGGGTTGTTAAGGCAGAGGAGAGTGGAAATTAAAGGGGAGGAGAAGGAATACATTGGGGGAAAAAAAAAGAGAAAAACTAGACATCACAGTGAATGTCACTCTGAAGATGTGCAAAACCTAGATTTCGGCAAGCCATCATCTGATTTTTAACTGCCCTTCCTCTCCTCGTCTCTCTTTCATTCTTTCCCTCCAAAATGCTTTCTATAACACAAACTATCAAGAAAAAATGCTGCAAAGAGATGCCAATAAATCAGGAAAAGGATACAAAGCATTCTACTAAAACTAACATCTTCTCCATAGAATTTTAAAAATGAAGTTATGTTTGATTTAAAGGATCTGACCTGAGAATGCTTTCTCTTCACCTTGACAACTATCAGGAAAAATAAGTCTCATTTCCTTTTCAGCCTGTCTGGCTGTCTGATGCTTAGCATAAGCTGCTATAAAATATTTTCTAGCAAAAGCCAAGCACAATAAAGAGGCATAATCCCAAAGTGAAAGATGAATGAAACACAAGGCCATTGTTCAAGAAGCCGTGATGACTTTTGAGCCATTTAGAGCTTTATACATTTGACTGCCTTATCATCCAGAGGATTGACTGCTTACCCCTTTTTTTACATGATCTGCCATGTAATGAGTCATAGCACTAATTCCACAGAGATATTTAATTTGCAGATTAATTTACTAGAAAATGTCAACTGCTTTGTGGAAATTTAATCACCAAAATGTTAACCTTGTTCACTTCCTGCTTGTTGTTTATTAGGTAGTAAAATTCAAGATATTTTAGGGTTGTACTAGAAGCCTATCTATTAAAACATTTAAACTCACAAGTGCTCTGCTCTTTGAAGCTTTAGCTAAGGCTAAAGAGCTTAATAATGGTAAAACAACAATATGAAAAGATTCAACTGCATAGTAACCATCAATATTATTTGCAGATAACAGACTGCTAAGTTCAGAAACCATGGCAACAAATGACATCACACTGTATCTACCTTATTGATTAGCTTTCACCTCAAGACTTTTCCAGAAATGAAAGACATTTCCTAGCAACTGCATCATCTACTGAGTTGTTCCAAGTTAAAATGCTCTTGCCCTTACTCTTCAGCAATTTTTTCCTTTTTTGCTGCCAATTGGCCAGATTGTGCACTAGCCTCTTGTTTAAAGGCTCTCCATTTAATCTCTTGTAGAGACACTGCCTTATGGCTCTTAAAATCTCTGCCCCAAATTTAACGACATTTGTGAAATAATGCTTCTTCCCAGCACCCAAAAAGGCTGCCTCTCTGGAAAAGTATCTAATATGGAATGAAGAAATAACGGCTTTTGAAGAAGTTTAAATGATGAAGTAACAGCTTTTAAAATGCAAACTTTATCTTTAGAAAACAACACAAACCTTCTTTTCCGCACTCTATGATTTCAATTATTAATAGTAAATTCTTCAGTGCAAGTAACCCCAAGTTTACAGATTTCAAGTGGAGTGCATAGCAATAACAATCCAATGACCCAAGAGTTCGCCAAGGACCAGCCAGGCACATCATGTATCACTTTACAGGTGTGTGCTTGTTTAAAGTCCTTGAAAGTAATTCCCTCTTTGCTCATCTGACTTGCTAGAACTTCATGAGCAGGCGAGGACACTGGTAAGACTGAGTTGGAGAGAACTGGTATAACTAGGATCTGCATGTATTTATACCCACCCTCCTGTTTGGATGACCCGAATAAAACCCAGCAATTAGACAGCAGTTTTCAAGCTCGTTGAAACACATGCAACAAGTAATTAAAGCTTACCAGTGAGGGCTCCCCTATTTCCACCACAAAAAGGTGGATTTGAGATCTGTCTCCAAATTTACCTGACAAACACAACAGTGCTCTGAAACACTAAAATTTAGGCTTTTTTTTGGTTTTTTTTTTTAACTTAGTTAACTCAACTGCTATGAAGAGCCCAATGCTGTAGGAATTGCCTATAGCTTAATATTCTTGGTAATTCTGAGAGCAAGAAATTAGGTTTATAGTGTGAATTAGCCCCAAAATTCCTAGAAGGATAACTGCTAAATAAGATGCACTCCTGCCAAGATTTCTGCCTTGGCTGAAACTTACCTTTATTTTGCCCGTCAATCACAATCAACAGATTTATCCGTGTGTTTAAGTTGTAGATGTAAAACACAGCTGTCTCATTGCGCAGCCACCTGGCTCTTCTCTACCACCTGCTTTCAGTCCTGACTCACTTTGCCACCAGCTACTCTGTGTCTGTTCTCAGTGAGGTAGCCCACTGACAACAGTGCTGTGTCTGGAAGAGCCTCAGCCCTCGGTCAGTGACACCCACTGGACAGGAGAAGAGGAAACATCATCAGTGGACAAAAGAGATGCTAGAAACTGAATAGAAACCAGGGAGCAAGAAAGTACTTTTCACATTAGTACAGAGACTGTTAGACTACCACACAAGGTAAACTTCTGGGACGGCCAGGGAAGTTTTATGTAACTCACAATTCCTTCCATAATTTCTCTCAAGAGGTAAGAGAGAGTACAAGGAGTCCCCAGTGTTACCCAAAAAACATTAAAAGCTCTCCAGCAGCTGGAGAATTCAAAACACATGACCCGTCATTAGTCCCTTGAAAACTTTAGTCAATCAGATTTTGAGGAAAATTTTAGTCATGCTTGATATTAAATACTGTATCTCTTATGGTTTAAGTATATGATTAATCTTTTCTGTCTTTAAAAGTCACTGTTTAAAAAGTGAAACAGCTATCAACATTGATAAAAGGAAAAAAATAAGATGAAAATAAGATTTTTAAAATGTCAAATTTTTTACAGCATTGGAAACATTCCGAAGTCAAACAAAGCAAAAATAGAAAAACTAAGGACTATTATATAAATCAGAGAGTAAGAGGATCTTTTACAACTGATTAAAAATGTTAAGACTGTAAAGCCTGATAAGTACTGTAGGGAATTCTATGCTAAATTGAAAACATCTATCCTGTTCTGTTTTGGAAATACGCATAGATATTACACAAAGTACTGCTTTGTCAATCTCCTCAGTCATCATGTAAGAACATAAGAACAATGCAAATAGTTCTTTCTACAGACCAATTGCTGTATTAAATATTTAGAACTTCATCAGAAATGAGACTGCTGGCTGAAAAAAAAGTAATCCTTTCAAAGAAAAAGCAGCATTCACTGCAACAGTTTCTAGCAAAAAAATCTGTCAATACAAACAACCGTGTGGAGAAACCTAGGCCTATCCATTGAACCCTGAAGGGTTTTATCTTTCTGGGTAGAGAAAGAGAAAGACTGAATCAAAGTTACCTACCGTAGCAATTGGTACACCTTTTCTCCCACAACTTATATTTTTCTAAGTACATCCACTAAATTGTAAACCAAAACTGCCTATTTTCCATTAATGAATGTATGGAGAACATGGTCTTACCAGAGATAGCAGCCACTATTACAGAAGTCTGAAGGTAGATGCAACTCCCTTCCCACTCCAGCCATTTAGAACCAGTTCTTTGCAGCTTTAGAGCAAAGTTATTCTAGTGGATAGCAAAGAAAGAATTCAACCCTTCACATAAACGAGGTTTGTGAAAAAAACCTATAAAAGTTTATTTCAGTACATTTTTAGTCTTAGCTAAAGATCACTAGTAAAACAGTGCAAGTCAACCAAGCAGATACACAGTGGCGATGTGAATTTAAAGGAAGGTTAAAGAGGTTCCTGGGAGCTTTTTCTCTGTATTTTAGTGCTTTTAGACTTAAAGGTAGGAGCATGAAAAATCATCTGAATGGTTTCCAAAGCAGCAGAAGATGGGACATGATGAGAAGAGAAGACAATTAAAACAACCTCGTATACTATGGAAAGCATGCTCTGGAATATATACATACAAGAAATGTAATCTAAGTTTCACCAAAGAAAATATCCCAAGACTAAAGGCACAGATGAGGATGAAGGCAAAACTTGGATGGGTAATGAAATAGTATGAGAGAAGAGTTAAGGCTGAAAACTTGTAAATCTGCGGAAAAAAAAAAAAAAAGAAGATTTTGATGGCCCATTCCTAGAGTAGATGAATGGAAAATTTTGGCCATGAAGGCAGGACACAAAAGCAAAACCAGTAATGCAGAAGAATAAAGCTTGAAGGATAAGTTTGGCATGCTCCAAAAAACCCTGAAATTAAGAAATTAGGATGTGAAATGGAAGAAAAGAAGAGCAAAAATGCCTGCATATCACTGAATCACAGAAAGATTTAGGTTGGAAAAGATCCCTAAGAACATTGAGTCCAACCATTTACCCAACACTGCCCACTCCACCTCTAAAACATGTCTCTAAGTGCAACAGCTCTATGTCTTTTAAATACCTTCAGGGGTGGTGACTCAAGCACTTCGGCCTGAGTACCCTTTTGGTGAGGGAAATTTTCCTAATATCTAATCCGAACCTTTCCCAGGTGCAACTTGAGGCCATTTCCTCTCATCCTATTGCTCGTTACTTGGGAGAAGAGACCAGTTCAGGACAACCTCCTTTCAGGTAATTGTAGAGAGCAATGAGGTCTGCTCTCATTGCTGAGGAACAGACAAGCGAGGCAGGTAAGCATCAAAGCTCACAGAATAAGTGGGTGATGGTAAGAGGACAGAAAGTGAGATGATCAGCCAGAAGAAAGAACAAAGCTGGAGGACCTGTTACTGACATTTAGCAAAATGAGGTGATTTAATTTCAAAAATACAAAGGTATGTCACAGGCAGGAGAATGAGCAATTCTGAGGAAGATGTTCTGGCAAATGGAAACCCAGGTATTTTCAGGAAATTTTTTCCATTTTGAAGAAAAGTGCCATTAAAAGAGAATTAAACACAACAGCTAGGTCATGCAGTGGTGTGGAGAGAGAAATGCTCTCTTATCCTCTAAAAGCAAAAGATCTGTCCAAGATAAAATTACTTTATCTATGGAAAGAGCCAATATATTTTCCATAATAATAATAAATAATTGGACTCCATTTCCATAGCAAGACAGCTCAGATTAATCAAGACCTTCACCCTGCTGAACTACGAAGCAATGTATCATTTTACAGAAACATTATTTCCTGCACCACCATGGTTCTAAAATTTACCAGCTGATTTTTCTTGTCTAAGAACAATTCCTCTGTCACTCCCACCACAGGTCACCTTAGGTCTTACACACTTACACCAAACCACTTTCAGGATCATGGTGCATGGCTGCACCTTCCGAGTTTCACCTTGGATCTGAATTCAGGCAATCATTAGCAATCCACCTACTTGTCTACAAGAAAGAAGGATTACGGTACCTGAGAAGCAGCGCACTAGCAACCAGTGTTGCTGTCAGCTGTCAGCACGTGAAATGGTGTTATGAAAAAAAAAGCACATCCCCACATGCCTTGCAGGAAGGAGAAGGAGGCTGTGCCTGGAGGCAAACTCAGCTGTTAAGCTTAGATTTTGACCACTGGAGAAGAACCAGGAAGCTTTGCAGCATGTGTAAAGTAGACTTTGTTGTTCATGGCTTTCACTGTGAGGCATTGAAGTGATATGAAAGAACAGACGGGAGGCAAATCCCACTGATGAGAAACATTGTTCCAGTACTAGGTTGCCATGAATTCATGCTAAAGCCATGTCTGCTCATATGGATTTTTACAGAGTATCAAAAATTCACCCTAACCCTTTTCCAGGAAATGTTAGAGTTCTGTTTAGCAAATTAAAAAAAAAATACCCAACAACAAAACAAACAATCTAAAAGAAAACTCCAAATAAACAAAACCCAAACAAACAAAATTCCACCCAAAATTTCTACTAACCAGGGTGAACACAATGAGTTTGACAAACTCTGTCATATTTGATTTCAGTTGGAAATCAGGCCTAAATAGAGTATTCTATACTTACTATAAATATTCTATTGTAGAAACAAAATGGGCCTGGTATTACCAGTTTAAATTTGTGAAAATTGCTTTAAATACAGCATGAATGTGGGGTCTACTTTTGCTGCTGTTACAGAGAAAAGTACCCTAAATAACTCAGACATATAAAAGCAACAGTTTGATGCTATGCTTAAAAGGCAACTAATTCTACAAACGCATTGTGTAAGCTAAAAAGTTTTTTGTTTTGTTTTACTTCGTTTGTTTGTAAGAGCAAACAATAATGATCTAAATGCACTTATTTCATCAAAGAAGGTGGTTTGGCTCCTCTTTGCTAAAATAGTCATAAAAAATTTGTATTTAAACTTCCCCTCAGTAGCTCCATGAAACCAAAAAAACTGGTGTGTTTTTAACTTCCTGTGCAGGAAGATCTAAGGTTCCAGCAAGTGCTTGTATTTTAACCCTTTTTCCCAGGAACTCGAGTTATGGCAGAGCACTGGCAGTAGCAAATGAGAGTCTGACGCAGAAGAATTACTAATTTTGTTGCTATTTTCACTTCCCCTCTCCTGGAGTGAGGCTTGGTGCTGAGGGAGTGGGAAGAAATAAGGAAAATAATTGGTAGAACTCATCATTTTTCTGTGAGAAATAGTGGGAGGCATAAGTTATAGGGGGTGGAAATTGTAGATCAGACAAGGGCAGAAACTGATACTCAGTTGTGAGAGGAAAAAGAGCAGTGGAGTCATCAGCTGAAAACAAGCAGGAACCACATGTACTATAACATCAGTAGCATGCAAAACACACCAAAACTCTTGCAGTGCACACACAAACACTTAAAGAAATGTAGCATTTATTTTACAAAGTCAGTCACGCTCTGCTTCTTTCCCAAGAGCAGCAGCCCTGTCTTCTGCCCAGCAGTGAGGCTGCATGCATTTCAGCATCACTGCCAGAGACATCAGGACTCTCCACTTTGCACAGTAATAGTCTGGCTTTCAGAATTTTTGATGGTAAAAGGGGTCAACAGGCAAAGCATCAGCAGGCAATTGCCAGAGCAGGCTGTGTTGCAGCAGACCTGGACAGTCTGGGATTGTCGCTTTCAGGATCCAGAGCCTGTGCACAGGCAGATCACAAAGACAGAATTTAATATCTTCCTTGAAGCCTTCATTATCAGCACTGCTACCTAAATGAATTATCAGCACTGCTACCTAAATGAATGACTCATTCATCCGTCCTATCTCAAAGATCACAACAGGAAACATTGCACCCATCTCTATCTGTTTCTCCACTACTTTATTTATAGCTGGAATTGATGAAAAAGAAATGTATTTTCCCAAGAACTTTCATGGCACAATGGAAAACTATCCACAAACTGAATAGCTCATACAGTATAAGAAGTACACAACCCTGCCTCACTTTAGTATCTAATTGAAAGGCAACCCAGGCTTACCCAAAAAAAGCCACCGCTGTTGAGCAGAGGTTCAGTGTTCAGAAGACCAATAAAATCAGCATACGAAACTAAACTAGGTGCACCTCATATGTCAAGAGCCAAGCCAAGTGCTATATTTTGATAGGACAGGGGGTACTGGTTTTCAACTAAAAGAGGGTAGATTCAGACTACATATAAGACATTTTCTATTATGAGAGTGGTGAAACACTGCAACAGGTTGAATATATCCCTGCTCACTGCAAAGGGATTGGACTAAATGACCTGCAGAGGTCCCTTCCAACCCAAACTAGTCTATGATTCTGTGATTCTGATTCTATACTGCAAATGCAATTATTTTCATAAGCCTTTAGCCCCCAAGAGACCTTGATCTGAAAAATTGTAGTACAGATGAACACAGGTATTTCCTATATGTAAAACCCATGCAAGACCACATGTATGCATTTCTTAAAGGTAAAAAGGAAAAAATGCTGAGCCTTCACAGCAAGCTGCATCAAAATCACACGATTACATGATGTATGAAGATCAATATAATTATAGGGAAAATAACCCCACCACCACCACCTAAAAGCATCAAATCAAAGTTACTTCCAAATGGAGAAAATTTTGGAATGGTGGATAAAGTAATGTGTGCACACAGATCTGCAACATCCTGAAATGTGCTCACAAGTAAAACAATGAAATTCTGTGTTTTCTAGAATCACAAAATGTTTTGGGTTGGAAGTGACTTTAAAGATTATCTAGTTCCAATCCCTCTGCCATGAGCAGGGACACCTTTCCCTAGACCAGTTTGTTCAGAGCCCTGGCCAATCTGACCTTGAACACTTCCAGGAATGGTGCATCCACCGTTGCTCTGGAAAACCTGATCCAGTGCCTCACCACCCTAACAGTAAAGAATTTCTTCCTAATATCCTAAACCTACTCTATTTCAGTTTAAAGCCATTCCTGCTTGTCCTATCATGACCTGTCCTTTTAAAAAGTTTTACACAGAACCAGCCGTGGTTGCACTGACACTAAAGGGTAAGAAATTACATGTCAGCCTTCAGCCCATCCTTTTGTTTCTGCTAGGAAGGAGATAAAAGCTTTAAGGACTGATCTGTACAGTCTTTCCAAACCAAACTGGATCCAGAACTAAGTTATCAACATGAACACAGATGCTTAGCAGAGTTCAACAAGTCAAGCATGCTGCTACGCTAATGTGGTTTCATCTCTGGGGTTGGATCTTGCATGTCATGACTAACATCAGGAAACACAAACTCAGGACTTTTTGTAGAAGACCCTGTGGACAAACTCTTAGCAATGCTGAAGAGTTTTGAGCTCATTCATAGTCTATGTTCCTAATGAAATGATGTATTTTTCTGAAGAATCATATTAACTCCTAGACAGCTGTGCATACAATACCATAGATGCAATCCATGGTAACTAGGGAGTTGTGTCTGGAACTCAAGCTCTGTGGAAGCTCATATGTCTCATGTCTTCTGCATATAGATTCTTAATGAAAATAAAAAAATTTAAGAGCCTGTGGCTCCAAATATCTCAATAAAGGAGAGCCCTGCTAGGCAGCACAAAGGCTAAAGTGAACCATAAATCAGCCAGTGAGGGAAATATCCTTCCAAAACCTGAAAAACAGAAGGAGCAGCTCTCCAAAGACCCCACTTTAGCCGCTCTCTCGCTGTGAATGGTCTCTTACCAGGGAAGTCCAGGCACTTGTAGCAAGTGCTTGTTGCAAGGGACTGAGTTCCCGAGTATTTAAGTGATGAGTGATCATCCAATTCTCACATACTTGTTACACAAGTAAAAAAAGGAAACACACCATACGATAAATTAACAGCAATATCTGCATAGATATGTAAACCAGAGAGATACGTACACTGAGAAGTGTCTTAGCTTTTCCTTGTCATTGACATACATAACAACACTACTCTCAGATGTTAGCCTATTAAAATGAATTCACACCATCTCAAATTAGAAAAGAGATGGACTAAGTATTCTACTCCTAAGGGACTGCAATATGCTATCTTTAATTGAAATTAATTCATTTTTATTAATGGAAAAATGAAACTGTTGCCATGAAGCAATACCACAAAATTGAACAGCTTAATGTGTCCTTGTGGGAAAGTCTTCTCAGCTAATCTAAGCCATGGTGCCATTAACAGAGATCACAGAATAAATTGAGGCAGGAAAGCACCCCTGGAGATCATCTAGTCCAGTCCCTCCCCTCAGCACAGTGTGACCTACAGCTGCCGAGGACTGTGCTCAGTTTAGTTTTGAACAACTCCACAGGTGGAGATCACATAAAATCTCTATGCAACCTTTTCCAGCATATGGTCACCCTTATATTGAAATATTTTTCTTTCATTTTAAACTTTTTCCTCTGCTGAACTACCATGGCACCAATATGTTAATGGGTTTCCATTACCCAGAAAATCCCAGAATTTTAAGATGAATTATTACAATATTTCTCCTATAGGAGGTGAAGGGAAAAAAAAAGTTTTTAAATGTTTGTTGATAAATTAGTGATCATTGAGGGGGTTTTGGGAAAAACAAATACAGATTTCCCAAAAGCTTGTGGTGGAAACGCACAATACACATTTGCACTCCAGACTTTCTGATTCATCAAAAAATTATGAAACAACTGGGAACTGGAATATTTGACACAACTCAACATGCCCACCCTGCACTTCTTTGAAAATAAAGCTATGTATCTATTTTGCAAAGGCTTTATACTATTTGTTAATAACAGATTATGTTTTTTCCAAATGCCTAAATTAGGACCAGAGTCAATATAGCAACATATTTTACTTATTTCTAAGTAATTGAGAAATTGATTCTTAAACTGTTGCTCTTGCCAGCTACCTTTAAAACAGTGATACTTGTACTTCAAGTAATTTACTTTTCTTGCCCCACTGGTAGCAGGATCCTCAGAAAAAAAGTCACAGTTAGAAATGGTACACATCTAGAAAGAACTATTCTTATACTATCAAAAGTGGGCTCCACATTTACTGTAACTATATTTCCTAGGGAAGATGAAAGTTTCAAAGACATCCCAACAGAAACAAGCCAAGACTGAAACTATGACAGCATTAATTTTCCTGAAAGTTCTATACAGAATTTTCAACTATTTTTTTCAGTTTTCTTTGATCAAAGAATCAAACAACTTGCATAAAAAGATATGCAGTGTTCTTATCTTTGAGTCCATCAGTAGCACTGACTGTGATTGAGACCTGATGGTTTCTCTTATGCTCTAGCACAAGCTCTACTGTAGGATCTCAAAACAAGTTCACAGAATCACAAAATCATCAAGGTTGGAAGAGATCTTCAAGATCATCTGTCCAACTGTCAACTTAGCACCACCATAATCGCCCCTAAGCCATATTCCCAAGTGCCACATCCAGATACCTCTGGAGTACTTTCAGAGATGGTGACTACACCACCTCCATCATCAACTTACTCCAATGTCTAACCACTTCTCAGTGAATTTTTTTTTCTATTGTCTAATCTGAACTTCCCCTGGTACAATTTAAGATGATTTCCTCTCATCTTTTCACTTGAGAGATGGCAGAAGAGACTGATCCCCCACATCCTGCTTTCAGGTAATTGTAGAGAGCAATGAGGTCCTCCCTGAGCCCAAATATTTACCTTGCCTGAACAACTTCAGTTCCCTCAGCTGCTCCTCACAACATGTTTTCCAGACCCTACCCCTGCTCCATTGCCCTTCTGTGGACACACTCCAGCACCTCATTGTCATTTTTGAAGTGAGAGGCCAAGAACTGGACACATTACTTGTGGTGTAGCTTCACCTATTGCCAAATACAAGGGAATCATCACTGCCCTGGTCCTGCTGGCCGTACTATTCTTGACAGAGGTCAACATGGCATTGATGCCCTTGGCCACCTGGGCACACTGCTGGCTCATGGTCAGCCAGCTGTCAATCCTTTCTGCTGAGTAGCTCTCAAACAACTTTTGCCAAGCCTGTAGTGCTGCATGGGGTTGTTTTGGCTCAAGGGCAGGACCTGTCACTTTGCAGTGTTGAGCCTCATACCTTTGGCCTTGACCCATCAATCCAGTTGGTCTAGATCCCTCTGCAGTCTTCCTGCCCTGCAGCAGATCAACACTCCTGCCCAACTCAGTGTCACTGGGAAACTGATTGGGGGTGCACTTGATCCCTTCACCCAGCTCCTCAATAAAGATATTAAACAAGACTGAACTGGCCCCAGAACTGAGTCCCACGAAATACTGCTGGTGACCAGCCACCAGCTGGATTAACTCCACTTACCACCACACTCTGGGCCCAGCCATTTAGCCAGTTTTTTACCCAGTGAAGAGTACACCCGTTCAAGTCATGAACAGCCACTTTCTCCAGTAGAATGCTGAGGAGTTCAAAGCACATCTCACATCTCAAAAAA
>VZRZ01008040.1:513548-598788 GCA_013398175.1 Climacteris rufus
AGAGGAGAGGAGAGGAGATTAAAATCTCAGCTAACACTATGCCTGAGAAGGGAATGGTTTCCTTTTGCTCCCATGTGCCATTATTTATTGACAGTGGAACAGAACAGAATCCCTCCTTAAACAGGAAATCTCTTCAGCCAAGTCATCACTTGTTGCCATGTAGGCTTATAGTGCTTAAAGAGTGCTGTTCTCACTTTCCAAATTAGAGTCACAGGCTTTTTTTTTTTGAAGATACAGCTTAATTCATAAATAAAACAAATTAATTACTTCATTACATGTATGTATGGAAATTAAACACGTGAATTGTGAGCCCTTTTATTAAAGTTAAATTCAGCGGGCAAAACAGACCCAACCAGGAGAAAATTAATTTTCATTTTAGTTATAATAATAATATAAATATTTAACTACTAGTTATGAATATTTAATATCTGGTAATGTTAAATAGATACTCAATTACTAATTTGGGTTCTGTGAAAGAAAAAGACAAACATTCAAACTAAACATCTCTTATCCCTTTCCCATGTTCAGCTTCACTACTGCACTCAGGAGACTTCTTTCCTCCCCTGCCACAAGAGGAACAGGGGGAATGGGCAATGGAATTTCTGGTCAGGTCATTTCCTCTCTGCCTTGTTCCTCCTCACATTTGTCCCCTGTTCCAGAGCAGGTCTTCCATGGGCTGCAGTGGATGTGTGCTCTGCCATGGTGCAACTCCTTTTCCTCCTCTCTCTGACCACAATGTTCATACTGCTGTTCCTCACTCATTTCCTTCCTCCCTGTCCATTATATTCTGACCTTACTCAAACACACTTTTCCAGAGGCACCACCATGCTGTGTCTGAGGGCCTGAGCCATGACCTACAGTGGGTTGGCTGGAGTTGTCTGGAACCAGCTCAGCTGCCCCCACAGAGACCATCCCTGCAACCTCCACCACCACCTTGACACCTGCACCCAGAACAGGAGAAAAGAGAATGGATATTTTCCCAGTACTTTTGCATTTCAATTTCTTCTTCAATTTCAAGGTCCCTTTTACTTTATTTGGAGTTTATCCTATTTATATCTTTTTTTACTGCTTTACTACTGAGATGTATGTAGATATTCAGATACAGCAGGAACACTTCACCTTGCCCTAAATGCACCTTTCTGCATTCAGCCCCCATTACCTCCAAAAGAGTTTTAAAAAGCTGAGTGAAAATTTACATCATACATTGATTATGTAACTTTTTGTTATTGATTATAGTGCCTTACACGGAAACATTTCTGCCATTATTGGGCAAATCATATTCTAGAAATACATCATTAATATGAAAATTCATCAAAAACTACCTGAAGAAATATAGTTTACTATTTCATCACAAGTATTTACTTCATCAAATGAAGAACCTCCTGAAGGCCTTCTACATATAAAGCTATATAGAAAATACTCAGTAGAACTCAAGGGCTTTAACCACATTGAAATGTCAGTCTTGCAAGGTTTTCAGCATGAGGCACAACATACTTAGGATTCCGACAAAAGAGCTTAGAAACTGTAACATGTTCTCTGTAACGTAATGCAGAGTGCATTGCCTTTAGCATCGGCCAGTTCTTACTGAAACAAAGTAAGGATGCCTCTGGAAGAAGACTGAAAAATTATGTTGGTTTGCTGAGCCAAGCTTTGCCCTAAGTTTAAAATAATAGAAGTGCAGCAATGTTGAGATTCTGTGAGTGCCTGTGTAAGTGAATTCCGCTCATCTGTTCACAGATATGAATTCTTAGAGAGGCACAAGCAAGATAAATGAAAATTAAGTTTTACATTTGAAAATATGATGCTTACAGTCATCTACCTTAACTATGACTGAATGTTCCACCATTGGAAATCTAGGCATATTAATTCCCAAAGAAAAGGTGCTGGTATGGGAGGTGATAGAGCCTTTTTCTAGCTCATGAAAGATAGCTGTCAAGAAGTCAACCCTCTGTAAGGAGTTATATTTCTATTTTACATGATTTTAAGCAGCATAAATCGTTTTAGCACTCCATTATCTGAATGATCTATTGCTCCACAATCCTTTTAAATTAATCTAGAAGAGATTATGTCACCTTGCTGATTCAGTTCAGTCAATGTGTAATGCTCTGAAGACTATAACACTAAGCTAAAAGGACAAGATGGAATAAAACCTGAAAATGTCACAATATCAAATTTGTGATGAGTCATTCCTATCGAGAAAGAACTACATTTAGCTTCTCAGAAAGAGATCTTCAGAAATACAGATACACATGTCATATGACAAAATGAGACTCAAAATGCAATTCCACCTCAGTGAGCACTATTTATAAGGTCATTCATTTAGTGTGAGTTATCTTTCACACCTAAACGAGCCCGAGATTTTATTTAAGATATTAGTTATCACTGGTTATGTTGTTCATGTACTATTTGCATTGCAGCTAAATCTAGTTCATCCAAACACATCATGTCAAGTTTCATAACTGTTTGCTATAAAGAAAATAAACTCTAATCTTAAGAATAGAAGCAAGAAAAACTGCTGAACAGGAGAATGCAATCTTGTAAATCACTTTTCTTTCTATGGAATACCTGCTTATTAGATCATCCTTGAAAGTTTTTCACCTGCTAAATGATCTACCTGTTCTCAATAGGAACAGATACAGCTTGCAAGTTTACAGATGTTCAAGCTTTCTGCCCAAAAGACTGATTATCTCTTCAAGATGCTCATAAGCTTAACAGGGCTCAACATCAGAAATGACAAGTTTTCTCTGAAATTCCTGTAACCTACTGTTAATATATTCACTGACATGACCTAAGAGGGGAACTGTAATTAATGTCTGAAATTTGTCATGTGAGATAATTCTACAGGTGACAGATTTTTGCACAACTTGATTTCATTTAGGTGCAACTGCTCATCATAATGCACTTAATTTCAGACGTCTGGAAAACCTGTATGTTACTTAATATATTTGTATTTGTATTTGAAATGCCCTTCCTTCTGTCTCTTCAGAGCTTTTTGTTTTCCCCTGCCTTTTGCTTGGCTGCCATTGCCACAGAAGATCTCTTAAAGCTTAGGAAATGACAGAGCCATATTTACACTTCTTATGATTTACCTCTATTCACCATTACCATTTTTTCTGTCTTAATTACTGAAAATTCTTATAAAGTTACTATTGAAGGTTTATTATTCAATTACTATTCCTCTGTATCCTCACAAAAACTGGACAAATATCTTCTTGACCATAAGATGACGGCGATATCTCCAATTAGTAATCAGTCACCTATGGCTAGTCAATGTAAGAAATCAGTAATGAAATTCACTACTTCACATATACGAGAGCAAGAGTCTTATGAGTTGATAATTTCTTGCAAATATCTGTATTGAATGATAATCAATTATGCTTTACATTCCAATTGTTAAAGGATCAGCCACAAAGGTCACACCGAATTAACCACAAATATCTTCGAGTCTGTAGTATGAAACAAAAAATTGCTAATGCAAAATAAAGTTCAGGCTGTTCAGACTAACTATCCCATTCTTTCTACATCCAGAAGAACAGAGAAAGAAAGACCAGCATATTTTCGGTTATGGTAACAGCTTTTAAGTATTAAAACATGTTGAAACCAATAAAACAAAACTATTACTCATTTGGGCACAAGCTCAAAAAATGTTACTAGAGGTAAGAACTTGAATGAAAAGATGCAGAATTCATAACATTTGCAAGCTAATTCAAGTTAAATATCAATCCAATAATAACAAAGCAGTTTAGTAGACTGTGCTTTTTGGTAAAGGCACGAATTAATATATTACATAAAATTTACTTGAAAAATATTAAATTTCACTTCCAACTCGACAGATAAGCAGGAAGCAGAATTCTAGTAAGTCACTACAGACATAAAAACCTGTCTGCATATGTTTGTGGTATTTCTGGTTTATATTAAGACCTTTTAGCTTCAGAGTTCATTCAAAACTTATATGGAGCTTTAAAGGGTGGGAGACACTTTGAGCTACTCTTCAATTATGCTTCAGTGCATGTTCTGTCTAAAAAACTGAACCTTTATGCAGCGAAGGATAAATACCTTACTTCTCTACATAAAATTAATATGATTCCTTATCTGCTGAGGTAGCATTTTCCCTAAGTAAAGAACATTTTTGAAGGTAATATCCAATGAAGACTAGGTAATGGAATAACCTCTGGGTAGCAGGGCATTAATGATGACCTGAGTATTCTTTCCATGGATATTTTGTTCATAATCATAAGCACAGTTAAAATATCTCTGTTCTTCCCTGGCTCTCAACTAGGTCCTCTAACTACAGGGTCATGGCAAAAATCATCACTGCAACTAGGTCACAACACATAGGACTTCTGACAGTCCTGGGAATAATAGATTTGTCTCCAAGTAAGCACAAATGTGCAGTATGGTAAAAGTGTAATTGTTTTCTTCAGGGCTTGAGGCCTGTCTTGGTCAACTGATCTAGTGGCACCTAGTTCTTCAGCTTGACACTGCTGTCTGCTATTAAGGACAGAAAGTCACTGCCATTCAAAGGCTAGGTTTAGAAACTAAGCCATTGCTGATATGAATTAATTATTTAATAGATACATATTCATCATCACTAACAGTTTTGTAGCTGGAAAGTGTTCTGCATTTGACACTACCTCCTCCAACCAGAGAAGGTTCATTTGCCCAGAATCTGAGAGGCTGCTGCTCACAGTCACCTCAAGCTCACGTCTGGGTACAGATCACTTTCACATCACTTTTACAGGAGTAATGTGAAGCAATGAGTTCACATGTAATAGCAAACTGAATGAAGTGCACTGTATTCCACTTGTGTACTTGTGCCCAGCATTCCAGCTGGGAAAATTGGACTTTTAGTCCACACACCCTCTGGGGTGTCTGGCTTCTATCTACCTGTTGGTGCCTGTGAAATAAACATTCAGCACCTGCAAAAGCCACAATGATCAATATCTGGATTATGCACTGGAATATGCAATACATTTTGAATCTTAATGGATCTTGAAATATCTTCTACATTTCAGTTGCTCATTTTCCATTGCAAAGGTCATAGATTCCAATATGATTAATGCATGAAAATTCCTCTGGTTAACTTCCATCAACATACCTTTCTTTGAGAGCAGCCCCCTTATTTCAGTATACATTGAAACAGGTCACAAAATTTCTGATGCCAATATACACCTCCTTGTTAACTTTATCAGGCTTTAGATTAAGCATTCAAATAGGGAAGAAAAAAACACCAAAGAGCTGAAGATCTATAAACTACACATGGCCTTGGGTCCTTGAGTTATTCCCTCACTTCTGACACAGGTCATTACAGATCTACCACAGAAAAAATCGTTCTGTTTATAGTCTGTAGGTGTTGCAGAGAGTAAGCAATAGGGCAGAAAAAAAAATCATTTGAGAAGTTTTACAGAATGAAGGCAGCAATATTTAACTCTGAACTCCGCATTAAATATTCTGGTTTATCTTCCAAAAGAGGAAAAGAAAAACCCTTTCCTCTTACCCACCTGAAATAAAAGTAAAAATTACTAAATCAGTGGAATTGCATCATTACATTATTCCAAAATTATTTTCATTTTTGAAAGAAAGAAAGAAGACTGCTTTTTAGAATTAAAGTAAGGGATTTTGACAAACATTTTAGAATAGCAGGCACATATGATTTCCATTAATACCCTGAAAAGCAAATGTCTATCATCCACCCTCCCTCCAAAAAAAAAAAAAAAAAAAAAAGAAAAAGGAGAAAAAACCTCTCAAACTGTAAGCTATTTAGTTAATATAAAGAATGCCATCTACCGGCAATAACAATAAGTAGCACTGTTTATGAGTTGCTAGGTGGGGTAAGGTTGCCACTTTCACACACTGGGAACAAAGTCCAAAGGTCGCTTAGAAAGAAAGCTCTACATTTGAAAGAAGGTGTTATGTTCCAGGTTTCTCTACAATGTCTTCTTAATCATTGCCTTATGTTTGGAAACAAGTCCATAGTGGGAAATAACAGGCTGGGTTCACAATCCACTTAGAGAGAAGAACTTTTAGTGTGTGTATCTTCCACAGCCTTATAGACATACACATTGCTGGCATAGTTACTAAATGGACACCTCTCACTACAAGAAGAAAGACACGTATAGCAATCAAAGGGTAGTTATTGACAAATTAACTCCAAACACACTGTTCTAATGTTGGCCTGCACAAATGAGGCAGAAAAGACTGTCAAAAGATTCTTGAGTAAACTGATAATGGGACCCCACCAGACACATAGTTTCATGTTCAGTTCTCTGCCCTACAACTTTTAAAAAACATTCATTGTTAAAGTGTTGTCATTTTGAAACAGGTATTCAGGCAATGACTGATTTATACTAAGTAAGTAAAGTAGATACTAATTATTTATTATAGTACATATGAGAAAGAAAATGTGTACATATTGCACTTCATAAAAAATGAGAAGCAGCATGTCTTCAGATACTCTAGCTTTGAAACCCCAACTATGACCATGAAAGAAAAAAAAAACCCCACAAGCTAACAAACAAACAAACCCCCAAATGACCAAAAAACCCAAAGGTTCAAGTAATACCAGCAATGTTTATTATCTGATTTGCCTGTCTCTCTCTGCCTCTATGTCTCAGAGGGACCGGATTCAGAAAGTATTAATATGTTTATGAAACAGCAGCTTCTTGAATCTGGTATTTACTTGTCTTTCTGAAAAACTCTATAATATAAGACAGTTGTTTTGCTTGGTTTTACCCAACACTATGCTTTACATTTTAGAACTGGAGAGCTGAGGTAACAGTAATTTTCACTGAAAGTTTGATTTAATCAGAAGCACTTATATTTTGGAGTCATGTCTTCCTTTATTGGCTTTATGAAGTGTGATTTAGATGACAAACTGAAAAGAACAAAGACATGGACAAATATCTGACTTCAAGTGTGCCATAAAATAATTTTCCTAACAGAACTGACAAAGCTGTCTCCTGAAAGTATTCTGAGCACTGGACAAATTAAGGTGGCACAAAAAGGGCAGAACATTTGAACCCACAGGCCTATTACTTAGAAGAACTTCAGCAATTCCTGTAAAAGAAGTGCATTAGTGGCATTCAGGAAACAAAAATGACATAACGTGTTACAGCAATTTCTAGTTCCTCTTTCTGAAACCCTGTCTCAGAAAGAGAATCACAAATTCTGGGACAAATATTTAGACTAGGAAGAATAGTTTTGTTATCATTTTCTCAGTATGGAGATTAGCTTTCAGCCTGACCTTTCCTGACTTTGAACTGTCCCCAAACTTTACAAAGTTTTCTCCAAATGTAAATTGCAGAAAACAAATTTACCTTAGAGTTATTGCCCAAGGTTTCATATCAATATTTAGACTTATATCTAACAAAGATTTTAGAAAGTATTTAGGCTTTTATTTGCTAACTATATTTCCCACTTTTCACTGATAACTGCAAAAACTCTCAATGAGAAATCAAAAGCCTAAATACTTCCCCCCAAGTGCACTTCTCTCCACATTCCTTGCTTCCATTTAGAATATTTAGTCCAGTCTGTACCCAGGTCTTATAACACAGAAATATCTCTAGAAGTATGTAAAAGTAGGGAACCAATTCCATATTATCTCCCTCTCAAGGAACTTACGCTGTCATTTCAGTTTTCCTATGCAAAACAAGGATGCAATTGTTTATAAAATCACAGGAAACAAAATACTTAAAGCACTAAAGAACATCTTTTTACAGACATTCTTACTTAATAGCAACTCACAATTCCCTTTTTGTTTTAACAGAAAAAGAAATTATTTGCAAGATACTGTGTGTTTTTCCTTATAAATCATATATTGATCACTATATATGTTCACACCAAAGAAGCAACCTCTGAAAGTAGTACAGTAAAAGTTCAGCTTATATATCAAGGTCATGTTGATTTCAATTCAGCATTTGCTAAATGTATTAACTTCTTAAAGTTTGTTAAAAGAAAGATGAAATTTTGTTCTTGATAGGAATGGCTACATACATTGAAAATGAGATTAACTGACTTAATAAATTTCCTTCATCATGTTCTGACTCTTAGAAATACCTGTATCTCTAGTGCTCCAGTCAGTGCCTCCTGCAAAGTTGGCAAGCAGCACTTTAAAATTTAATAAAGCAGAACATAACTATTGATATAAACATGAAAGTTTATGTATGACCACCAGAAAAATAAAGTTGGCTTAGCTTTTTATTTGCTTTCTTCCTTACAGAATTCAAAGAAATTTTTAATCTTTGTACCTTCAAATACCCTACTAATACGTGGTTACCATGGGAGTGGAATAACTAATTTTGTACCGTAAGTACTGCATAGCAAAATATTTACAGAGAAATAAGGAACTCCTCAAACAAGAAACTATGAAACTGATAAGAAAGTAAGCGTTGATTAGGTTAGAACCTGGTCGGGTCTAAATCCAGTTAAGAAAAATGGTGGTGTGGCATTTTTACCATGGAAAGTTGAACCTCTGAAATTATGCCATCAAGTCCAGGCTTCCTTTACAAAAAGCAGGTCCTAGAAAAACACATCATGGTATTCACCACCAATCTGAATACTTGCAATTCTTAACAGTTTTCAGCTTAAAAATTGGCTTTATTTGAATTTTCAGGGTCTTTCAGATATTTTTAAGTAAAAATTTTCAAAAGCAAAAAAGAAGAAAGAAATAAAACTACTCAATCAATCTGGAAATCTATTAATCATCTGTCACACTACAAAAAATAAATTTTGGGTCAGAATTGATCCATTTATTTTACACAAGTTGCTGTCTTGAAGAAAGCAAGAGCAAGTAACAGGTTCAGAGTAAGCAGTAGGTCCTCGACATTGTGTGCTGGAAACTCTTGTCCTTCTTTCATCTTTTCCTGGAGGCTTCCTAGATACCATACCAACCACAGTGAAGAAAGAAAGTCAATCTCCATGTCAATAACAACAGTACAGTGTTTGAGAGATGTCTTTTTATTAGTCAATTAAATTGCTTTGGGATAGTTCCCTGGCAGTGAGGTCAACTGGCATGGAAGAACTGGCTTCTGTACTATCAAGGTGTCTTCCATGCAGGCAGCCTCATCCATGCCTATTGGGACCAGTCACTAGCTCACACTAATTCCTCAACTATCATCAGAATTTTTTGGAAAGAATACTAGCTGGTATGGGGCAAAAGTGTGCCAGTGGCTGTCCTAACAATCCAACTTTACAGGCAAGCAAGTTGCAGTGCCTGGGGTTGATTCACAGAATTATTTAATTTACTAATCTAGATGTCACTGCCAAGGGAGCTCAAAACACTCTACAGATGACAAATATTCAGAAAAACGATTCATCTGCATATCAACAGCAGAGGTTCTTTGCTCCAGCAGACTTCTATTAACTTTATTTATACTGTAGTAAGACCTTACAGTTGGGGTAAATAATTTCATAAATTGGTGAGATTCATAGAACCCAAATGCAGGCATCTAAAGGTTAGCCTGATAATAGTTCTTTTAAGGACAGCAGGATAAAGTATGAATTATGACAATTCATCTTATAGTAATGCAGAAATACAGAAGAAAGGGGCAAATTGCTTCTGACTTGGAAATACTATCATTCCATCAAAACCAAAGCCTGAAGTAACTCATATTTTGATGTCTAGATAAATTTGAGATGAACCTCACCCAGAACATTCTGCTGTGTTTACAATAACTAGCATCTATTTAACATGATGACTTGAGTCTGTTGTGCACACACAAGTCAGTTCTGTCTTTCCAAATGCAAGCTGACTCATGCACTGATGTTTCAGTATACATACATTTATTATGGGGATAAGTGAAAATTTTGGACAATACTGACTTTAATCTCAGTTTTTGCTGTGACGTACAACTTCATCTAGGAGAGATATTTGTTCTAGTAAACAAGGTACGAAATCTAATCAGCTCTCCTACATAAACCTGTGCATGCATCTCAATTGCTTCTTTTTTCCAACGTCTTCTGTTACTGTGATTAAATTAAAAATACTTGATATAGCAAAGTTATGAGAGAAGATACTTAAAGACACTTCCATTTTAAACAGCTGTGTCACTTCCACAAATGCAAAATGAACTTGCATCTATCTCTCATGTTGTACGCATTGCAAAAGCACTTCTTCTTACAATTACCCTTGCACATTGCAATGAGTAATTTTTTGTGGCAGTGTGAATTATTTCCATATCTCTGCAAGTACTCAAGACATTCATAAATCCTGACTTCTGGTCAGACATAATTTTTGAAGTAAACTGAAAAAGGATGACAATTCAGAGCAGCAAAAATCTAATCTACTTTAAAAATTATTAATTTTAATTGGTTATATTTTCTCTGACTGGAATGCACAGCTTATGTTTTACCTCCTTACAAATTAGTTTATTATATGAAAAGCAAATATATTTAATGTATATTAGGCATCCTTCAGTAAAAACTAAAGAAATTTCACCTCAAATCTCTGACTCTCAGGATTTACTGCCTAAGAGCACGCAGTTTCTCTGTCCAGCATTGACAACAACATATTTGCTTTCTAGGCTCTTCAAGCACATACCATCCATCAAAGGCCTTGACATGTTGTGGGTCTATCTGCAGCTCACTATCTAATCAAATGAAATAGACAGACCAAACAAAAGATTCAGAGGAAGTCTAGCATAAATGAGTGTCAGTCCCATCTTTGATTAGGTAATGGCAATTATGATAATTACAGCAATCCACTACAGGAAAACATTCTAAAATTGCCAGCCTGTAGCAAAGTGTAGCACTTGCAAGTATTCATTTATGGAAAGCTTTGCCTGAACTTTTTGAATACTAACTATGTTCTTTTGGTTGTAAACAGCATAATTTGGCTTGATAACTTATGACAGTGATCTATTACATGTTTCTAATACATAGGTGAATTCTCCTAAGACATAGTCATCATCTACATACTTAAATCTCACTGTAATGCAAATAGTACAAGCATTGAAAATTTAACCCAAATTCACACACAGTATTAGGCAAAGCTATTATTTTTCACATATTGCTTTTCTGGATAACAATTTCAATGTTGAGATTTTTATATTATATAAACATAGGGTAAATACGATTTTTTTCTTGGTTTGCCTTCTGTATTATGTTTCCTGCTCTGCTGAAGAAATCAAGCTTCAACAATTTGAAAAAAACAGGGGTACCTGAGAAAAAGGCCAACTATGTCAAAAGATACACTAGGAATCACTGCATATTGATGTCTAGAAAATCAGCAAACAAGAGTCACACCAATTGAAAATGGGGAGATATAGGCTAAGAAAATTAAGCAATACTGGGATACAGAAGAGGCTATGTACAGAAGATAACTAGCTGTCAGAAAGAAGGCAGTCCTGGCCTTCAAGGTCTTTCACAGATGAAAGAGATCTTTGCTGGAGAAAGAACTACAATCAAGGGAACAGGAATGAAGAAGACAACATCACACATAAAAGGAAACTTGCAATGTATCCAGAGATGGTAGCATTTCAGAGGCACTGACTGAGAAAAGAAGACGTATCTTTCATGTGGTCACTGCTCACAGCCATCAGAACAACACATTCCTCCCTGAGCTGTAAGTCTGCTATTTTATAGATTTGTGCCTTTTGTACCCTAACCGTTCTTATCCATCAGATTAACCTTACCTAAACCTGTGCCTCCAAATACACTCCAATAGGCATATGGCTCATTAGAAAAAAAAAAAAAAAGTAAGCTGGTTGTGATTAGCAAGGCCTCCAATCCTGAGGCTTCCTTCAGCTCTAGGAGTGTAAAGCTTCCTTTACATCCTTTCTTGATCAGGTGGTCTGTACTAGACATGTACCACACTCATAATACGTAATTACATATTAATATACCACATATGAATTTTTAGTTCAATAAATCATATGTAAGTAATTGATCTGGCCTCTTGCATATTCATTTAAACATCAGAGTTTATTCTGTCCTATACTGCTTTTCTTTTTAGTGAGAATAAAATTAAATATATTTGAATGAAAACATGCTATATTGAAAAAGAGCATGTCAAATTATTCTCACTGTGAGCTGGCATCCATGGTTGTTACTCTACCAGCCACTGATGTAATGGTTTAAAGATTCCTTTGTTATACTGGGATTTTATCCCACAGCCCTAATTCCAAAGTATCATCCTAAACCAGATATATTACTTCTCCTCTGTTTTTCACTGCATCTCAAAATTCTCACCATGACAATAAGTGAGAAACTTCAGAACAGTAATGAATTCTATTACAGAATTACCTCATTCTTAGAATATCAGCTACATCTCAGAAACAGACTTCTTCCGACACACCCTGCTTCCACCAGAACAGATTAAAAAAGCACTTATGCAGAAACAAAGTACTTCATGAACCATTTTTTATTACTCAGTTATAAGCACTGAAAGAAAGGGTTCACTAAAGAAATGAAATGTTCTTTTGATTTACAATCTTCTGTTAGTTCCTCTGTCCCTGCTTGATGTCTCCCAAAAATACAACAGTGTAAAGTAAAAAAAAAATAGCAAGCAGTGCTCTAGGTGGGTCACAGACAAATAAGCAGCTTTCTCTACAGAGAAAAACTGAAGTGTTGAACTTCTAAACACTTTCTGATTAAAAAAAAAAGAAAAATTAAACATTTAAATTCAGAATTTTTCCTGACAAAAGACAGAATTCAGAGCATCCTGCTTCAATTAAGAGAGAGAGAAAGGCTCAAACAGAGCCTGAGTCAGTGAAGCACTTTAAAATCAGTGATCTAAACTATCAATACACAAATCTAAAAGGAGTGGGATGTGACTATTTATCTCTATTTTTTTCTTAGACTTCAACAAACAAGTGCAGTGCAGAGTGCCAGTCCAGCACACAAGAGTATTCGAAATCGTATAACAAACACTGTTATGCCAGCCCATTCAGCATTAAAGTAATAGCATAGCAAGAGTGCCTCTCTGCTTGAAGCACACAGATGTAGAAAGGAGCTTGATCTCAAAGTTGATGAGATGAAAGCTAGAGATGTGACACATGACTTGAATTTGTGTTCTGTTCTTGTTACACCAGCTAATAATGCTACTTGCTGCCAGGCTGTCGACTACAGTGCTTTAATTAAGACCTCCTTCAGAATGCAGGGGTCATGCAAAATGAATGAAAACAGCATGCCAAATTCAGAGATGATGTACATTAGAGTAATTTACACTTCAATTAAACAGCACAATTTGCATAATAAGAGGTTGCAGTAAAGAGCTAGTAGCAGGGGTAGTAACCTAGATTTTACCTTAGGATTGTTTACACTTTTCTGCTCCGATCTCATCCTGTCATGTAGAAAGTATAGTGAATTATTCAAATAGCAACTTCTATTATAATTTCTTTGCTAAGTCAACAAGCCATAGGCTTTAGAAGCAATATTTTTCTATATGTGTCTAATAGGAATAGAATTTTTTTTTTTTTTGTTGATCGGTTTTGGCAATATCATACTATAGGGGGACCCCAAAGTCCTTAACTGCACTTAGAACAAAAGAACCAGAACTGTGAGGACATAAAACTACAGTAAATGAGGCTCCTGTGGTAACAGCACAGAACTAGTTCTCATGATGTGGCACATGCCATCAGCAGCCCTTCTGCCCTTTTAAGGCATCATACCTATTTGTAGGGACTCACATGTTGGAGAGATGAACAGATTGGCATTACTATATTACAGTTTTTATAGATTTAAAAATCTTGAAGATATACTGAATGATGTCATTCAAAGATTTATATGAAGCTATAGTAGTTGGTGATCCAACCCAACAATTATTTACAACCTGAATATTTTTTCATATTTTCCATCAGTCATGCAAGGCTTCAGAAAGGTCAGAAGAGAATTGTGTAGTCACACCTGGTTTTAGGCAGCTATTGATCACATTATTTTTATCCATTTTCCATCCACTCTTGTCACTACACAGATATGATTATCTCACACGTTTCTCTTTCCTCCTGCACATGTTCTGTATGCTGTATCAACTGGAATTTACGGCATTTCCTGTATCAGCCAAGGCTTCAATGAGATGTTTGAAAGGAGCATAAAGTGTATATCACACAAGAGCACAGATAATATACTCCATAAAAGGATTAAGTCTTTACAGCAGGCACTGCTCTTTGGACTCCTCATTAACCCTTGTTTCCAGACTTCAGGAGATGGTATCTTGCCAGACTGGCAATAGGCATTACAGAACACACGGGATTGATTCACTGTCTTAGCTCACCACAAGGAATCTTTAATAATGCATTGAGCACTGTTACTCTTCCATAAAGTCAATCAAAATCTAGTAATTTTAAATAGAGAAGAAACAGCGAAGTTACTTTAACTCTGTTAAGTAAACTTTTAAAATGACACAGAATTTTTGAACTAATTAATTTAGTACTTTTAAAATGGCACTTAGGGGCATTTTCATACAAAACAGAAATCTTTTTAAGTACAGAATCAAAAAATCCCTTCATTCTTCAGCTGCCAATGCTAGGGTAAGGAGGAATTTCACCAATAAAGGATTTCATTATCTCCATATGGCAAATAAATAAAAACAATTATAGGAAATATATTTAAATGGTAAAAGACAATAACAATAAGAAGATTTGTCATTTATCTGTCTTTGGAAATCTTCCTTGGAATGGCTGCATTCACCAAGGGTAAGTGATGAAAACAAGATTATTTTTAAAAAATCCTCTCATCTATTATTCTCAAAACCTACTCTTTTTATTTCCAGTTCTCTTCCTGAAGGCTTTTTTATTAAAACTATTTTAAAATCTGCTTTTTTCGTGGAGGGGAAAGTCAAGTGAGTGACGTGCGTTTTAAAGAGAAAAGTGGTTTGTCATGTCCCTTAATCCTCACAACAATACGCTATCTCTTTATTTCTAACCATAATGATTTTTTTGGTGTGTCTTTTCCTTCATCTCTGACACTGGCCTTGCTGTACAGTGTGTTCTTAAAAGTGAACAAAGAAAATGAAAGTATTTTCACTGCAAAGAAAATGAAAAGGCAAAAGTCAGGCAGCAAGTTTAAAAAAAAGAAAACAAACACAAAACAACACTCTTGGGAATGAAAGTGTAGAAAGAATTCTTTACTTTATCTGAATGAAGCTAGCTAGAATCTCTCCTCATCCTCAACAGACTTTTGTAGGGGAAGTAATTTTTGGAAAGTACTTAATGTGTTTTGATTCTCAAAATTTTCATGTGATCCTTCTCTCACATTATATATACCAGGAATTACTGAGGATATAGACAACCTGATTGATGTAACTGAGAAGATTTATCATTCCTCTGCCTTTATAGCATCATTGCAGCACGTAGACATTCTCATTTACTGCTAGCATGTTAATATGAAGTCTTCTGTCTCTTTCACCTTCTGGAGCAGCTAAGAAATATAAGACCATGGTGTAATAATTTTTGGCTCTCCCCACATGCTGACCAGCATCCATGAAACAGCTTTTTATTTCTGTGAGTGACAGGAAAATCAGGAAGGGAATTATGGTCTGAAATCAAAGTTCACCGTTTCATTTACTCTCAGAAGAGAAAAATGCAGACTGAGAAATTATAATTTATAGCATTTTCTAAATAGTGATTATCTAATTGTGTTCTTCATAACTTATTTCTAGTTTTCTAAAAATTTTAATGCAACTTTTATGTACCCCTGATATACTTAAGGTTAAAAAAGAAAGCTTTCTTTCACTGTTATTTTTTTCCTATACCATTTTTCTCTTGCTGAGGTTACATAACTAATAGTTAAGGGAACCTGGGATTCTCAAAATGGTGCCATGTGCCAATTCTCTTAGTTTCCATTGCTAAAATCAAAAAGGTATCTAAATCTAAGAAGAAAAAGGTACAGGTGAATAGAAAACATTCTTAAGGAAAAACAAAAAAACCATGAAAAAATTATAGTCATGCACCTGTAGCTCTGGACATTCTGTATCCTATTCCATACATTAATTGCCTTACCAAAATATCCCACTAAATAAAGATGTTAATTACTCAACTTCTTTGGCAGTACAGTGGAATACTGACCTGTACAAGGATTACTGTCCTTTTACCCTAGCCATAAGAAAAATATGACAAGATGGTAACCAGAACAATAGTTTTCAAATGGAAGAGTAACATTTCCTTTTCCCTTTGGAACTTTCCGTTCTTTGTCACACTATCTTTTCCACGGACATCAGAAAAATTGGAGCTGGTGTTACAAGTCCATGGCCTTTCCCACTCCTGAAGACTTGAAAGAGATTGTGTTTGATTGGAAAACATTATTTTGTCTCATTTGCTTGTATCACACTTCTGTCCATGACAAGTAGTGGGATTATCACAGGGGAGCAAAGAATTTAACTGTGCAAGTCCAATGACAACCCTTCATAGGAACTAACCCGTATTTTAGCAGTTCAGAAACTTTCTTACACTTTTTTGTTATATCCAAAATATCATGGAAGAAAGGGAAACTCAAGGAATCCAGGAAAAAAAAATACACTGTCCAGTAAAACACAGATGAATAGACTAAAATATCTTTTCTCCTTTTGTCTCCAATTTCTTAAACAAAATTGTTCATAGAACTAAAACAAGATACTGATCACCATTTTTAAATGAAAGTTTTAATGGGGAACTTCTTTTCAAGCTTGGAATACAGAATCTCTTGTTCCTTCATTACAGCAGCTGTCTATCATACTATGTCCTAAATCCACATTTGTGCCTTTTGCACTCCTCAAACACCTTAGTGATCTCCTTGTTTGGAAGTCAAAGTTCAGTGAAAGCCACTACCAATTAAGTCTTTTGTTCCAATAGATACTGCTTGTACTTCGTTTGAAAATTTTGACCAACAGATAACTCAGTCAAATGAATTCACGTGACTTATTTTACTGCCAGTATTTCAACAGGAGAACACTGCCAGCATCAATAGGTGTTTTCTTCAGAAAGAGGATGGAATTATTGTCATTAATGCTAAAATCTTTAAACTTACTCTTTTTATTATACTTAATAAACAAATTCAATACTGTATTTGTATTCCAATTAAACTTGTTTTTATGATTCTCATTCTTTTTCTGTCATTTGACTCTCATAGAGCACAATGCAATTAAACCATAGAACTGACTCCACGTTCCCAGGATATACAACTAGTGAAGCAGATGAGAGACATTCAGCATGCATAAGAACAGGAAAAAAGGGATCCAGTATTAAAAAAAAAAACGAAATTAAAAAAGTACATCAAAAGTCAACTTTCCTTTCTTTTAGTTATCATTCTTGTAAGCATGAACAATAAAATGCAGTTAATTCTCTACAGATGCCTATTTTCCAACAACTTTTAGGCAAAATTGCTGTTGAAAAATTTTAACAGGAAAAGAGAGATACAATTAACTGAAAAACTGAAGCTTAATTAAGAAAAAGCAAGCAACAGTCTGTTAATACATAGTTCTTTTAAGATGCTCCTAATGCTGCATTTATGAAGTAAATGAGCTGCTATACAATTACAGGGACAGAATAGTACAATTATCACAATTATAACTTGGGTGGACAGACTAAAATTTTTTACTATGTTAGACAGTATCAGTGAAAGAAGAAATCACAAATGAACTGACATTAAGGGTCAAATACAGTAATTCAAGACGAGCTTTAGACCTTTCCCAGAAAATACTTAAATTGGCAGAATTCGTAACAACTTCAATTACTAGTTCCAGCAATTTTCTGTCTCATATTTACTTTTCTCTCTTCTCTTACCAGAAAAACACATTTCACACAGCAACAAATGAAAATTAGCAGGTCCTTATCCCTCTGAGAAAAATTGCTTGCAATGTGTATTTCAAGTGTACGTATGACTTAGGATATATTTTTAGTCAAAGCTTTTGGAAAGGCTACAGTGTCACAAAAAAATGTTTTCAAATGAAAAGCCAGTGGTCAGCTAGCAAACTGTGCTGAAGCACAGCTGAATTTTATACAAGTCAGTCCTGCACTCAATGGGCAGTTTCTTAGACAGAGTAAATCCAAACAGTCCTTGTCACAATGGTGCCACAACATTTTACACAGGCTGAAAATCCCATGCTGCTTTTGTCAAAAAATGCACAGAACAAATTCATATTTTTAGTGTATCTTTAGTAACTTTGGCAATTTTCAAAGCATCCTTGAAAACCTGCAAAACAAATGTTAAGATACGGAAAATAAAACACAAAGCAGAAGATTATAGGAAAAATAGGTTGACCTTTGTATTCTTCTATTCCCTTCTCCTAACTCACAAGTTAGGCAGGTGTGATTCATGCATACTAAGCCAAGGTATACATTTTTCAACAGTAGTAATGTTGGACATCTTTTAATCAAAGTACATTTAAAGGGCATAAAAAATCTTCCAGAAATGTGCTTACCTCTTCCAGAGCAAGGTAAATTAGAATTTCCTTGGCATTTCTTAGTGCTTTCTTCAACTGACATGGGACAAGAATGTGGATGTTCACACTTTTTCCCAGTCCATCCTTCTTTACAGTCGCATCTTCCACAATTACACTGTCCATGACCTTCACAATTAAGAGAATTCAAGATTAATCTCCATTCTGATGAGGTATAAAAACCTCATAATTAGATGAACTTTATCAAAGTTGGGGCTTAATTCAATAATTAGATGGACAAAAATACAAGCAATTCACTATATCTCCTTCCTTTTTTTCTGAAAATAGCACTGGTCTACCATGCCCTTTGAGCCACATTTCCTTTTTTTTTCCTTAAGGGATGTTTTACCACTTAGCACAAGATCTACATGCAAAAGTGTGGAACAGAGGTTACAAAAACACATTTCACCACCCTTTGGAAAAGTGGGGTGTCATAAGGCAACATTTCATTTACCTTTATGGTCTTCTTTTTGTATCACAGTTGCAGCATATTTTCTAAGAAATATACCAGTACCATCCATTATCTACTTGCAATCAACATGATCTACTAGAGGCAAGCAATGCCATATCAATTCCAAACCTCAAACCAGTGCCTTCTACTAAGCAGTGATATATAAATAATAAAATTTTAGACATAATCAATTCTCATTTCAATAGGGCGGTTGGATATGATTTTTGGTATCTCATTGCATGTTTTGTACTCTTTCCTGCATGTCTATTTCCTCTACACGAATGCATACATATCCAGACCAAGAAAAACTACGAAAAAACCAAGATAATTCCCTTCTCCTTCTTTATGCTCTTTGCATAAAGCAGTTAGATTCTGGCAATACAAAGTGTTCTTGCATTGAGAAAAGCTTGAAAATCAGCAAAACAACATTCCCTGCCACAAAATGAAATATTTATTTTCATGAGCTTGGACAGCAGGTTAGATCTCTCACAATTTTCACATAGTTATCATTCATTGGACACAGGACAAAAGCATTGCTCCAATGTCCACTTCTCTATCCATGTTCTTCTTGAAAACCATAGTAATAGAGATTTTATATCTCTTTCTAACCATACTTGCATTTTAAGGCTAATTTGTACAACATATGTGTTTATCAGTTCACAAGGATAAAATATAAGCATTCTAGTAGTCACCAGAGTAGTTCCCAGAATATGTCTTATTAATTTCACAAAATAATTTTTCTTTACATTAGTTATTTGTTTTCCTTGAAAAACATTAAAGGCTTCCTCTCGTTTACAGGGTGAGATTAGATTAGATAGATTTAGATTAGATATTAGGAAGAAATTCTTTGCTGTGGAGGTGGTGAGGCACTGGAACCAGTTGCCCAGAGAAGCTGTGGATGCCCCATCCCTGGAAGCATTCAAGGGAAGCCTGGACAGGGATTTGAGCAACCCAGTCTACTGGAAGGTGTCCTGCCCCATGGCAGGGGTTGGAACTACATGATTTCTAAAGTTCCTTCCAACCCAAACAATTCTGTGATCCCATGATTCTGTCCTTTACTTTCATGTGTCCCTGCTGACAGGTTGTGAATTGGATATATGTTCCCTGACCCAGACAGATATTTATGAGAGGATTATGTTCTTTCATACAATAGTTTATTTGCTAGAGCCACCGCAAAGGAACTAACAAAATGTGTGAAAGTATGAATTTTCTTATGGAAGAGTGTTTTCTTTCTGTGCCAAGTCATGAAAGCTATTACATCTAAAGCTATTATGAAGAGAATCACTTTAATGTTGAGAAGACTTCTGAAAGACAGTCATTCAGTAACATACTGAATAGCACTTCAGGTGTTAAAAGGAGGCATCTAGTTGCCAATATGATGTACTGTGAAATGACAGTCACCTCAAGCCACAAGAAGCTTCTTGAGGGAGCTGCCCTTGTGTGATGTTAAATCCTCACATCAGGGCTGTCAACTCCTGTCATTTATATTTTATGAAATAAACATAGCATTTCTTGCAGTTACAGTAAAACTCTTTACAAGAAAACATGATTTTCTATAATTTCTATATGCTACTCAGGACAATGTGGTTTACTGTCTTTACCTACAAGTTAGGCAGAAGAAGACAAGAAAATTTTGTATCATCTCTGTTTGATGATGGTTTTAAGAGGTGGATTATTTTCCCTAATGTAACTAATCTCTCTCAGATTCATCCCAAATCAATTTACAAATAACTGTGACAAACAATGAGGATATTTTGCAGACACACATAATGCATGCACATTTTGTGAAATTAGTAAATTTATTTCATATAAACAAATAAAAAAGCTGTCCCACTACAATTCAGCTACTAAACCTTTAATTTAATTGCAGATTCTGCCTGTCTACTGCAATAAACCAAAATTAATACTTATGCATCTTTTCCATGTGTTAAACAGGACTAAAAAGCAGAACGAGAAGACTGTTCACACTACTTCATGGGAAAATTGATGTTTTTGCACAATCAGTTTTATGAAAGTATACTTGGATGGCCAGCTAAGGCAAAGTTAGTCTTTTCTAAAACATAATGAAAAGGAAATCGATAAAAAAAAATAATAGTAAAATTTTTGATGACTAGATGGAAAAATAAAGCCATACTTCAACATGAGTTTTAGTTACATCAAGCAAGCCATATGAGTACCTCCTTTTGTATCTAAGTTTTCCTTGTTTACAGTTATGTCTGTGTAATAAAGAACACTGTACCAGTCCTTAATCCAACATCAAATGGCATTATCTTTCCCCACAATCCTTTATAACTGTCTGTACTTCCTTCCTCTGTTTTCTTACAACCATTACTATCCTGGACAGCAACAGCTGCAATGGCAGTAATGTCCAGGAAAGGGGGAGTTCAAGAATCACTGTTTCCATTACACAGCATTAGCTCTAGATGCTGGAGGTTTGTTTTAATCTAATTGAAATTCTTGTGTTCACCCTTAACTGCAGAACACATTTACCATGTTGATTGTAGCTTTGTATTCCTTAGTTGATGCTGATATTTTGATCACTCCCTGAGTGCTAAAAACTGACAGCAGCACAGTGATATCTTCAAAAATTGACAACATCCCAAAGTCAACCTTCCTGCTGCTCTCATGACTGCAATTTTACATCGTTCCAGCTCATTCATTAAATGAACCTATACAATATCTGCAAGTGGCTCTAACAGTAACTAGTAAATTAATTCACTGAAGGTTTTCAGAAAAGCTTCTTTCTTTCTTTTTTTTCCCCTCATTTTGTTAGCTAGCAATTCCTCAATATTTATTTTAAAAAACCAAACACATCAGTTGAGAAACTTTTCACTTTTTTAGCAGGCAAAGAAAAGGCTGAAAAATGTGTGTATTATGTTAATTTCAGCTTTCTTTCTCTATTACAGACAACACCTATGATCTTTCTATGGGGAATCTCTCACTCTAGTAACAGGAGGCAAATATACCACATCATTATTGTCCTTGATGTGACTGCATTCTTCCTATTATTAATTAGGCCAGACCAGATTTCTACAGGATACATTTGAGCTGACAACCTCTAATCTATAAAGTCCCTTTGAAATCATGTTGATTTGCTTTTGCAGAGTTCCTGTGTGTACAAATTGCACGCTGTGTATTGATC
This sequence comes from Climacteris rufus, assembly GCA_013398175.1. Lineage (NCBI taxonomy): Eukaryota > Metazoa > Chordata > Aves > Passeriformes > Climacteridae > Climacteris > Climacteris rufus. The sequence goes on from VZRZ01008040.1 coordinate 535,491, forward strand.
AAAGTCCTTCTCTCCTGCCTAGTATTAGTGTCTTTATTAGTAACCATACAAAATTGTATGCAAGGTCTCACTCAGAATCTCAGCTTTTGTTAGCTGATATAAGGAGCACCCATCTAAATACCCTGCAAACCTTGGATGAGTGGATGGATGCACAGACAGATGAATGGATGGATGGGTGGATGGATGGATCTTAACTGTTTTGAATACAATGCTCTGAAGTACAAGTAGAAGAAATATGAATGTATCTAAGGTGCACAGTCTGGCCTACATCTACAAATATGCAGCTGGGCCACACATTCATATTTTCCAAGTACTGATACTCTATTTGCTCTCATGTCAATGTGTATTCTCAGGGTACTCTTTTTCATTAACTCATTTGTTTACTTTTTCTTGAATTTCTTCCTCTTGATTATCCTCTCCCTGACATACAAAATGAAATAACAAACACAGTTTGATCTAACAAACTTTCAAATTCAAATTTCCCCCAGAAAGGATATATCTATATTTTAATTTTTCAACCATTAAACTGTTAGGTTGCACTGAACACAAGAGTATTAGAAAGGGTATGAGCACCTAAAATAATTTAATATTTACTTGATTTTGTTCAATGGAATAGAAAAAAATACAGAATTATGTCTTTTAATTTAAAAAGCTCACTCCAAACCCCTTCTTGCCCCCAAATTAAAAACAAGTAAAAACAGGTAAAGCTTGGTAGATTTTAAGATAGGAAAATGAGAATTGGAGCACTAGGGAAGAGGAAGATCAGACCAGTTGGAAGCTTTTTTTATAAAATTACACATAAGTTCTTTTTATACACAAACCTTACCTGAACAGAAGTCATCAGAATATCTATCATACAAGGCTTTGCAGTTTCTTTCATCACACTCACAAGTATCTCCATGAATATCTCCCCAGTCACCTGTTGGGTCCACATCATGGCATGTACATTCCCCACATACACATGTGCCTAAAAGAAAAAAAAAGCAGAAGATTAACTGCATAATCTAGAGCAATAGTACTTTGATTGCAGGAATTTATGCTTGTGAATTTTCAGCTCTCACAGGAATGCAGTCTCAAAGCTGCAAGTGATAATCATGAGCGTGTGCTCATCTTCTATGATTTGAAACCTTCTATGATTATTTAGTAGCAATACCTTGTACAAACAAATTAGCATCCTGTTCAAGTTTCTTTTTGCTGTTGAGCCTTGTTAGGAGTCAAGAAAAAAATGTAGTGCACAGAACAGTTGTAAATCTTTGACATCAACAGTAATTTGCCCTGTAGTAAGGACAATAAAAATCAATTCTGTTTAAATGATTTGGGCTTGGGCACAGTGGACTATTAATGGTTGTTAAAGCATAAACATTTAAACTACGAGAGAATCCAAACTCTAATCCAGATGAAAATGTCTAGGAGGTCATTCTTTACGTAAGAAGAACATCAGTACAGATCTACATGAAAAGGATACTTCTCACTTTTCCCAAGTCAATATTCAGGGCCACACTCTGTTGCTTACAATAAGAAGAAATGTGAGTATGACAGAAATATGTATTTTCATATTTTACTAATATGCAGAGAACATGCATCCTGCTAATTTAGGAAAACCAGAACAAAACACCAAAAAAAGACATTTTCCTTATTCAGAAATCCAAATGTGCATCAGAGCCAAACACTTCCTACTTTTTTTTGAGATTGCCAGCAGGCTTGTAGAAGCAGCCTGACCTTACTGATGAATTCAGTTCATTTCCTGCATAATGGCTTCATTTTCTGCTACTCTGCCAACACCTTTGTCACATTATTTAGGTTACTCTAAACAATATAATGCATTTGAGGACAACAAGATGGGGTGACTAAACAGCACATATAGGTACGGGTACATTCTCTAATAAAAGGGGCAGGCCTACACAATCTTGCATGCATGACATGAGGCAGGAAGAAGTGCTGCCCTGTTTAGTGCTAAAACCATTGAGACAGCCCTCAAGAAATTTGCACCTGATTTATTATACTTTCACAATTCAGTGACATTACTGACCAAGAAAAAACAAACAAGCAAACAAACAACAACCAAACAAACAAAAAGAGGAAACGCCTCTGGAGAGTGATTAATCCTCCCAGAAACAACTTCAAAGTTAATTTGGATCAGCTGTCCTGGATGTCAGAATGCAGAACATAATCTCACCAAAGTTTAAAAGTCTATATGTTCACATGTGGTCTCAGCTGGTTGACTAGATAGTTGCAGGGGAAAAGATATGCACAATTTATCCATCTTAGCACTGAAGGAGGGTGGGCAGCAAGGTTAGCCTTGATCTTTGATTTTTAGAAGGCTCAAGACTGACAAGATGAATGGCAACTACATCACAAGAGGTATAATCACAGAAAACTGGGTAAGTAGGACTAAATGGAGCAGAAATACTTTGTTGGAAAGCAAGTTCATGTTGTCAGAAGCCTACAGAATTTCTATTAAGATAAAATCACAAATTCATGAAAGGCTAAAGACATAGAAGTATCCCACAAATGTACCTTTGTATATGAGGCTGCAGCTACTCAGAATATCAGATATGCTATTCACTCAGTTTCTCCAATTGCAATGTCAGTTTAAAGAAGTAATCACATATTAAAATTTCAAATTTGATAAAAAGCTTACTTTGACAAGAAATTGCTTGCCAAGAAACTACTTTCCCAGTGTAAAGAATGTATCTGCTAAAAAGTCATTTTGATATTTATTATTTCCATAACTACACAAAAATTTTATGCTAAAGTCTCGAGACTAAATGAGCCTACATGATGTCTGTATTTGAGCCAATCTTTCAATTTACTCATAATTATGAGAAGAGAGATTGCTAAATGCTCTCATGATGATTAGATGTTCACAATACAGCAGGTTTTGTCAGTAGAAATGTTTTTAAGAGAGGTATCTGTGACTCTTGCTTATGTGCTACTATAATTATTTTGGATGATTGCCAAAAAAACCCTATTTTTTTTTTTAACTCTGTGTCAAAAAAGCCAAACAAAGCATCTAGTGAAAAACAAGCTTATTTTGTGATTTTTTTCTTTTTTCTTTTTTTTCAAAATAGCAAAAAGTAAACAAAAGTATAAGGTAAAATTCAAATTCCAGAACTTTGTGCAGATAAAACCCCACATAGTTAGAAATATTGCNGTGCTACTATAATTATTTTGGATGATTGCCAAAAAAACCCTATTTTTTTTAACTCTGTGTCAATGAAGCCAAACAAAGCATCTAGTGAAAAACAATCTTATTTTGTGATTTTTTTTCTTTTTTTTTTTTTTCAAAATAGCAAAAAGTAAACAAAAGTATAAGGTAAAATTCAAATTCCAGAACTTTGTGCAGATAAAACCCCACATAGTTAGAAATATTGCATGAAATCTACCTTTCCATCTCTGTATACATTCCACAGCAATGTTACTGAACACTTCTCAGGTGTGTTTTTAGGTTGTAATGGAAACTAAATGTTTTGAGTTTTCATTTTCCCCATTAAGCTGTGGGTCTTGGGTTTTCTTTAAGGGTGAATTTATATGCAGTCCTGTAACCTTAGAGCACCAATCCATTCAAAGTGAAAAATCTGCTAATATCTTGTTTTGCAAGGTCTCTCACCAAAACAGATGTACTAAATAACAAATTATTCTGCTCAGTCTTATGACAAAAAATGAAGGATGAGAACAACTTGGGTTCACTTAATCAAGCAATGGATGTGGATTTGTGCAAGTTTATACCTAAACACAGGTATCTACCCACTTGCAAGTGTATATCCCGACCTGAAATAGGTGAAAACAAACTAGAAACAATCAACAAACACACATCTATGTCCTGCTGTAGAAAATGCATAGAGTAAAATAAAAGCAGACTGTATAAATATGTATAGAAGGTTCATGCAGATGACACACCTCTGTTGCTGCAGATTTTGCCATCTGGAGATGTGCATCTTTTCTTGATCTCCCAGGGGGTGATGTCACACTGGAATTCACATTTATCTCCATGCCAACCAGCCTCACAGTAACAGTTTCCACAGTAACACTTCCCATGGCCTTAAGCCAAAACAAATTTTATACAGTGAGAAAGAGGCAAGTTTTTAAAAGGCATTAACAATTTGACTGTTTTGATCTTTTATCTTAAAAACTTTTAGTGCTAGACTCAGAATAGAAACAATTTATAGACCATGTATGACTACACAAAGAAAGACAAAGCATATCTGAATTATACTTCTTCCCACTATTTTAGAACAGGTTTTCCCTTTATCACAGATTAAATCTAATCAACAAAACACTAGTTGACATCAATATTATTATATCTGTAAGCTTAATTTTTGATACTTTATTGGTAAATTTTGAAGGGTGTAAGTGTAATAGTTAAAATTTAAGTACAGCTTTTACACATTAAGGTAGGACACATCTGCCTACCATACTTGGCATGTCTAAGAACAGATTACGTGTTCTTAACTCCTCAGACAGTTCCAGCAAAGGGACCTTGATTTATTACATACCAACTATGTTGTATATGGCTTCTCTTCTTATCTGTCAAGAAGATTTTGGAACCAGTTCATTAAAGATAATTATTAGTAAAATGAATCTTTCAGATGTTCATTCAACAAAACGTACATATCCCAAAAAGATAGTTGCATCACCTGAGGCTTGATGAAACCATTTTCTGAACATTTTGATCTGCTAAGGTACATGTGCCATGTGCTGCAGTTCTTACTAATCTTAAAACCATAAGTTAATCCTTTACTAGAAAGATCAAGTCAAGATCTTGTTCTTTTCTCCTTTAAACTTAGTAGACCTGGTCACCTCTATCACAATCTGGTCAATTTATATTCTGAACTATCAAGAGTGCAAACTGTTGAATACAATTTTTTCCAGTTTTTTGCAACTACATGTGGAACTTTCATTACAATTCTTTGGTTAAATGTCAAAAAACAATTAATTTAATTAGATAATTAAACAACAAAGACAATCTAAAATAATGCTTATTACAAAAAGGTTGATTGTGAACAATGGACAAGAAATAAATGGGAAAATGCTAAACGAGTGCAATAATTCGATCTACTGGCAATTTTCAGAGATTAAAGCATTGGTACTTCATTCTTCACTCACACTTTTATACTCCTCAAATAAATATTAATTAAATTATAAAAGCTGCCACTACCACTTGCTCTCGACAGAAGAAAAACATCACTCCCTTAGAGTAAGAAAGCTTTAGTTTAAAAAAAAAGATCAGGATCAGAATTTAATTTCCTAGAAGATATGATACTTTTAAAAAAATAAGCTGCAACTTGATTCCGAAGTGTATGTAACCTCAAATAAAAAGTGATAGTCAACTGACTGATAAAAATCCAATTGAAGCTGGAAAAGCTTAACACATCTTTCCAGCTTTGGAGAGCAAGGAACTGATTTGCTTAAAAATGCAGTGCCCATGTGCAAATATTAAAATGTATGTTATCTATATCTTAGCATGGCATTGCATGCCTTTCCTGGATAAAATCACAGCTCACACCTGATGAAATGATGTATCTTTAACCTTTAATTCATGTGCTGTCATATGCATCTTTTCTGCATTAGGCCTGGTTTAACATGTAATTTTGTACTGTAGAGGTTTGTTAGAAAATAAAGCAACATACAACATTCACAACCTGTGTGCATAAACTTTTCAGCTTACAACAACACAACCCAGTCAAGTAAACCATCAGTTTATAACTTACACTTTACTTTAGAAGGCTCCCAAACTGACATGAGGTGTCATGGCCTTTATACTGATCAATCTCAGGCTTGAATCTACCAACATTTTTTTGTCCCTTTATGTCAGCATACTTTGAATTCTCCATACATGTAAAACCAGTTTTTTACATAGATGCATCTGGTCTTTTTTGGAATATGGCATGAATGGACAAAACAATAGGAAATAAAAGCTCAGAAAAACCTAAAAATATAAACCAGCAGCAAAACAGGTGTGGGGGAAAAAAAAAAAAAAAGCAGACAAAACCAGCAGTAGACAAATTAATTGGAACTAAATTAATCGCAATTTTTTATCATACTTGGTACCACGTCTAATAGTTAGAAGCAAATATAAATGGAATCACTGGTACATAAAAATTGTTGCACTCCACTAATTTTATTTTAGGCACTTACTGGAAATATTATACTCTGCTTCTGAACTTGTGCTTCAGGGGACCATTCTGCATACCCTCATTTAAAACCCCTACTTAATCCTAGGATTAAAAGAAAGTTCTTTTTTCCTTCAAAGGCACTGAAATAAATAGAATTTATTTTGCTGCCTGTATAAGGAAAAGAGAGAAAAAGCAATTTTACACAAGTACTCGCTCTCTTTATACGCACACAGAGGAAGCACAATCATCAGATATGAATAATCTAGGAGCAGATTGGAACACTTGTGTGCATATGGACACAATCTGCATGTGTGTAGCTTGAGCAATGTTTGTAGCACCTTCCAGCTCAAAGACAAGCCTCCTTTGCAATATAGGAAACAGCACTTATAACACCACAAATCGTGCGTATCACACAATATTTAACTGCCAGGTTCCCACCTTATAATGACATGAAAGAATAGTTTGAATTTTGGTTGCTTTTCTATCTATCAGCAGAGTTCACTCCATCTTATTTTCTTGCCTTTCCTTTCACAGATCAAATTTTTCCTTATTCATTCCTTTCTCTTCTTATCTCTGGAATGTTTTCTGAGTTCTCATCCTATAGTTATCCTTGATATTTTTAATTTTTGCTTCCTTGACAAAATTCTTAAGAATCTCTTTTTTGGTTTTGGTTTTTCTTTTTTTTGTTTCCTATGTCATCTATCCTGCTCTCTCTCATCTGTGCCATGAAGCATTCACATTTCTCATATTCTGCTGAACACAGGCACACTAAGCTATGAATTACCCCAGTGAATTATCTTGTACACTCCTTTTTGCAGCTCTTCTAAAAAGAGGAGAATGTCACAGTATTTATTCATTCCTTAACCTTATGCTTAACTCATTTTTGTGTCTGAAATTTCTACTTAAAATTTGCAAACTAAATTCATGGAAATACAGTTACTTTTAAGTTATACATTCAGGAAAGATATTTTGTATAACCACACAATTAAATAACAGCCTGTTAGTTTTCATTATTTTTCTTGGCTCCTTAAAATACATACCTGTACAAATTTCTCCTGTTTCATCATCTATGCACTCTCTATCATCACATTCACAAAATTTGCCATACACCAGTCCATTTCCTTCTGAGTTTGCACATTTGCACCTGCCACACTGACACGTGCCTGTAAACATTTAAGAGACATCATTCAATGACTGCAGATTATAGAAAGAGCTTCATTAGTTCATTAGATGGTATTTTATTTCTGAGATGGCTGAAATCTAAAGAAAATCCACCCAAGTAAAGATAGACAGAGAAACAATCCATATCAACAAAACCCCTAATCTTAGCTGTACAAAGATAGAGCATTCAAGGGCCTTGGAAGTGTAGAGCTGTTTTGTTTTGTTTTGTTTTCACAACATAAACATTTCTCTCTTCTATCACCTCTCATCTGGTCACACATTTGCTCCTTGGTCTTGTGAAGAGGGCTGCCCCCTCAGCTCAGTGGCTGCCTCCCTCCATGACCTGCCCTCCCAAAAAAGAAAAGTTTGTTTTATTGCTCTTAGGAAAAGAAGAATCCCCCCTTCAGCCTCAGAGGATCTATCTGACCTGAGGTCATAAATAAACATATTAATGAGTTCCACAGTCCAAAAAAAAGCATAAATACATTAAAATCACACTAGAAACAAAGTGATTACCATGCCAGTCATATAAGAAACCCCTTTTACCTATGTCTATCCCTACCTTTGTTAAAATTGAATGGGTAGGAACTTTGAGCAATATCACATTACTGGGGCCTTTTGGTCAGTGGTCTCACACACGTTGTTTCAACAGTCAATGACATCACTATGCTGGCAAGTATAGATTTTTTTAAAAAATTTACTTCACTAAATTCATAATCCTCACAATACACCCATATGTATGGGTGAGAAGTTCTCCAGAATTGAAGTTTTATGTTGATATTACACAACTAGATTGAAGAAACCAGTTGATGTTTTACCCTTACAAGCATAGCACAATTTTACTAAAAATGTTAATCCAAAGAACAAAAGTATTGGGCTCACGAACATTCTAAAAATATAAATTTTAAAAATCTTTGCAGGAGTTAATATATTAAGATAAGAATAATAAAACAACTGATAATACAACAAAAGTGAACTACAGAATTAGAATTATTTGTTACAATTACTTGGTAAACAAATACAAATGCAATTTTTGAGAAAACTATCATGTTTACAGATAATTTCCAAACAGGAAAAAAGATGAAACAGAATTTTTTTCCTATACTGGATATGTAAACAGGTCAGAAAGACTATATAATAAAAATGTTCATTACTTTCATTGCCAAAACTGGAAATTGGTCACACAAGAATCCCACTTTAGGTAGGATGACCTAGTTGCTCTGATAAATGATTGAGAACAGAGTCAGAAAAAAGAAATTTTAGATGGATCTTGATTGATTCATGAAAAATATAACAAAAAATGATTGTGTGTCAGCAGAGCACTGTTTTTGTAACAGCTCACGTCACCCCTTCCTATCTTTTATTGGCAAATAAAAAACAGAGCTTAGACCCTAAAAACAATGCTAGTAGTAGATCAAAAGGCAATCCCACCAAGACAAAATACATATGACTACAGCCCATCAGAGTTAAACCAAGCTCCCTAGCCAGTCTCATCAGAATTACTGTCCTGTTTAATATCAGCAAAAGCAAAAACATTTATTCTTCTCCTGATGCCACAAACACTTCCCTCTTAGCTACTTGGAGTGGTTTTTGAGCTATGTTCATTTCCCTTTGAAGACTGCAACCACTTCTAACCAAGGAAAGAAAGAGGTTCTTTTTTAAGAACTTTGACTAAATACAATGAACTACGCTCATTTTTGGGAGTCAGTGTCTCATTCAGATGTCCCTCAAGTCCCTCTTGATTGTGAGTTTAATACAATCTATATTATTGTCATAAATGAAATGTATAACTTACTCAGTATGTTGCATGCTAATAGTTTTATATTAAATTGGTTTCATAAACTATTGTGAGAACTAGTTTCTCTGTAACAAGTCCCACAAATCCTTGGGATTCTTTGCTGATGTCAGCAACTAACTTGTAAGAAAATTAGTTGTATGAAAATGTATGGATCCCAAAAGAAATTAAAGACCAGCAATAGTGAGCAGGAGTGGGGTTCTTGAAACATTCTTTCACTTGGAGATCAATGTAATGGAAAACTGAAAGGCAATTTCTGGTCTCAAAACTTGACTGGTAGAAAATGCCCTTTAAAATGGTACCATTCTGCAGTGAAGTCTTCTAAAAAGTCATTTGCTTTTCCTCCGATTTTTTTTTTTAAGAAAGGACTTCCTATTTAAGTTAGGATGGTTATAAAATTAAACAATTAGAGAAGAGAGTGTTACCAAATGAGAAAAGTGAAGATGGAAATGTCCCTTTAAATGATTCAGCAGATCTTCTACAACTGATTTTGATAATCACAGGTACAACTCAAAAGTGTCTCAAAAAATTGTACAGCTTATAAATGTCCTGGAAAAATATTTGCAAATGCCATTTCTGCACTCTATAAACACAAACACGTAATAGAAATGTCATCATTTACTATATTAATGCCATTACGGCAACATTTTGATAAGGAAAATACATGACACAGCTGCAATTTCTTCAACTCAAAACAGCTATGGATAAACGAGAGAACTAAAGTAGGTACTCTGAATCAGTGTACATTACAGTATACATACAGTTGTTCCTCAGTCTCCTGAAACATACTCTACAAAGTCACTAGTTAGAAATTACAATGATTCTCAACATAACACTGGAAGAGCACTAAGGTATCAAAAGCAACAAAAGACATCTTACCTGCACCAGAACAGATGATATCTTGAGAATTCTTGCACATTTCATTGCTTTTCTTCCTTGTAAGATTGCAAGTAGTTGGATACTGACAAGCTTCACCATACCAGCCTTCATCACATTTGCACTTCCCACAGTCACACTTTCCATGGCCTAGCAAAGGAAGAGTGTGTCAAGTTCCTTTTTCTTAATTCAAAAAGTGGTATTTTCTTATCCAGTTTTTAAAATAGATTCCATCAATTACTTTTTTAAATGAATATGACTGACAGATTAACTTAATGTAGTTCTATACAATTAAAAATAGAAGGGAGACAGCCAGCACCCATCTTCACCAAGGGCAAGTCCTGTTTAACCAACATAGTGGACTTCTATGATGGAGTGACTACATCAGTGGACAAGGGAAGGGCTACAGATATAATTTATCTGAACTTCTGTAAAACTTTTGACAGGGTACCCCACAGCATCCTTCTCTAAATTGGAGAGAGATGGATGTGATGGGTGAACTGTTAGGTGGATAAGGAATTGGCTGGATGGTCACACCATCAACTGCTCAGAGTCCCAAAGGACACCAGTGACAGATGGTGTCCCTCAGGGCTCTGTACTGGGACCAGTGTTACTTAACATCTTCATTAATTACGTAGACAAAGGGCTCAAGTGCACCCTCAGCAAATTTGCAGATGACACCAAGCTGAGTGGTGAAGTTGACACACCTGAAGGGTGGGATGCCATCCAGAGGGACCTGGACAAGCTCTAGAAGTGGGTTCCTGGAAATCTCATGAGGTTTAATAAGACCAAGTACAAAGTGCTGCACCTGGGTTAAGGCAACCCCCAGTATCAGCACAGGCTGGGGGACGGACAGACGGAGAGCTTGGGGGTGCTGGCAGGTGAGAGGCTGGACAATTTTCACTATCTATGTTGCATACTAAGTATCATTTTTCATACTAACTTCCAGGTGCAAATTTCTATCACTTCATTCTTTATCATGCCTATAAAATTTTAGGTAGTAAATGTGAAAACAACTGAATACCTTTTAAACTAGAGCATTCAATTTAAAAATAAACATCTTTTGAAAATATATCTGATTGACAGAAGATTCCCTTCCCATCACTGCATCTTAAAAACAGAATCTAACTGCAGTCTATTTTGAATGTATCTGTTGCTGCAGTTAGAGTCAATTGCCTGAAAAATACAAGCCCAATATGCTGCCAGTAAGAAGAAACTTAAGTAACTACTGTAAATAGAAAATTTTAAGTAGAAAAGGGAGTGTCTTTTGTTGCTCAATAAAACTTTCCCTGCTTTCCAAACATGGTCCTAAGACAAGAGACAGTTCAATAGCTGAAAAAAACATAAAGCAAAACCATAAGAGAGAATCATGTTAGTTCTTGTTTTAAAACATGTGTTGCCACCTTAAAAATTGCTGAATAGCCCTCTGTTGGTAGAGAGCAAAAAACCAAAAAAGGATATAAAATATAGAATAAAAACCTACTCTTGTGATTACTTTGCTTCACTGACAGACAACAGCATAAGCCATTCCAGAAAATGGTGGTAAATCCTAGGGTATTTACAAAAAAACTGAAGACAAAACATAAACATTTTCCTTCCTTTGAAGGAATACTTGTCATTATGACTTTTCATTCTCCATGCAAGGCACTCTTGTGATTTAACAGTTTGATGCCTGCTGGTGAAGAAAATATATTCTAATAAAAGTAGGACTTATTTTCCCATTCCCATGTTTAAATGACAGAGTAAGGCAGAAGCCACAGCTTATCAGTTATTACCAATGGTCCATCAGCACTAACCTCTCTCATTTAGAGATACACTAATCTAACTCCATGCATAAAGGAAAAAAATAATTTCACTTAAAATTCACAGTCTGTTTAAAGAAAATTAATAAGAGACTTCCATGAAAGTGGTTATACACAGCAGTTTCTTGGCTTTATTTAACAAGAAAATACAAAAAAAAAATTTGAAATTCATTAAACTGAGAGAAGTAATGAAAGATCATTCACATGCAATTAAAAGTAAATGTCAGGAATTTAACTAATGTGAATTTGTAAGATCACAGGTGTGATTTTCACCTTGACCATCCATTAAGATATATTCATTTTGCCATTTTTTATCTTTTTTTAATTGTGAAGCAATGGAAGTATTCTGTCCAAAAATGTGGGTAAGAGGACTATGTTGAAGTACAGAAGGCCATAAAACTTCCTGCAATAGCTTGTACACCTTGCTGTACCTTCCTTATCACATATAGGATACAATAGATCTGCAAAGTCAGCTTGACATAATAATCCTCCTCTTGCTTATTTCCCACACCTATATGTACCAATATTATTGTCTTCCTCATGGCAAAAATAATGATTTGATGAAGTATAATCCAAATATGTAATAAACTGTAAGAAAATTAGAGAAATAAGTTTTCTTACTGGCTTTAGATCTCTTTCAGAAAGGTTTTTGCAGGATCCCATTTGTTGTATATAAATTTCTGCATTATTTAGAAAGTAAATAATATTATGAAATATTAAATAAGGAGTAACTAGCACTATGAAAACTATGAGATGAGATTGCAACTTCCCAGATAATAAATTCTACCAATAAAGGGTAGAGGATGTAATACATAACATGAAAAAAGTGACGTATAAGACCTCACTAAATAGTTGGTCAAGAAAGCTGTATCTCAAAGTGATAAAAAACATATTCATTCCAATTTTTTTAAATAGCTGTAACACAAATAAATGCTAAACAAAAATAAATCATAACTTCACTTTAAAAAAAAAACAAACAGAAAATAAAGAAATAACAAAGAGTCAAAAAATGCAATAATTCCTTTAAGGAAAAGACTGGCTGTGGACTGTGAAAAGCTTGCAGTTTCAAACATGAGGAAAAACCTTTTGTAACAAAGGGCTCCATTTCTAACTAGATGAACAGTCACCTCAGAGAGTATATCTGGACTATGCAGAAAGCTTGTAGGGTGGAATATAAAACTAATATGGTAGGAAAATTGTCAGATGTCAGATGTCAGAAAATACATGAAGAAAGTGAGAACAGAAAATGTTAGGCAGGGTCAGATTTTGCAAAACTGCAAGTACTAAAATGTACTTTCATCATCCAAATAAAAAGAAAACAGGAAAAAGAGTGGTTTCACAAAGCAGCAAAAAAAGCAGTTAAAATTAAAGACAATTTACAGACAGTCCAAAACAAAATTAATATGGGGAATGTTGACTATTAGTAGCAAATGCAGCATGGCTAATGACATGCTCTGTGGAAATGAAAATTACTCATCTAATATGAGAATAAAATAAAGATATAAAACTATTTTGAAGGAAGTGTCTAGACCAAAAGGGCAAGACCCCATAATCTCCATTTGAGAGTACTTAAAACACTTGTACATGAAAGGGCTGTTTAGCACCTAAGACTTTTAATGAATCTATCAGGCTGGCAATCAAATGTCTGGAAAACAAAACCTAGGGGTTTTTTTGCTTTTAAGCAAAAGGAGTATATGTGATATAGACATCATAAAAACAAGTGACCTCATGAGCTGTGCCAGGATTTGAAACAAACTATGAAGCATTGCATAGATAGAGACACTAGAGTAACAAAAATGGAATATAATGTATAACAGCTTAATCCCAAAATAGACTATCATTATGCCAAATTAACGTGGCATATCTATTTCTGAGATAACAAATATTTTAAGAAAAGGAACATGGGAAATCCATATGATAGGGTCATATATGCTGGATAGAGTGCCATTCAGGAAAATAAAAATTATTCTGGATAAAATGTTCTGGAAATGTAAAAGAATCACAACATAGTTTAAGGAATAAAACAACATTAGGACAAAAAGGGATATTATTGGCATAGAAGAAGATGACTGGCTATGTTTCAAATGATGTTTTTGGAACTGTATATGTTTTACTGACAAAAAAAAACAGATAACACCAATAACATTTGCCAATAACAGACCTGTAAGACCTGAGTAGAAAGTTGAAGGATGATACAAAAATAACTGGACTGACAGTCTGAAGGACTGAAGAAGTAGAAGCCGATTGAAACTGGAAATATAAACACAGGATCACCCAGTAGGGGCAAGAAAATGATATCATAGGCTAATACCTTCCCAGATGGAAACAACAAGAAGAATGTGACTGCATACTGAAGTCAGCTCTGGAAAGACGGTGTGACTAAGTCTTTAGCTGAAAACTGTCTGAGATCTACCCACTGAAGATAAATCATCAGGGACAGGAAGCGGTAACAAATCTGCACTTGAAATGATACACACAATGTATGTAACATGGTCCTGAGCCCAGTTCATCCTTGAAAACTGCTATTAGGTCTCTAAACCTAGGAAGACTGAGTCAAGTTTTCCAGGGAAAACGTTTGCAGAATTTTAGCCACTTGCAAAGTTACAATTGATTAGGAATTAAAACATGTTAGCAGAGAGATGGTAATTTTAACCACAAGCATTTGGCTCTGATCACATACTTTTGCACTTAGACGCTTAACTTTATCCTAAGTGCATCCTAAAAATTTTTTTCTACTATATATCTGCATGCCTACAGGTCCAAGAGCAAAGATACAAAGGTAAAATCTCTGACAAAAAGTTCTGAATCCACATCTGTATTGGATGTATTGATGTCATCGATTTGGAAGCCTGCTTTTACTGGGCTCTGTCTGTAATCCATGAGAGACAGGCATTTCTGCAGGTCCTGAGTGGACTGGACAGTCCACAGAGGTTGCCTGTCTTTCTTCACTAAACTGCTGGAAAGCTGTTTGGAGTTTTTGAGCTGTGGAGCTGTTTGGAGTTTGGTGCCTCACTAGATATGTTTGCATGCAAATAAAGATTCATTAATTTATTTTCTTTTGCTTCATTTTTCTATAAAATAACCTATGTCAGGTTTTAAATATTCTGACATACCTTGAATAAAAAAGGAGCCAGATGTCAGTTTAGATACAGGCTGAACTGCATCAGTTTATAAAAACAATTATATTAAATAATTATTGGATAAACCAGAAACTAAGTTTGAACATTGCTTTCATTTCTATGTGTCTACAGAAGTTGCAGCATCCAGCAGTGATATTGTTATTTCCGTGCATCTTACTGAAAAGGATTCTCTCCACCTTTGTATCAGTTTTCATTAAAGTTTTCATTACATACTAATGTTCACTATGACTGAAATCTGCTAAATCCTTGTGCTTAAACTTTCCATAGGCAATGAAAAGAGTCAAAACATGACTTGGTTTGTTACCTCCCATGCTCTCGCTAAGAGTGTGAATATATGCATGTTTTCCTGCCATGACTATATTTTCTACAGAGCAACGGTGGGGCACAGAAATGTAGACTCCTTAGGAACATTTAGCAGATAATAAAAATAAGAAAAGACAAATCTTGGTGTTAAGACCTTGAATTGAAAGAAAGGTGTGTGAGTTCAATTCCTGTATCTTTCATTTTCTGGATAAAATCTAGCACAGCACAACATCGCCAGGAGTCCAAATGATGAACCCAAAATCTCTTATTTATAAAGCAAATATTGATAACTGCCTTTGTCAATTTGGGTAAGAACAAACTTCTTAGTATTCAAGAGATTTCAAATGTATGACTAGAGGTAGCTAGTTTAAAAACAAACAAACAATTAACCTAAAGAGGCAACATACTACCTTTGAAATTACAGACACCATTTTCCTCAGTAGGATGAATAGAGCACTCCCTGTCTAGAAGGAACTGTAAAACTATGATCATGTGCTTATTCAACTGCCAAAGCTCTTAGATAAATCTTTGGTCCATTAAGCAAACACAATTGGAAATACTGCCTTTGGAATAATACCTATTTATGTGGTTGTGCCACCTTAGTTATAGCACAGTAACCCTTCCTACAAAAGATGTGTCTTATTTGAGTGCAAAGACCCAGGCTGTTTGACCAGACATTAAAATACACTCAGTTGTCCTTGCTGTCCCACATTTTTAATAACTAAAGCCCAATTATTCTATGTAAGAGCACAGTTGAGGGCAGTTATCATTTTCATATTGTAATGGAATCAATTTTCTACAGGCAGATGAGATGCTTATGCTAACATAAGGATTCCTCTCCTTAGCATGAAGTCAGTCATCAGAAGAAAATCCGCAGCTGCCATGATAAATGAATTGGGCACATTACTATGCATTTTTAGCACACCCTGAGTGATTCCTGAAGTGCTTTTCAAATCTAAAAAACGAATTTATTAAATAGGTGAAGAATTATCAAGAATTTATTGTTACAGATTCCCACTTCAGATTGGGATATTAGATAGGAAGGATGACTAGGTTGTAAGAGTAGAAAATTTTGGAAAAAAAATAAAACATTGATCTGTACTGTCAACCTAGACAGTAAAGATGTTTTTAACATTTTTTTTCCAACTGAATGACCTTCTTTCCAGTAGTTAGTGAAATAGATTTTGCTACTTTATACCAATGTGAAGCTAGTGAAAATATTTCAGATTACAGTAGAATAAGATTTGCAAAATGGACTATTCTATTCAGCTGCATTTGAGATTCTCAGTAACTGTGACTTGAATTCAGATGAAGCATTTCTCTGAATCTCCTTTTCCAGAACTGTTAGAATTGCAGTTTCTGGGGTGAAAAGAAGAAGTTGGTAACATTACTTTTTTAATCTATCTCAGTTGTTTGCAATTAATCTCTCGTTATGGTTGGTGTCTTGGTTGTCTGTGTTGCACCACCTCCAATAAAAGCCAGGTCCTCTCAACCTTTGCAATATGCCCTAGGGATTCTGCCCCTACCAAAAGAGGGTTCAGCAATGCTGGGATTTTCACAAAAGTACTGCCTCCTCCATCACATCACAATCACTTGTTACTCTCGTGCTGACAGCACGAGGTTAAACTATGGATTGACCAAGGGAAATGGTTTGAAACAATGCTCAAAAAAGCCAGGGGAAAATTTCAAGGAAAAACCTGCCTAATGATAGCAGACTATTACAAGCCAATTTTGTCATGGAAGCTCCTTTATCAATAAACCACAGTCTTGATAAGAACTCCATCAGAGATTTTAAAAGCAACACAGTAAGCCCTGACACCTTTAGGGATAAAAATAAATTTGACCATATTTATATCTCAAAAGGCTATCAAAAATGAAAAGAAAACCCCCCACATTGGAACTAATATGTTCTCACATTAAACTAATTTCTCTGTGTTTATTTAGGGTGTCCAGACCTTGAAGTACCCCAGAGTAACTTACAGAACCATTGAGCACTGGGCTGTTGGCAAGCTGAGTGACTGAGTCACTGTGACAAGAGCACAGAAGGTCTGTAGCACAGTTTGCCTCTCAGTACTCTGTACTGA
The DNA here is from genome assembly GCA_013398175.1 of Climacteris rufus. Lineage (NCBI taxonomy): Eukaryota > Metazoa > Chordata > Aves > Passeriformes > Climacteridae > Climacteris > Climacteris rufus. The sequence goes on from VZRZ01008040.1 coordinate 552,768, forward strand.
TTGGATTCCCCATGCACAAGTTTATCTGAAATGAATTTTCAGACTTACAATAAAAACTGATGACAAATCATCTCAATCTAGTTATTACTGGAAGCACTTTAACAATGAAAACATCATAAATGTTGTTAAATCACAACTCCAGAAGAGGTATGGGTAAAACCAAAACAAACTACTGTGTATACTTCCTAAGGAAAAGTAAAAAGAAAAAGTTCCTCTTTCACTTGTGCTATGTGTTGCAGGGATTTCTTAGAACAATGTTTTAGTAAACAAATATTAAATAGTGTTCTGAAACAAAAAAATCTATCAGAACCCACATTAAAATACAGAAAATTTACCATAAGTAGGTGTGAGGGCATGACTGCTGATGCTATTTAATTTTCAGGTTATAAATCAACTACACATAGTGGATATTTCTATTATACACACTCTGCAATATTATTTATAGCAATAACATCTTTGTTTCATGTTGAATTGGGTCAATGTGAATACAGAAGGTTTTAAATTTTCTGATCATCTCCCAATACAAGTTGTGCAAATAAGCTGATTTAAAAGTACTATTGATAAATTTGGAGATGAAAAGTATTAGCATTTGCAGAATAATATTTTAAGAAAACCCTTAAAATTTGCATCAACCTCATATATGACATGTATTAGACAAATACACTAATATAAATAAGACTATGGATCAGACAAAAAAACCCGCTTAAAATCAGTATCTTTAGAAATAAAAATAGACTAGAAAATGAAATTGAAATTTTTTTAGAAAATTAAAAAACAAACAAAAAAAAAATGTTGCCCCCTGGGACATATGAATACTCTCCACTACTGGGACTGCAACTGTCTTTCTCTACCCAAAGAGGTCATCATGAATTATTTTACTTAGTCTTTGAATTTAAAACTATAGTTACTGGCAATTGCAATTCCACTGATAAGATTAGAAACTAAATTCCAGTAATCCTTATAAAAGGCTTTTATTACACGTACTGGGCATAGTAGTTTTTTTAATATACTCTAATCCTATATTTCAGAATTTCAGAACAACAGTTTCTGAAAGAGGCCAGAAAGAAATGTCACTCTTTTACATGGTCTATTACTCGGTTTAAATTCTTGAATATTTTCCCTCTCGAATATCTGCCTCAGCAAGAGACAGATATAGGTGAGATTGTTGTCTGTGCTCTTAAAATTTCTCTGCACACAACTCTGTGTGTTGAGTTATTTAGCTGAGTAGCCCTTTCTACATCTCCATCCTGCTTCTGCTTAAACCTCTAACAAGGAATTAGAAATTAATGTTTTCAGTAAATAAAAGTATATAGTATGTCATATTTCTTTTTTAAAATCAAAGAGTTCCAGATGACTTAAAAAACCTTTTTGGAAGTTCTTTTCATAGCAAATGCTGAAATAATTTTTTCATCATTTAAAAAAAAAAAAAAAGAGCAAGAGATAAAAAGTTCCCAAACATTTCTACTCCAATTTTATTATTTCCAGTTGCAACACACGGGAGGGGTAACACATAGTTTTAGCTCTCTTATGTACTGGACAGTGCTCTGAGACCAGATTGTCTCAAGCTTCATAGCTTGAGTCTTTTATTTGAAGACTATATATACACCACAGTTGTATTTGTAGAAAACAATGTGTTTTATTACACGTGTAATTAGTACTATTAAGTTTGTGCCTATGTATACATACACATATGTCGCAGGAACGACACGAAAGAAGGAGACAGAAACCTCTGGAGAGTGAAGGAACAAGTTCCTCAAGGTACAAGTGCCTCGGGCCTTGCCCATCTTTATTATATATGTGTCTTATAATTCACTGTGTATTAGAGGAAACAAAGGTCTCCCCTCAATCATACTGGTCAAAGGAAATGTCCATCGAACTTCTGTGCCCAGGAGAAAGGAATGTAAATAAAAAGACACCGTTACAATAACATGACTATGTTTACAGAGAATGTCTGAGAAACTAGTTACAAAAGAATGATAACATCCAGAACTGCAAAAGTCAGGGCAACACACATACCTCAAGAATCATAGACAATACCCATTTTTTCCTTTACCTGCACTAAGAGGGTCCAAAATACAAGAAAAAATAAATCATACTGCTGATCAGTGACATCTCTTTTTCTCTCTCTTGGCTATGAATTCAAATTCCCTGGAAAGTGAACAGACTCAATTTCAATAAAATCCAACTGGATATTGTGAATGATCAAAATGCAGGAAAGCAACACACAGTTGAATCAGCTCCAGTTTGTTACCCTGGAGGTGGTACAAGTTGATATCATTTTAAATGTGATTCACACTGTTTAGACAGATGATATAAATATCTCAGGGAGACAGAGATAAATTAGTTTCATTGATCAAAACAGTCTAGAGTCAAGGTTTCCATTAATAATTCAATTTTTCTGTGAAAGATTTCTCTTTTTTTTTTTTGAATAACAAAAATAATCAACTTTTAAGTAAGAGGATCTTTAAATAGGCAGAGCAAGTATTCTTTGGCTTCTCTAGAACACTGCTTTTCCATATGTTACTTTCCCAGTGTAGACTTTTGCACAGCTACTGCACATATCAAACAAAAGTATACCTGAGAGATGAACAATTCCTTTCCATGAGATAGCTTTTAGAGAAGTTAACCCTGGTGGGATGGGGGAGAGAACTGGAATGGTAAAAGTGAGAAAACTTGTGGGTTGAGGTACAGACTGTTTAATAGGTAAAGCAAAAGCTGTGCACACAAACAAGGCAAAATAAGGAATTCATTCACCATGTCCCATTGGCAGGTAAGTGTTCAGCCATCTCCAGGAAAGCTGGTCTCCATCACACATGACAGTGACTTAGGAAGAGAAATGCCATCATTCTGAACAACGCCCTTTAATCCTTCTTCCTCCAGCTTTATATGCTGAGGATGATGCCATATGGGCTATCCCTGTGGTTGACTGGGATCAGCTGCCCTGGCTGTGCCCCCTCCCAAGTGCACCCCCAGCCTGTTCCCTGGTGGGATGGGAGGCAGAAAAGGCCTTGACTCAGCTGAAACATCCTGGAGATGTCAACACTGTTTCCAGCACAGATACAAAACACAGTCCCATATCAGCTACTACTAGCCCCCAAAAATCCATTTCCTTCAAGCTGACTAACAAGTGCTGTCCCAGGTACCCTTCACCAGCTCCTTCCATGGTCCATCACTACACATGATCTTTTGGGCTCTGTAAACCCAAAAGCCATGAACCAAATCTGACTGAAGGAGAATTCCTGATCCCCTATGAGATTAAGCATCCCACCACTCCCATGAAAAACCCACAAATGCTGCAGGATTTTTATTTTCAAATAAAAGGGGCACATAAATTTATTAAAAACTGTGCCTGCAAATGCCTGGGACATTTGTACTGAAGAGATAGCTAAGGATGGTAAGGCTAAAATATACTTAGCTAAGTACAAACCAAACGTTACTGGTGTATCAGATCACTGAGGGAAAAAAAATTAATAAATCAGCAAGTTATTTAGGGGTAAAGTTATGTTATACACATTGCACGTTCAAAATTAATGCAGCTGGTACTACAGCTTAAGGAGAGCACAGGCTGACACCACAAACTTTGCTTTAAGGACTGGATGAGCTCAGACTAGCTGTAATGACACTTGAGTTGCTCCATATGAAAGAAGTGGCCACCTGTGTGGCTTTGCCTTTGTCTTAAAGTTCTCACATGAACATCCTTTTGCTTGACAGTCAAAATGACCCATAATTGTTACTTCAAAGAAAGTCCTACAAGAAGTCTGAAGACAATCACCCTGGTGAACCTCAGCACAGACATAATCCAGGCAGCTTGACATGCTTTGATTAGAAGTCCTTCTGATGCTGCACAGGTTAAGGTTGCCAGTATCTGAGGAGATGTAAGATTATCTGTGCTATTCATTCTTTCCCTCTTGCATTATCTCCAATAAAAGGTATTTTAAACAATACCTAATGGAGTCTGAGAGCCTTTCTTACTGGGATTCACAACAAATTGTAGCACAGGTGTGTTACATTTCTCTTTAGCAGTCTCCAATGAAATCCCAGACCTTCTTCAGTTTGTTGGTTACCAGCTGGTCAAACAAGTCCACAATAAACATGTCAGTTACAGAAATATTACACGGAACAAGTCATCTGGGTAAGATGGCTCCAAAGAGTACAAAAATTAGTCTTAAATAATATTCACAGCATGGCAAATCTAATGTCTAAAAGGTCAAATTTACAAGTCTGGCACAATCCTGAGCTGCACGCAGGAGAACCTACCGCTAATTAAAGCCAATGCACTGCACAAGGCCTGTTCAATGACTGGGTGGCTGCCACTGACCAGAAGCTAAATACCTTATGCTACATCTCCTTTGCATAGTGAGCTGCAGTGGAGAAAAGGTGACATACCCTCATAAAACAACTACAAGCCTCCCACACAGACTATACCTAAGTGAAATCAGCATCAAGCAGAGTTATTGTTATTCTTCTATAATTGTGCTTAAGGAATAACTGACTGCAGAACCAACGACTCTTTTTTCTTTCAAACCACAAATCTCCTAGATGATGTGCTTTCTTATCTGAAATAATTACATTTAGTGTTACCTGTTAATGATTGATTGTTAATATTTGTTATCAAAGTTGTGTATATGCTTTACAAAACAATTTCTCAATGTCATGCTAAATATAGTTAGTTAATTGAAATGGATAACCTTATTTAATGGTGTTTTTACATATGTAGGAAATTAAGGGATGTGCTTGCACATTCTTCCTATTGGTCTTGTTGAAAACCTCAGTTTAAAATAAAACATTTGCAGGTGTGCTTTGCAGAGCAGCATCTCAACAAAAAAGCATAAACATAGTGAATTAGCTTCTTCAGTTTTGAATCAAAATCATATTTTTCAGTCCTTTGGTTAAACAGAAAAGTTCTCTAGTACTACATGAATCCCCAAGTCAATATCATAAATATAATTAACCATTTCCTTTAGAATTGTGTCTGGTAAGAAATCTGATTTCTCTATCTTCAAAACAATGCAGAAACACATGTCACAGAAAACAGAAATGGGAAACAGCATTTTTTTTTAATCACAGATTTAAATTGCTAAATACCAGCTAGTAATCCCTGAAACTGAGTCACTAATGTCTCCAAAACTTTGTTAGCACATGGGGAAAACTCATTACGAAAATAAGAGGTGTAAAAAACCAGAGTATTCAAGCTTGCAGTAATGTTTAAAAACAAACTGAGCACTAGACAAAGTTTTAATAGAACATTAATAGGGGAAAGAACAGGGGTGCATCAAAATCTCATTTAGAAAGTTCTGAAAATATCTGACCACCAAGGACACATATAATGGGTATACCTTGACATTCCAGTAGAGAGCATGGATCAAAACAAAATACAATTCTGAGCATATAAAATTGTGCCCACATTTATTCACTGCCAAATATTAAACAAATTCTTCTCAATATTTGTTTTGGCTACTCTCCCCCCACTGTACTGCTAGGGTATTAGGTTTTTCTTCCCTTGCTTTTTGAATACTAATCGTCTCTTAAAATTGAGTAATTATTTCCCTATGCTTTAGAAAAGATAAATATTCGTAAACTTTAGACCTGTTCAGAGATTGTGTTGTTCAGGCTTATGAAGAATCTAAAGTTCAGCAAAATAAAAATGGATCTTGTTTCCTAGAACATGCCTCAGGCTGACAGTTTCTTCTGCAGTCCAGCCAAACCTCCTGCAGCACCTGTTGTTATCACATTCTCCAAAGTAGACTTACCAATTTAACAAGCTGTGCACTGACTCCTTGGTTAAACTAAAACAGACTTCACTTTCCAAAGCATGATAGATAGATAGATAGATAGATAATTAGATAGATAGATAGATATTAATTTTTAGATTATTTTGAAAGCACTACTGCAAGTGGCTCCAGCAAGCAGCTTGATTTGATTCAGATCTTAAGCCTAGAGAAAAGAAATCTTTACCAGGATATACAATATTCCTGCTTTCTAGACACCTAGACATTTCTCAGATAACGTCATCCTTTTCAGAAAACTCATCTATTTTGTCAAATATATATTAGAGCTTGATTTCTTCAGTTGCCTTTTTGAAAACTTTATACATGGTTCATGGCACCTCACACATCTGCACAACACAGTATGAAAAACAATGTAGACATATCAGTAATATAGATAAGTTCCTAACTTAGGTGCCTTGGATACATCACCATAATTGAGTGGGTGAGTGTTCTCAGACCTTTCCGTAAAAGGTCAGACAACTTAGAAAGAGGCTTTTGCAGAGTAGGAGGTATTGTATTACTTATTCTTTGCATCAAATTACTTAAAGAGCAACTTGATAAAACTATTTGCCCAGAGAAACAGTGAGAAAATAGCTGGCAGGTGGGAACAGAGCTCCAACCGTGATAGTGTGCACAGATTACCATCCTTTTAAACAAAGAGTAATCAGCACAGTATTATACATTTTTTAAGTACCAAAGACCACAATTCACAGCAAACTGAAATTAACTATATTTTTATTCCTTGGTTTGAAATAAATCAGGGAAATCTTCTCAACTAAAAGAACATAATGGATAGAAGGTGAAGAGATTGTTTTATTTGCTTTTAAAACATTGTTTCAGATTCTTAGTGTAAAAAGATTATTTCTAGGTGTGGGTGGTATAATTGAACTTCTCAGTCTCTTTATGTTGTTATTCTCCTCAATGCACATTTAAGTGTAGTGCTAATAAGTAATGAATTTAGAAAAAAAAGAAATCCAAAGAACTGAATGACATTTTCCATTCCTTACAAAGTTTGAAGCACAGGAGAAAATATATCCCAGAGTTCTAAAGTAATTTCAGGTGAAGTCCTGAACTATTTTAATTTCAGATATTTATATAGTTCTATTACCATATTATCTTAGCACATCACAATCTATTATTAGGCGTTGGTGTGGCCATTTACATTCACAATGCCCAGAAACTGTGGTGAAAAAAATAACCCACATTATATAGGTATGGAGTAAAACATTGGAAGACATGTAAAACAAGTGACTTCAGCTAATGTTCACAAAGTACTAAAGGTGAGCCAGTCTCTGTCTTTACACTCAGATCATGTAAGTCAGTGGTCTTGTGCCTACACTTTGCACTGTGCACTTCCTTTTTTAGAGAGTAGGTGGCCAGGAAGGAATGGAAGAGGACATAGAGAATGAGTACTGTAAGCAGAGAAAGAAACAGAGACTGGCCCTGGTGAAGTCAATGGCAAAACTCACATTGATATTCTCATGTCTGGTTTCAATCCCGAGTTTAATCACTGTTGCTCATGATAGGGATGTCCTCTCATCTAATGAAACCATCAGAGGATCTTCAGAAGCTCAATCACAGCAGCTAGAAAGGAAGGCTGTTCTAACAAAGGATGTACCTTTTGATAACAAATCTCTCACATGTACAGACAAAAAGGAAAATTCTCTGTCAGCTTTCAAATGATAAAATTCCTAAGGACTTTGGTTGCAATAAATTAAAAAAGAAAAGAAAAAGCCCCTCTGATAAATTACAGATTCAGTAAACAAGACTCTCATTGTTCTTCTGAGTTTGAGATTAAGAGAATGAACTTTTTAAAGGACACAATAAAAAAAAAGACCCAAGCACTTAAAGGAGTTTTACCAAGCTGACTTGATAATAGAAGAGGATTTTTTCTTTTGTTTTTGTTTTGTTTGTTTTTGTTGTTGTTTTTGTTCCCTAGGACTTCTACACTTTTAAAACATCTTGAGGAAGAAGGTGTGAGTCGAAGGTCTAGAAACTCTAGAAGGAACCAATAAGGGCAGCTCTGAAATTCAGGATTAAAAAAAACTATTTCTGCTTTTAAATGAGACACACTAATAGGAACACAACATGTATTGCACTCATAATTTTTCTGGTCATGCTGGTTATTCATGCCTTTTCAAACCTGACATAACTACAAGCCCATCTAGTTACAGCAAGACCTTGGCTGGTCAGAAAATTAAACGGTTATTAATAGAATTTTTAAAAAACAAACAAAGTAATTAACTTGGATAAAAACCTTACTACAGTCATAAAAAATAAGAATAATGCAATTAATAATTGTTAAAATAGTGTCTTGAAAAACAAGAACAACTTCAAGTTCCCCTGTTCCCCTTATGGGGGAGCACAGCTTTGCTTCACAAAGCTTTCCCAATGTGCAGCCCTGGCTAGTTTTCATAATCTGTGGAAAATCAATTACCACAGAAATTAATAATGTGTGTTTATTATGGATATGTTAGCTGTTCTAAAAAGCAGATCAATTTGAAAGATAAATTAGACAAGGACAACAAATTCATGCCAACACTGAAACTTATGAATATGGATTAAGTTAAGACTGACTATGATGGCTTAGACAAAAAAAGTGTACGTGAATGCAAGATCCACACAACTACTTTGGAAATGGTACTTAAAACAAAAAAATCTAAGATGAATGTATTTCTTTTTAGTAAATATTTTCGGTCAAGGCTTTCCACAGGGAAAAAAAAATATAAAATTACAGGCTGAAAGGTGAATGCATATTATTGGAGAGGACAGGAAGGGACAGGAACTGGATGAAAATGTCGGTTGATTTCAGCTGCCGAACTCAGGGCTGTGGCAGTAGGGGTAGGCAGAAAACAGTATTAAATAGAACATGTGTAAGGAACCTAAAGCAAATGAAGAAGAAATGAAATAATCTGAGGGAATTAGCAAAGAAACTAAGAAAAAGAGGCAGGACCAGATGAGTAGAAAGGATAATGTGGACCTCAGAGAATGTAACCACATGACTGAAGAGAGGTTTCAGGGGAAACAAAAAAAAACAAAATATAGAAAGGGAAGGTGAGAAAATACAGACAACCGTTAAAACATACATGCAAAATGGAAAAGTGAAAGGAAGGGAGAAAGCAATGACATGGAAAATGCAAAGAAAAAAAAAATTTAAAAAACCCTGGCAGAAAGAGTCAACCTTGTCAGTCAAAAGGATGAGATGTGATCACATCAAGAATCAATTCAGGCCTTGCAGAAGTATTCCCAAACAGAATGCAATTTCCCTAAAGGAAATGCCTTTATAACAAGAAGAATTAACAAATCAATAGAAGAACTGTTTAATTTTCTTGCCATTAGTTCAAATTCATGTTCTCTGCAAAGAATGTCTGAATGACAATCACTGAGCAAAGCAGAATCTCATTCATATTACAGTTGCCAATCAAAGCTGCAAAGCTACAATATGTATTCAAATGGGGTTTTTGGTAGATACCTACAATATAGAGGTCCACAACAACAACAAAAAAATCTTAGATCATAATGAAATAAAGCTTTATTGTTTATTTGAATATAGATTATTTAATCTTTGCTACAAATATTTTAAGATAAATGTATTTGTAATAGTGTGATGTTCTGGAAAAAGGTGCATCTTCATGAATTCATTATGAACACTGTTTGGTTTAATCCTAGTTAGACATTGGATATTGTTTTAAAACTTGGAAAGGCTTTAAAATCAGACAAAGAGATATAAATTATCACACGCTTCTAATTTCTTCGACATTTCTCACCTAAGTGCATATGTAATATTCAAAAAATATTTTCTCTCATCTACAATGACTGGTTATTGCTAGTTTGTTTGTGTTGTACCAGGAATACCCTGAAGGATGTCTTCCTGTGAGCTCTCCAGTCCACCACCACAAACACATAACTCTTTCTTTTTCATTTCAATGTCCATGGCGTGGAACAGAGATGAAGCAAATGCTGAACTTAGTGAGAACACGGGCTAAATTCCTTTCCTACATCCACACCCCTCACAGCCTGTAAGGGTGCTGATTCTCAAGAGCCTAATTACATGCATTACAAAGCAATTGTGTGTTTTGTTAATTCCTACTGAAATCAACGTTCTTGAGAGGTGCTCAGTACATCCCAGAAAAAAGCTCCCCCAAAATGTCAGGATTTTTTGCCCACACAGGGCTGACTGCCCACGCAAGCAGCGGGGTTTACATTCTGTGGGCATAAATTATTGGTTAGGAAAAGAAGTTTACATTCATTTTAGAAATACATCACAGGCAAACTGCATTGGAAGCAATTTAGCATTCCTACTAGTTAAACTGCCAGATTACTTCTAAGTGCTATTTGGTAGGCACACTTTGCCTAGCAACAAGTGCCAGATGTCATTCTATTTCCTGCGCACACAATAGAGGTCCATAAAGTGCTTCAGGCTTTAAGCATTCAGGAATTATAGCTGCTGCTCAGAATGTATTTAGTCACAAAATATGTTGCATACAAATACTGTATATAATCTCTTTACATAGATGAACATGTCTAATTATAAACCTGTGAGGAGTTCTTGGTTTGGATTCTTCTCCAAACGCTTGTGGTCTTCCAGAGGAAAAGCTACATTATTTAGGGACATTTTACAAAGGCATGTAGCAATAGGAAAAGGGACAATGGCTATAAACTAAGAGTAAGTAGATTTAAATTAGATATTCAGAAAAAAATTTTACTGTGAGGACACTGGAACAGGTTGCCCAAAGAAGCTGTGGATACTCCATCCCTGGAACTGTCCAAGGCTAGCCTGGACAGGCTCTGAGCAACTTGGTCCAGTGGAAGGTGTCCCTGCCCATGGCAGTGGGACTGGAACTAGATGATCTTTAAAGTACCTTCCAACACAGGCCATTCTAGGATTTTGTGATATTAGCAAAAATACTTTTAAAAACACATATTTAGAATGAGAAGTCAATATACTAACATATCTAGATTCCAAAGAGACTGTAACAAATGGAAAATTATTAAAAAACTTAGAATGTAAGGTAGAAAATTGGTAATACATAAATATAGCAGGGAATTAACCAACTACTCATGTTTCTTGGTGTACTTAGAGATTGAAGATAAATCTCAGTGAAAAGTAGTGCCTGCTAGCAGAAACCAAAACAACACTTGAGTATGAAAAGCACCAGCAGAAAGAGTATTCCTTAATAAGGACAGGGACTATTGATTATAAAAACAGAATTTGAAAATATTGTAGGATGTGTATTCTGCATAAAAGTAGATATTTTGAAAGAATAGAGATCTGGAAAACACATGTAATCAAAAAGAAACTAAAACAATATTTAGAAAATATCACCTAGGTCAACCATGTGGTCTTGATATTAACCTTTGTATTAGGTAGGTGGGTGTTTAGTGATAGGAATGCAAGATCACAGTGGAAAGGATACCACGATATTTGTGTGAAGTGAAAAGGAAATTGGAACAGATGGTGGAGAAAAAGGTAGGGATAAGACTTCAGGAAAGAAGTAAGTTCTAAACAGAAGAGTACTGCAGGACTGTGCTGCTTCCTGTTACTAAGTTACCAAAAATCATTATAATTTAGTCTTCCATACAGAACTTTCTATCAGGAGCATCATGTGGAAGCAAAGGTAGTAAAACACGTCCTAAAAGAATTTAAGTTTATCTTACTATCCCAAATAATGCTGTGGCATTTCTCTTCAATTTAAGAGATGATACGTCCAGTGGGACCTATAATAGAACAAGCTCACAATTTTGAACAGAGTATTTCCAGGTCTATTAGGTTGGAATTTCCAAATAATGTTATTATTCTGAAGTTAGAAAAAATGCCAAAGCATCAAATAAACTACATTCCCCATCCCCTGCCCTCACGCCCCAATATTTAGCATTAAGGGTTTATTACTCTTCAGATAATATCAGTTTCATGATAATTTGTTATAACAGAAATAGAAATTATAGTTTGTGATATTAGTGAAGTTGGTAATGTAAATAAAAATTAGTACTAGCAGGGAGAGCACACAACATCACACTTAGCATTTTAATATGTGCATCAGCTGCTTAATTTCTCCATGGATGTCTAAAAGAAAGAACAGTATATAGAAACTTTAAAGACAGAGCTAAATATTACAAACTGTTTTTCTGGCATTAAACAAGTCAGAAAGGTTACCTGGAAGTTTCTCAAATGCGTTTACAGACAAATCCTTTCCACATACAGATATGTACATCCCCCAAACACATATAATAAATATACCTTAATTAGCACAAAAAATGCATACATTTGGCAAGGGTATAGCAAGAGGAATAAAAAATAACCAAAATGGAAAATAAAAAACTATTTACTGTTGCACATGCTGCCATGAAATGTCAAAATAATTTTTTAAAGGTCACTAAAAATACATTAGGAAAATAAGCCTCAAATACTGGGTAAAGCAGAAAAATGTAGTGGGTCTGTTTAAAATTGTTTTGAAAGAGAAAGTGGGCATTTTTTCAATACAAGTCATCAGTAGATTTCAAGAAAAGCAATTAGACCAAATTGAGTTTTGTTCTTTTTCTTAGCACACACTCTTTTTCAATCTTTCACTTTTGCAATGACTTTTCTTACACTACCTTTTCTTCAGAAGGAAATTTAGACATCAAATGTGAATGTCAAGGACTTTTATTATGTATATTGCTTTATTTATTAATCCAATATAGGAAGCCTGTTCTTGTCCTTTTTCTCACATAATGGCTGCCTTGAAAGAGCAATGCTATTAACTTGCATTTTATACTAATTTTTGTGCCTCTGCACCTTCCAAAAGAAAGCTGCATGGAAAACTCAAGAATTTTTGATCTTGTAGTTAGGATGTTGCGAGAAACAATGTCAAAGACTTTGCTAAAGTCCAGACAAACAACACCCACAGTCTTTTTCCTTCATCCACTTGGTAGGTAAGCCTGCTATAGGAGGAGATCAGGTTAGTCAGGCAGGACCTACCTTTCCTAAACCCATGCTGGCTGGGCCTGATCTCCTGGCTTTTTTGCACATGCCCATGATGGCACTCAAGATGATCTGTTCCATGACCTCCCCTAGCCCCGAGGTCAGACTGACAGGTCTGTAGTTCCCTGGATCCTCCTTCCAGCCTTTCTTGTAGATGGGCCTCACATTTGCTGGCTTCCAGTCAACTGTGACCCCCCTCCCCAGCTTAGCCAGGACCACTGGTAAACAATGAAAAGTAGTTGGCAAGAAACTCTTATGTTCTTTGGCTCTTTGGAAGTGCTTTCCCTCTATGCTAGTATGAACAGCCTTGCAAAATACCTCCAGACCTTCCAGCAATAATATATAACAGGTCAGGACGTTTTAGGTTGGGCTACACATGGGAATCTGTGTAGGAGTAAGTAATATCAAAATATTATCTTTTTTAAAGAACAGGAATACCATTATGACTTTTCAGACTGTAAACTGCAGAATACTGAAAGCACAGATCTGGATACGCAGCTTGTTTCAAACTGGGATGAAGGTGAGCTTGAGATGAAAAAATCAAACACTTCTAAACATTTGTGGGAGCTAATTGAGACTCAATTCTTACTCAAATTATGATTTTTCTTTGTGCTTTAAGCTGTTTGAGTATGCATTTTCCCCTTCCCATACTGCACAGCCAGAATCACTCCCTTTCACTATTTCTGGCAAAAATAGATCAGTGAGAAAATTCTTCTTAACATATTAACCCACTTAGTAGGAAGGGAACACCAGGACTTGAATAAAGCTGAAATGCTAGATGTCTGCATGATCTCGAGCTGACCTGAACACAGGAGACCTCCCACATGCTATTAAACTACAAAGCCTGGTTGAAGTCATACTTCCCATGCCATGGCTTTCATTTGCAGTAAAAGCTTTCAAAATAAAAAACAGTCTTGTTGAAATCAGATTTCATCCTTAGGTTCTTATGTCACCCACATCCCAGCACATTCTGTCCTGGTACTCTAGCTCAGCCTCTCTGAAGAAGACAGAAAGGAAAAAGCACCAGGGAACAAATTCATGCTATTTTCAGTAGCAGTTTCCACCCTAATGTCACCAGTGCAGGATAGAAACATCTCTCACAGTCCTAGCTTCCCACTTCTGTTCCAAGAATTTACTTGTCTGGTGGTCTGAAACTGCCATGGGTGTCAACGGATGCATAGTAACTTTGCAGGCTCCTGTATGAAAGAGAGGACAGGACATTCTGCAGAGCCTCTTCCTTTGCAGAAGTCAAGAAATTTTTGTTTTAAATGAAAACATGAGGGGTCATTGTGATCTTACACCAGTAAAAAAAGCTAGAGGCGCTGTACCTACTGATTTGACCCCCCCATCTGCATCTGTGACTTTTGAGAAATGATTTGGTTTTTAAGGTAGGTATTTATTGTATGGATCAGTCATGGATTTTTGCACAAGAATCTGTAGCAATACATAATTTTCTGGCCTTGCAAAGTCTTGCAGCCACACATATGAATCTAAGGCTTACTATGACAGTGTTTTTTCTCCTCTATTAAGTTTGCAATTTTAAAGAATGTTTAATTTTCTAAATCTTGATCAGTGAAATAATTCCATTGCAACGTGCCATGGAAATCAGGAAAATACAAAATTACACATGTTTTAGAGAGGACAGTTGCTCCAGTAAAGTAAGGTTCAATTTATATGCAGTTGGGTTTCATTTTAATTTTTTAAACTTCCAGTTGTTTGTTTTTACTGGTTTCATTATCTTTTTGACTTTTTTTTCTTTTTCTACCAAAACATTAACATAAGGATTTGTTACAGTATTATTGTTTTTAGACAACTTACTCAGAATATTATATTATTTCTTTATTTTTTAGAATCATCTGAATGCTCCTGTTGCTACCCTGATGTCCTTTGTAATGGACTTTGTGGACCCAAGTAACTCTTATGACACTGCTTCTCACAATTCCATTAACTCCAATTTGGACCAGGGTTTCACATATAAATTATCAATATTTTCTATAGAACAGGTAGAAAACAACATATTTCACAGTTCTTAGAAGTTAAAATAGGTTTTAAGTGAAAGCCTCTGGATTCAACAAAGATAGTCCTGTCAAATATGTCACAATGCAAACAAAGGTTCACTGATGGAGCCCAATGAACACTGCCAGGGAACCCTGAGAGGCCACCTGCTAGAAACAGCAAAATGGATGTGTGCAGTAACAAGCTTGTTTACATGAACACTTGCCAGCAGTTTGCTACACAGGCACATCTTTCTGAATGTATAAACAGTCAACCTGAGACAACACAACTGAATTTCACTGCTGAATTTGTTTTGTTAGTAGTAAACTTGCTGCTAAAGAAGGAATTTGAGAAGAATGGCTTCAAACTCTAGTGCTCAGGTAGAAGAGACCTGAGGGCTAATGGAGCCCATAACATTCAACTAATTCATCAAGGCACCCATTTGTTATGAGACTACGTGTTACACAGATGTTAACAAAACGGAAATAAGAAGTTGCCTAAGGCAAAATATATGTCCTAGCCAACAGTGTCTAGCCTTCAATGGATCTAGCAATTTTGTTTCTGCAGTTAACAGACTCTGACAATTATTTTAACCGGTATCACCATAAAACAGAAAAACAAAGTAACTCTCACACTTCCAGGTCTAAATAGGTAAAACTGGGATTTTCTAAAACAGATTATATCAGTATTAATACATATGGAGGGGGTAGAAGGGGAAGAGACTACATGTATTTCCATAACTTTTGCAATGCTCTTTTGGTTGTCTTTGTCCAGAGGGATATGAGTATGCAATTAATTAGTGTTTTAAATTATGACAGAGTTTAGAAGACACTAAGATCAAAGTACTCTGAGAAGGAAGGCAGTACCATTCCCCTGCTTTTCTGGAAGCAGAACCCCTGACTGAAAATCACAGAGCAAGTCACTGGCAATGCCTAGACCCAAAAACCAGTCAAGCCCAGCATCAACAGTCTGTCCTCTGCATTATCTATGGACTAGGTCTCTGACTTTCTCCGAAAGCAGCCCATATTTGTCAGTTTCTTACGTCCTGTAAAATCTCAGAATCTCCTCTGCTGACTAGAATGAACAACAAAAAGGAGATTAAACTGGAAACCCATGCATGTCCCTTCAGTGGGAATGGCTGCTTGCACACAATTACTGGGCTTGATTGTCAAAGCTGTCCAGATGTCATCATTGTAACATGATCCCTCTAAGTTTAAAACAGGAAAAGACTACAAGGGAAAAATTCCTAATGCTAGATATGCAAAATTAGACAAATCGAAATGTCCTACTTAAAAAAAAAAAAAAAACAAAAAAAAACTCTGACATTCAAAAAACTTTTCTTTGCTTTACATTTTAATTTTTGTCTCAGGTAAGTCTTTCTATATAACTCTGCTTTACTATTTTTCCTCCAGAGGTTAAAATAAATCTCCCAGATTTCTATAGAATGGCAGCATATGACTTCCTGCTGACACTGAATTGAAACATATAGTATTCTTCACAGTCTTCAAGCTATAATAATCTTCCATGGCATGTCCCCATCTCAGCAGTCTAATATCAGCGGATATTTCTCTAATAGTCTAAAAATTAGCATTTAAAATGTTAATTGCTTCCTGGCTAATGATGAAAATTATGAGTTAAATGTGCAAGAATTATTTATAAATTGCAATGGCACACTAATTTTCTCTTCACTTATAAAAATACAGCAGCCAATGAGGAATTTCAGAGCAATTAGTAAGGTAGACTACACAAATCTGTGCAAGTCAAGCTTTTGTAGTTTGTACTCCATGATTTCTTGGTCCCTAAGGGCGAAGAGTCTCAAATTTCTTCACCTAAGATCTATTCCTGTGCTTGACTCATTTTCTCTGAAGTGTAAAAATTTCCCAGACAGAACTCCCTACACCTTATCAGTTAAATTCTGTTCCTGTAGTAGTCAGTGTGTGATTTCTGCATTAAATGCAGCATTGGAATCATGACAGCTTAAAGCATATTTATTCACAATAGGACAAAGTACATGGTTTCTCCTTAACACATAGATAAAATCTGAGCAACCTGACCAGAAAAATAACCCCTACTAGATAAATTTACTGTCAGCGGTTTTCTGAAAAAAAAAAAAAAAAAATCCGAACTGGATAATTAACTTCAGCAAGGATTCAGCGAGGAAAAGCACAATAGTTACAGTGGCATCAAGTTTAACATACAAGCATTATCACAAACAGCTGCACATTTTAGCAATATGGACTTTTTTTCCCCATTCGTTCTAACACTTTGAATATTCTTAGGTGCACACATTGTAAGAAGATGAATGAAGCTCCTCATTTTCAGTGTGATACAGATCAGGTAAGACAGTTCCTACAAGCTAGAATATACACATACCTATATAATATTACTGCATTGCACAGGAAATTTTAAAAAAAGGAAGGTATGTGTACATTTTCTTATTAACAAAGAGAGAAACTGCATTTATAGGGAGTCCCTTCAACTGGCTTCTGTAGATTCTCAAAACATTTCTACTGCAAAGTCCACAGCTGTGGTTCTGGCTCTCTATTCACTGCCTTGAAAGCCACAAAACTTGATACTTTTCTCCGACTTTTAGTCTGAGACTCCATCCAAGAAATTCCTGCAGAGCTGCTCTACTAGGAATGAATCCTGAGCGCTTACAGTTCAATATCTTTCAAAATCCAGAGATGAATTCTTTCCCCCACTGCAATTCTAGTAGGATGTAAGAGAAAATTACAGCTGACACAACATAGGGGCTACAAAACCCCACAATTTGTTTCAAAAGATGAAAATGTAATCAAAGTTAATATCTTTAAAGAACAATATTAAGGTGAGAGAATAAGAAAATTATGTAAAGCATGTAAACAAGATAGTGATACTCAATTAAGAGAGAAAAATAGGATGCGACAGTGACATTTTACATAAAGTTTTAAAAAGCTGAATTAATTTTTAGTGTCATACTCCATTTCTGTGCTTCTGCTGGCCTCAAGTTATCACTTTTGCCAGAAACTGGAGCTTTGTACAATAACCTACTTTTAGTCTGTGCAGATCTAGTGTAGACTGAATTAATTCATCATCAGTATTCATTTATACTGAAGTGCCTATGTCTAGAAGTGGAACAGAGAGGCTTTATTTAAAAAAGAAAGAAAGTAGTCTGAAAAGAAAGAAAGATAACATAAATGTTTTTGTATACTGTTTTAAAAGTAAATTAAAGCTGCATTTGCTTGTTTGTCCATCACTTTTTGCAGCAGTTATGCTGAGGGCACAGTTATTTTCCTAGCACCACAAGGAACATATTTTCACAGAGGTAACATATTTTTGAATAATTGCTCCAGTGTATTAGCAATAAAAGCATTCAAAAGTGGCTACATAGGGTTACTTTCATCTTTTCTAAATTGGAATATATCAGACCCTGCTCCAACACTGCTTTGATAGTTCACTAAAAACAGCAGCATAGCACATGTTTATGTACAGATGAGATGGGAGTTCTGTCAAGTCACAGAATCATAGAATCTTAGCATCTTTATGGTTGAAAAAGGTCTCTGAGATCACTGAGTCCAAATATGATACCATTCAAACAATTTAAAATATTAATCTGAATTAATTTTAAAGGCTGATCAACTGAAAATCACTGAATTTCATTTTTAAAAGCTGGAACAACTTTGTAGGTCCTCACAAAATCTTTTCCATCTTTCCTGCCTTATAACTATATGCTATAGTTAACTATGCTATAGGCAACTATATGCTATAACTAGCATGTACATAAATCTGCAGCTACCACAGTTTAGAAATTGTCTCCTACTCAACAGTTTTATGCACATGCAATAAATGAATTGGCCTAGATGAAGCATCCAGGCAGCCTGGGTATCACACAGCCCTTATACACATAGGAACTCTGTATGCACTACATTGCAAAGTGGGAGAGAAATAGCAGGTGGAGTCATGAAGACCGACATTCAGTGGATGTAACCACATGATGTCTGGATGTGGTACTCTGTGAGGATATCTGGCTCTAATAAACCAGGATAAGGAATTAAATGCTGAAGAAACTGCCTAAAACCCCTTATTATTCCATTCATACTGAGCCTTGCCACCTGGTCTTGGCATTTGAAAGAGAATTTGCATCAGAAGAGATTAACATTGCCTCTGGGGCTAGTCAAATTTATTCTAGCAAACTAATGTGAAGCAAATAACCCTCCCTGAGAGCATTTATAGGAATGAGACAAAAGAGATCAAAATTTAAATATCCAACAGGATTATGTTACTCATTCATTGTCAAGGGAAAGAAGAACCCACTATAGAAATCAAAATAATAAAAAAATATGACAGTAAGCACAACCTAAAATGCCATAATAACTCCCACTATAAAGAGACCTAATTTATAAAAGCAAATGTGGGCATAAGACACCCAGCTCCCCTTTTTTTTCCAAGAACAGCTTCCTGTGTTTTTCCAAGAACAGCTACACAAAAGAACAGTGTAGGTGTAGAGAAAAAATTTATTTGAAGCATTCTCTCAATAGGAAATGATCTACTGATAGGGAATTTGGTTGGAAAATATTAGTAAATTTTAACCATCTGTGATGTGGAAAATGCATAAACATACCTTTTATCCCTTGTCAGTGTATTGAGGGTAGATGATGTTACTCACAGAACTGGGTATAGTTTACAGGATTTAATATTATCGTGATATTTGTTCTTGATCAGTCTTATTCAAATAATCACTATCAGAACTTCCCCACATCCAGCCATTTATTTTTTCTGAAAAACTATTTTACTTTTTCAGCATACAGGATGCAGTGAGAAATGTTGTCAAATGTCCTGGGGCTTTCTCATTGGTATTGGTGACTGCACTTACAAGAATTTACACACAGTAGTACACTGAGATACATTTTGTGCAAATACTGTCAGAACATAATGCTTTTCAGGACAGTAAGTATCACAGTTATAAGAATTTGGACAGCACATGTCATCATACTGATTAAAATTTTCAGCTATTTTCTATGCTACATGAAACCAGAAATAAGTTATTTTTATTTTTAATTTAAGTGAATAATTTATACTACCTCCAAACTTTTCTTTCCAGTCACCTGTTCTCTTTCAGTGATATTCCAAAAACTTCCATTGTATAAACATTGACTAATAAATTTAAAACATTTGAACTATTGCCTTTATCATAAAAAGAAATTCAGAAAAAAAGAAATGGCATTAAGGAATTTGAATCGAACTGCCAAGAAAAGCCAAGTCATAAGGCAAATGAGGAGACAGCTCTGAAGCTGGCAACACATTTGTCTGCAGATTCTGCCAAATAACCAGATGTTTCTGCTACAGAAGTGCACCCTGAGGTCAGCATAGGAATCCTCCCAGAAATAACTATAGTACTAAGTTAATGACCAACACTTAATCTATGGAAAAATGTTAATTTCATGCCATTCATTTACCAATTCTTGTCAAGAAAATTTAGAATAATAACAGGAGAAAGGAAGTTACCAAACAACTAATTGATAAATGCATCTTTAATTCATTGTAACTGCAGTCACACTGTAAGAAGTAATTGAAACAGAAATCCATTTCTACAATCCATTAAAAAAGATTTCTGAGATTAATCATAAAAAATAACCAAACCAAGTTCAGTGGTATTTCTGTAGAGGAATAGGATGTTTGACTGCACTCTAGATCACAACATTTGCCTATGAAAAGTAGAAAAGCAGTTAAGAGACTGATGACAGAGTATGACTTTACAGTCTTTGCAAAATCACAGCATTTAGTGATATCAATAGGAATTGTTTCTTTGACAAAATTGCAAGACACCTTCCTACAGCCATCCCAATGGAGCAAAATTAGAAGCACTGCCTTTAATTTTCATTCTGTCTTTTCTCTGCAGTGAAATAGTAGAGGCATTAAAAAGTTAAACCTTCTAGTGGTCATTGATGTGACTTTCACTGTTCTCTGCAGCAGTACAAGCTGAATATCTTTTGCTGACAAAACATAACTAATAATGCTAGACAGCCTAGAGCCTAGCTTGAGTTCCTATGCCTCTAATTAACAAACATCAGTTATGAGGGTTTTTTTGTTCTTTAATGCTTGAAGTATTTATTCTTTTCCATGGGAAAGAGACAAATTTTACAATGGTAACAAGTACAACAGAAGTGAGTTCAAGTAAATATAAACAATAATTTGGATTCCCAATTACCATTAAAAAAATTAAGACCTAACCTTTGGCATAAACTTTGAAGACCTTTGTTAATAAAATACATCCTGGCACTGAAAGGAAAAGAAGTATGGTTTTTCAAAGTTCATAGACCAGGACTTTGCTCTTCTAAGGAGTGCAGTACTTTTTCATATGAGATGTACACATCAAACTTAGGTTGAAAACTTACTGAGGTTTATTCCCCTGACAAGGATTCTACCAGTTACTTCACTTTTAAAGAGGTTAATGAAAACTAGAGTAATAACTGGATGCCTTTAAAATTAATTTAGATCTTTGTTTAAAAGTAAGAGCCATTCCTCCTTCACCAGTAAAATCTAAACCCCCAAAGTCTTGCCCCTCACACCCAGAGCCATGTAATTACACTTTATAAGCTCCAGGTCTTCCCTGAATCACATGGAAGAGCAGCAGGGTTAATAGTCTGAGGGCTGGACCAGGCTCAGCAGTCACTCCATGTCTCAGGTCCATAACTCTGACCAGCAAAAAATAACCCTTGACAGCAGATTAAGACACCAGACTGGGACCTCCATTCCCCACCACAGCAATCTCTTGCTGCTTCCTCCTGGTGCTGCTGTGTGGCTCAAGATCAGCCAGCCCTGGCTCAGTTTGTCCTTGAAGGTAACTCCCAGCTTCTCATCTGCTACCAGGGCACTGATCATCTTCTGTGAGTGCCAGAAGTGACAAGTTTCTGGGCTTTGTCATAATTTTCCAGCCTGAAAAATGCAGACACTGTCTGCCTCTCCTTCAGTACAGCTGTGCACTCTGGTTCCTGTAGCTGCATGGTGTTGCAGAAGATATGGCCAATTTTTTTTAATCATCTCTGATGCTGTGCAGCTGCTGACTTCCTTCTGTAATTCCTTTCCTTGGTGACATAGACCCCCTCACCTGGAGCCAGGGGTGCCATCTCCCAGCCCCTGTCTTAGCAAGAGGTTCTGGGCACCCATTGTGTCCCCAGACCTGGACAATTGCATTCTCTCTTGGGACCATTGTCTGACCTAAGGCTGCTGATGTTCCAGAAATAGTTTCTCCAGCTGGATGCTGAGAACTATGCCCTGTAGTGCATCACCACCAGCACTCAGCACATTGTTTTACTGCTGTTTGCTGATGGCTCATTATCATGAAAAAGATGTGCTTACCATTCTCTGTAAGCCTGATGCAGAAGTGGCCCTATTACCATCATTCACCTGTGTGTTGATAAGTGAATCAATAAATTCATGATTTGCATTGAAAACACTGAGTATGCCCTGTATATTCATTAGTAGAATGCCTGTGAGTACCTTGAAGAAAGTCACGATTCTTCATTTGTTCTTTCAAATGGTGTCCCTTTCAGTCTCCCTGCCACCATCCTGCTGTGACAGCACCTACTACTGCAGTGTCCTCCTAGCCTATGTGAAGAGTTGATTTCCATACCATTTTCACATAAGTTCTACCTAAAACTAACACAAAGATCTGCTGGAAGGTTGGTGGTGCAAAGTGTACCCCTGGTAAATATAAAAATATACACAGCATCCAAAACCAATTTTTTTGTGAAAACATTCTTTCCTGTTTGACTTGTGACTTCCCCAAGTTTGCATCTACTGATGTCATCAACTTTTTCAATTAAGAGAGATTCTAAAATGTGCATTTAGAGACATCAAGAAGACACACATTCTTTCATTTATTAACTTAGAAACTTTTTCATGGTCCAGAACTCACAAAAAGATGCTCTCTGGTAACTGTATTCCAACAATACCCATTTTGAGAAATTTTGGGCAAATCCAAAAACTGTGCAGAACTGTTAATGGTGCAATCGTCTCCAGAAGATTCATGGGCCCTTCCTCCCCATCATCCTCCAGGACACATCCAAAGGACTACTGCCAAGCTCAGGCTTAAAAAGAAAAAGAAAATTAATATCTCAGAACTCTGGACAGGCCACTAAGCAAAATTCATCCCTCATCCAACTGCACTGGAAATACTACTTCTCACCACAAGAAAAAAAATCCAGTTAAATAGAAGCTGTATTTATCTGCTTGTCTGCATGTACTTGAGCACATAATCATCCCTTCAATCCCATGGATCAGGCTTTGTTCAGGTCTGAAGTCCAATGGCCAGTAACCATCTGGCTATTCACGTGTATTGTTTAAACAATTACTCCTTTGCAGAAGAGCTTTTACCTCTTCTTCTGAGGCTTCTCTCCTCGCACCAGCAAAGGTCTTCTATTTGAACTCCCTGAAAAGGCAGTCTCAAGATGTTTTCTAGCTGGAATGATATACAGACAATCCTACAAAATGCCTCCCACTGCCACCACCTTGTTGCCTCTTGCCTTTTCATGCCTTGCAGAAGTTCAGAAGGGTCAGTTTCCTCTGGGTGCTTGGAAAAAAACGTGTTTGCCCTGTACTGCCCAGTGCTGCACCTCTCTATCCTGATTTGAAAAATGCTGACAAAAGGCCTGAGCATTGCCATGGAAACACTTTACCCAATATTCTTGTAAATCTGTCTGCCAAGGAAGGCGTGAGTCTGCAAAGCATTAACAAACTCTCACCCCCTAAATAACCAGCACACACTTTCCTCAAACAAAATGTTTTTGCCACTTGTTTAAAACCAATTCCACAACCCTTTTTTTTTTTTTTTTTTCCTAGGAACTGAAAGTGCTGCTTGGACCCAGTAATTCCAATTTGCACACACAGGATTTAATTTCCTTCTCACCTCAACCAGAAAGCACAAACTGGCCCTGAGGTGAGGCTGGAACACCACCTATTGGTGAAAAGGCCACTGGTTGAGACCTTTACTACACACCTGCTTTTGTTACTTCAGAGAACAAAACTCCAGGATCTCTGAGTTGAAACATGGGAGAAATTGAGATGATGATGAGGATGATGAACCTTCCCAGCAGTCTGAAAATGCTCTCCCTGACAATGCCCCACCAGCCATCCTTCCCTTGGCTGAGAAGGGAAGTGGTGGCTTTCTAGCACAGAAGATTTCCCCAGGTAGTGTTTCCTACTGCCCCTCTTTCCACCACTCCTGTAAACTTTATTTACAACTTTATTATTTGCTTCTTTAGTACATCACTGTTATTCTCCCTCCTGGCCTGAAACAAGCTTCCTACAAACAGATATCACTGTATTTTATTCTGTATTACTACAGGGTTTTTTCACATTTTAAAGGATTCAACAACAGTCGCCATCTATTAACCTATCAATTTAATTTATCTAAATCTTTCTATAATGTCAGGCTGCTTGTTTGTTTACAGTTTGCTACTGAATCTAATTGAACAGTATCTCAAAAATTTGAAAGTTTATCCATTAGCCTTGCTAAACTAATTAAAGTGCTTAACAAAATCACAAAAGGACAAATAATACCCTTGTTCATAAAAAATTAATTCTAGTACCTCAGCATTATTTTTTTTCTCAATTCAGACTATTTTTTTCTCAATTCAGACAATTAAGGCTAATTTTTGTTCATTTTTATTCATTGTTACGTTCACTCCCAATTTTCATATTCAGTAGTTCATTATATTCATAATTAATTTGCAACATGCAACCTTTCTAGATACACACACAGTCCACTGTGAATGGCCAGTGACAATTTCAATAAGTATTTTCTTCTCTGCTCATAGTGCCAAGTAACTTTCTCAAAGGATCCATAGATAACATATCAGTAGGATGCAATCATCTCTTCATGTAATAACTGTTGTTAAATACTAATTTTTCAAGGGTTCTTTGATGAGTTAATCACAGTAACATCCACACATTGGCCACTTTCCATTACTGTTTTGGAAGATACAGTCTTTATTTTATGTCTGTCTGTGAAAAAAGAATTCTGGGTGTTAAAAACTGGACATTCCCTACTCCCTCCCCTAAGTCAATATTACAAATCTAGTGATGAAAATAAAATTCTGGTCCTTTTACCACTTCTTTTATTACTCTTGAGCTTTCTGGCCCTTTGGATCTATTTCACCTAATCATCAAACACCAATCCATGAGCAGAACATGGATCACATAAGCATCCTTGGTGACTGACATATCACTGTTCTAGTGCTATATGCCCTGATCATCCTAATAATGACGGACAAATCCCCTGAAGGCAAACAGAGCATAAAGAACTCTGGCTATCTACAGGCCAATGCTGTAAAACTGCTTTCTCCTTATAAAAGGAGTATATTTAGTAGATTCATAGATTTACAGTGGAGATTTTAAAGCCTGAACTGCAGAGGCCAGATGAACTTGAGCATGTACTCAAGGAGTTATCCTTGACTGAAGAGTCACTTCACCTGAGACAGAATAATCTCTCAAGCTAAAGCATGTAAGGCACACCCATGCTGATGGCTTCAACTCATGGCTCTGGATTGGTAAAATGCTGTTCACTATGTTCCCCAATATACTCTCCTAAAGCCAAAGAAAAGCAAAAATTTCCGCAATTTCACAGGTGGCTCACTTTAGTTGTGTGATAGAGCCTTTTGAGCCTATTGCAGGTAAAAGGATTCCTCCTATAACACAGAGGTAAGGAAACAGGAACTTTTATGTCACATATTGCAAACACAATACTGAAAAGGCAAGGATAGGAACTGCAAATAATAAATCTATCTAAGGGTGAATGAACAAAGCAGTGCAGGCACGACCTGGAATTGTGAGCTCTTGTCCCAGGTAGGTCCATACTCATTTCCAGGTGCTGCCTTAAAAGACCAGCTCAGTCCTGGGGTCTATGACTCAAGCTAATTCAAACCAGAAAAGGTGTTCTGAAGAAGAAAACCCTCTCAGTTTTTCGAAGGGCAGGCAATTTTTGAGTTGTGTGAAGGCACCACATGTACTTATTTTTCAGTATGCATCCATGACCATCTCTTGTCTTTATAGGAATGGCTTTTTGAAAAGGTATGAATACACTTTAATAAAAACAAGTCATATCTTAGTAATTAAATCAAATTTGAGTTTCTCCAGGGAATAGTCTTTATCCCCCATCACATGCATCATTCTTGGTCCTTCTACTCTATCCTTTGAAAGGCTGTCCTTTATTGCACATTCTTTTTGAATTGTGAATTCTTCTAGTTCTATTTAATTCTTCCCTGATTATGTACTAATAGTAATGTTAGAAAATATCTTTGTCAACCATTCTGCCAGTCCCTCTGTCTTGTAAATTGACTTAATATCCAGTGCCTTTTTAAATCAACAGGTCACTTTGAGAAAATAAACTGAGTAGCGACTGTTAGAAGTTCACTCTAAATACATCAATAAAATATGAATCCATCCAAAAAATAAGAGCCTGGTTCTGAGACTGCTTAATGTAAACATTAATGATGATGAAATTTTCATCTAAATTGGAAGATTGTCAATAACAAAACAAATACCACACAAAAATAGTGTCCCAGCTAAACAACCACTTTGAACAACCAAATTTGTAATTTCTTCAAAAATTAATTAAAGCTAATTTGAAGGAAATTAATTAAAAAATAATTTCCATTAAACCATATTGACTATTACAAATTATATTCTTATTTATTAATTCTTTATTAACCCACTCCCAAGACATTCCTTCTGTTTTTTCATCCCAAAATTAAAATACCTTGTAAGTCACCTGGCTCATTCAATTTAGAGTTTTTTTAACATTACTATTATATATCACTCTTTAGTTCAAATAAAATAATGTGCGAATTGAGCATTACCTTATAATCCTGGTGTGCAAGCTTTTCACACTTAAATTTTAAATGCTTTAATTTTTTTTCCTAGTTAAAAAATGTTCAGTTTGGCCTTTGATAATAAAGGGTTGAGATGGTATTTTGTAATCCTCACATGATAGTATGTCACTCTTTCCAAATACAGAACATTAATACCCATTGAACAAATTCACTTTTTCTGCCAAAGTATTCAGCAGTGCAAAGAACCGCCACCATGTTCTTAATAAGAGATTTTTTAACTACCATAGTCAAAAATAACACATCTTTTGAAATTTGAAAGATGTGTTATTTTCAAATTGTTTCCCAAGGCACCAGTCATAGCGGTAGAGCTCTGTTTAATTATATATATTATATATCTGCAGTAGTGGGACAGATACATTATTTGTAACAGATATAAAATAGTGTAGGAGTAGGTGTTACTTGTCTTTCCTGTGAACAATTCTTGATATCAAAAAGCATTATGGGTTTTTTTTTAACAACTTACATATTAAACTGCCTAAATTTCTAGTCTTGTATACTATTTACCTGCTTTATATTTTACTTCAAATATTTTCATTTAGTGTTAGTATACAATTTAACACATCAAAGATGTTTAAACTTGCAGGTAACAAGTCTTCCAGTATTTATGTTTCATCTTTGTCTCCTGACTAAATTCTGTAAGAAGTAATATCTTCTAATTAAGGGGAAGGAGGTAGATGAGGGAAAAGGGAAACAGCAGAGAAGAGTATTAAAATTTCTTTCATTTCCAAGGTACTATTTGACCTCTGAACTTATTTTTCTCATCCTTGCCAACCATTTTGTATTTATTTTTTAAATACTAATAAGACTGTATGCTACATGTGTTTTAATTAGACTGTTGACCAATTTTATTTTTTCTGTTAATTTCTATTGGTATCTAATACTGGCTGAAAAGTAATTAAGAGAGAAATCTATTCTAGAGCAGTATTTCTAAACAGGACTATATTTAACCTCAGTTTACAGAAACAGCAAAGAAGATGAATGGAAGAAAGGTTTAACCAACAAAAACAACCTGGACTTCATCTGCATTAAAGCCATAAAAAAAAAAAAAAGGGAAACAATCAATCCTCACAAATTTAGAGTATCTAGGATGGATGCATTTTTGCTGGTCTTTATTTTCATAATCCAGTGAAAAATGGCATAATATGCAATTCCGTGCATTACCTAGCCATAATAATGCAAAGTATGTTCACAATAAATAGAACAACTTTCAAATAAGTAAAGTAACAGGTCCCAAGGAGGATGGAAAACATTTTTTCCAAGAAAACACTGTGAGATATAACTGTCAAGAGTCAGAATTTTAATTTAAGCATGCTTCATGAGAATAGAATGACAGCAGTGAGGACAATGAAATGCTCTGTGCTAAATAAAACAAAGCAGCATCCAAGTAAAATACATTACTTAAAGGACAGTAAAGCCCAGCTTTCTCCTAAGCTTTAAATGCTGACCTTTAAAATGTTGGTAATGTTTATTCATACTTTTGAGTCTGACACATTTTCCAAAAGTGCTATACGCATCTTACATCTGCATATGAATTCATCAAGAGACAGTAGTCATAATTTTGTAAAGCCTATTGTTGACTTTCTCAAAGTACTGTTTCTTTTAAAGTTAGTATCGGTATTTTTTCTTTCTTTTTTTCTTTTTGTTATTAAAAGCAATGTGGATTTCTGAGTATTGGAGCACTACAGAGTTTATGCTTTCCTCATCAAAGTTGGGAAAAACATACCTTTGTGTTATTCAGCTGATTCATATGTAAAGTCAACATTATTTGCAACCTTTTTCTGAAATGACATTAGGGTAAGGATAAGAGATGGTCCTAAAAGTAACTACTTGTCTTAGCAAGGGTTTTACACTTTTATCCTATACACTACACACAAAAGAGGATACACTTTTATCCTATAACTTTTCAGTACTCTAGTTTACATAAAAAACCTGTACACATGAATCCTCAGGAGCATCCTGTCAGTTCCAATAGTAAATTACAGCCTACAGTCAGTAATGCTAAAGCAAGGTTAGCACTATATCCCAGAAATATCAAAGAATTAAAAGGTAAAAGCAAGAAGGAGAAAAAAAAAAGCTCCATGCCCCAAATTGGCTGCCTTTGTGTGCTCACCACCTTCACTTCAGCATGTGTGATGCAGCCCGGCAATCACCCATGCTTTGGGGTCACTTCCATGAACTTCCTTGCAGGGGAAGTTTATCCATGGTCTTAACATCTGGGCCATTTGGGAAGCCAGCTGGAGTATCCCCCGTGGAGGGGGACTGCCTTGATTTCGTTTCTTAGTACTGCGGAGGGGCAAGTTTGTGCCACCTACTGTTCCTGCCTCCAACTCTTGGCATTTAATTAAGGGAGGAAATCACTTTTTAGTTGCTGCCAAACTGGAACCTCACACAGCAAGAAGTTCACAGTGCCATCCAGAACTTTGTAATAAAGCAAATCTTGAGCACCTCTTCATATTTACTGAGCAATGAAATATCATGCCAGAATTAAAGGGTGTTTCTGAAAATAGTTTGTGAATCAGAGGATATTTCAACAGATCCAATGGAGTAATTACAGGGTAGGAAGAACAAACAGACTGTAATAGA
The DNA here is from genome assembly GCA_013398175.1 of Climacteris rufus. Classification (NCBI taxonomy): domain Eukaryota; kingdom Metazoa; phylum Chordata; class Aves; order Passeriformes; family Climacteridae; genus Climacteris; species Climacteris rufus. The sequence continues at coordinate 581,945 of VZRZ01008040.1, forward strand.
TAAGTGAGACAGGCAATCATAGACAAACTGTTTACTTCCCTGCTGATGGATGAATAGAGCAAAGGGTCACCTAGGTGCTTTTTTTATTTAACTTTTTTTTTTTTTTTCTGGAAGATTTAGTCTTGAAATCAGGCTTAACAGACAAAAACAGATTGAGCATTTGGTATCAACATACTAGATATTTTTTAATATGAAACAGTTCTGTGGAAATCTTCAACCCCCATCTAAAATAGTTTTTATTATGGAAGGATGGTAATTATGTTCCATTTATAAAAGGTAGGATGAAACTCAGGGAGTATATGTTAACCTATCCCACAGTCAAATTGAGATGGGGCAACAAGACCTTTCAATTCTTAATCACATATTTAAGCAGTGTCAAAGTAGCTGCCTTTATAAGGCTGTAATCAAGTGCTAAGGAAAACTTTAACTGAAGCTCCCAGAAACTGTGAGTCTTGGAGTAATGAAGCCTTTTGTGACCAGTAACAAATCAACTTAATAAAGGCATGATCTTACTAGGCACAAAGTTTGAGACTCAGACAGTAGTTTTACGACTTCATCTTATGCTAACAGAGATATTTGGACCCAAGTAATAAATCCCAATTTTCTTTTTAGATTTTTTTTTTATTTGAACAATTAAATTGTCATGTTCATTCCTTCAGTGTATCTTCTACTTAGGAACTCTTAAGCTCTTGACACTTCAAGCTTACTTGCATTACTAAGTAAGTCTAACTCTCTGCTTTCTGTCATGTGTCATGTACCATCTACCACTCATAATCCAACAGGAAATGCCCAACAGTGCAACACACACTCCACAGAGAAACCCGGGAATAATCACAGCAACCAGTTCACGTATATTCAATAGCAAAAGCCAAGTCTGCTAGCGGCTGGAGAGGTCAAAGAAATACGAGAAATACAAAGTAACCCGGGGCAGATGGACGGGTTGTGTGCTAATGAGGTAGGCAGAACCACCCTAATTAACAGACCTTCCTTTCTTAAAAGACAATCCACGACAATTTTTTGTTTTCTGCCTTTGTGCTTGGTTTTTTTCCTGTAAAGCACAGACCTTAAAAAAAAAAAAAAAAAACAAACAGACATCCCAAGATAAAATTATTATACTTTTCATAAAGAAAATGGCAAAATAATTCAGTTTAGTTTCATAAGCCATCCCTCCTCTTGTCAAAAATTCTTTTTTACTGTTTCTAATTTTTGTCAAATGAGTCAGATGAATTAAGCATTATTTCAGCAGAAGTTCATCTGTACTTTTGATTTTTTTATCTTGTCACATAGACATACTTGAGTTCATATCTGCGATGACCCTGAGCAACTCTGAAGCCAGCCCTCCTTCAACAGGTGTCTGCGCCAGTCAACCTCCACAAGTCCCTTCCTAAAACATTCCCTGATCCTATCCTGATAAACTGGCTCTGAACCAACCCATTCTTTCTGTTCTCACAATTTAACCAATGCTGCTGAAAAAGATAGCAAAAAAGAGCTCTTAGACTAGACAAGCCTCACGTTGTGATGGCAAAACATATTATTGCATATTAATAATAAAAGATATATAGGAAGAGGGATTTGCTTCAGAGAGGTTTCTGACTCATATATGCATTTTTCCATTTTTCTCCTGCCAAAATTTCTGCTTGATCGTGATAACTAGCCCTTTACACAAAACAAAACAAAACAAAAAAAAAAAACAAACCCAACCGAAACTGATTAATTCTGACATGTGATGGATTACTGGTGGGGAGTAAAACTGGGCGTGTATATCTGAATTTCATGGTGTGTACCACTGAAATTTCTCTTTTGATCAAAAAGTTTAGTTTGCCCATAATGTTGAGACATAATCAAAATCACAACATAATCATAATCAAAATCATGACACAAAGACAGCTACTGTCAATAGCAGTGAAAAGAAGAGCCTGAAAATTCCATCTCAGCATAGCTCATAGTAATGTTCCTGAGGTTTAATTTTCCTAACCCTGTCATTTCTGCTGTCTGAAAAACAAAATGCCAATGTATCCTCTGATACTTTCACCTAATTACCTTTAGCGTGTGCTAATTTCACTATGACCAGTACAAACCAGTGCAGGCAAAGTAACTGCAGTTTTTCAGGCAGGCAGAGCAATGAAGCAAAATGACAGCTGTTTTTAATTGTTATTAACAGTTGTACCAATGCCTATCTACTTCTTCCTCATTTCATCCTCTGTGATGAAATCCTCTCTTTCACACTCTCATGAAATCCTCCTGATCATCCTGTAAGATGAACAGTTGCCCCCAGGCATCCTCTATAAAATTTGTTCCAATACCAGTGTTTCTGACAATTCCCTGCTCATTTACCAACTGCCAATTGTTTATGAGATTCTGAAGACCAATTCTCATTACTCGGGAACGTAAAAATATCTTGAAATTTCATGACAATACTAGCTTAAAATGTTTACAGGCCCAGAAGCCTATTCAGCAGACTATACAGCTCTGCATCACTTTTCATTCCCCAGGATCTGTAAATCAGATAGCATTGTTACACTATTTGCAAAACAGCAAAAGTGGTCAAATTTCTCAGTCATAATAAAACACAGGTGGAAATATATTTTAGAGAAAACACAAAATGTGAGAGTTGAACTGATATAAATGGTATGTAATACACTATCTTCAGAGAGCCTTCTGTAGCACATTCTACTCTCGTTTGGACATTAGCAGAAAAGATTAACCGAAATCTCTACACATCACTAGGACAACAACTTGAAAAGAAAAAGAAATAGGTTTCAAGATACATTTATAGGCCAAGTAACTCCTGACAGAACTGATCTTGCTATATTACGTCTGGAACTGTTTGAAAGCCAGGTATATCAAAGTGCACCCTTGGCCAACATACAGGCTGTAGCAACAGGAAAACTGTATGCAAGAACAGCAGAACAGATGGCCCTTATAGGCATTACAGATGCTTATTTCATTTACAAAACAAGGAATCTTTGTTTTTAAGGTTTACATGTCAAAACAACAAAAATTTCAATCTGACTTTGCATTGATTTGTCTCTATAGAAACCAGAAGAATGACTTAAGTGTTTAGATGGTGGTGCTCTGCTCACCAAGTCACTCCACAGCATTTGGGCTGCATCGGGTTTAGTTTTCAAATTTATGAGTTTCAAAAACTATGATGCAAATATTACTTTTTAACTGCTTATTTGACACATTCCAGTATTTTGGGTGGGGAATTAAATAATATTTTTATTTAAAATGAATTTCTAGTACATAAGGAGTGTGAAAGTGCTTTTATCATTAAAGTGCTACCTTGGGAGAATCCAATATTGGGGAAAACAAATGAAGATATCAAACTATGTTCATTTCCTTGTTCATTTAATGTTAACGCCAAAACAGATCTCATAATGCCAATACAGTATGTTTCAACACAGCAGTCAAACAAATTATGTTTTTTGGCTCACTCCCACATTTTTTCTAGAAAGATATCTTGCTTATCCAAATGTCTAAAATAGGATTTCCTTGCCTAGCTGTTTGTCTAGAAAGGTGTTAGTATTTCCCTATTGATTTCTGGCATCTGTCAGTTTAGTCTCTCCTTTCTATACCACATGCACAATGTCTCCAGGCATTTGTCTCCTCCATTTGCAGGCAGAATGAAACCACTGGGTTAGGAATTTTGTGAATGTTACCATCACAAAATTAAGTCACTGTTTAAAAACTGTTGCTGCTATAACAGACCTACATTTTCCTGTTCTGAGGAACACTTAGTACTGCATGAGGTTTCATACATTCCAGCTGCCACTTGTATATGAAGTCTTTACGTTTGTTTCCAGCCTTTGATCCTTTTCTTCCCACTTTCATCACATTAAATGTTCTATGTGCATTTTGATTCTTTTTCAGCCAAGCAATAAGACACAGCAGAGTGGAGCTCTTGGCTTCTGATGCTTGCCAGAAGGTGTTAGGAGCTATGCAGCCAATGTAATGCTCAGTCTGATCCATTTTTAAGAAAGGATTTAAAAATTCAAACTGACAGTTCAGAATAGAAACAAGAGCTTGAGGTTTTGACATTGCTATGACCAAAAAACCAGAAAAATAAAAAAAAGTGTGCTTAAGTAAAACAAGTATTTATTATTAAGGTGTCAAGTAGATAACCAAATGAAATGTTACATTTTAGGTAAGAAAGTGGCTCTGCATATAGTGACATTAAAGTAGGGACAGAATTAGAAAAACTATGTGACTCACTGAAAGACATTTAAAACCACTTATGTGACTCACATGGGGAGAAAAGACAGATCAAGAGGGGAAGAATAGTGCACAGTGGGAATGTCCATTATGTGAAGACTATTGGACTCTTCAACATCGGCTTCCATCACTACACTGCTGAGGTGACAATACTGTCGCGTAGCACAGATGAAGTAGTATCACCCTCTGAAAGTGCTGCCTTTTCTTCTGTGGTTAACCTAACAAAAAAATTTTAAGCACCACAAACTTATTTGGCTTTATAGAATACACAGTCCATGTGGGAATGTATTTAGAAGAAACATGGACACATAATCGAAAGTAAACAAGCCTTGCATGAAGAAAATGAATAAGCCCCGATCTCTGCCTAGAAGGTCACCTTGAAGGAGAAGCACGGAACAAGCACGTGGAGCAGCCAGACAAAGGTGAACCATGAAGACAGTGAATGGTGAAGGTGTGAGTGGAACAGGCAATCAGATGCTGGAGTGGGGCACGTGGACAGCGCGTGGCTGGAGCGGCGCTGCCAAGCAGAAGTTGCGTGGACACAGCCTGACCGCGTGCTTGTTAGGAAGATGCCTCTATAAGGCTTGCGTGTATGGTAATAAAGGTCTCCATTTCATAATTCTCATGGAATTGTCTTGGAGTCCAAGTTATTCTCCCCCAGATGGTCGGCAAGTCCAGAAATGCAAATACTTCCCTTACAGCACTTTCTGAAATCACTGCTTCTCAGCAGCAACAGTTGAATGACAGGGTATCAGCCAGACCAAAACACAGCTCCAAGAAGGCCTTGTCCAAAGCGAGATCTGAGGGGGACACTGGGCAAAAGGAGAAGTTAAGCAGTAATATTTTCACATTCACTGGATCCAGAAGAAAAGGAGAAGTCTGGGGAAGCTTTCTGTGGGGGTGGAATTCCCCATTTCCTTCCTACAAACGTGCACAACAAGTGTGATGAATACCATATGCCTAGGGAATGCAGGAAGGTCAAGAGAAAGAAAGAAGGAAGAAGAAATATTCATACAGACCTGTGCTATATGCTGTGTATATAGAATCATCCTGTGTATACATGGGTGATTTTAAGCTGAAGAAGGGAATAGTAAGGGCAATTCCCCAATTACCATTGATAGGAAAGAACTCAGGTTGATGGACGTTTTGTTCCCCAACAATGGCAACATATTTTGGCTTGTCATAATCAACACGGGGTTGATTTCATTGCTGTCCAGGAATAATTAACATTCTGGAGGGTATAATATTTCATTGAGACAATATAGAGAATACACATTGTCATGGCAGTAGTTAAAAAAATGGTAACATAATACTACTTGCTTCCCTTATTTCATTATCTGACAAAACATTTTTACCCATTTGCTTCCAGTGAAAAATGCAGAACAGATGTGGCTCCTATTTAAGTAGGAATTATGTTATTTGCTGTTTAATGGACCGAACAAGGATAAGGAGCTTCTAGAATATAATTTTTGACGTGGTCTATATTGGTCTACATCAAACTACACGGCAACCATTCATTTTCCTGTGCTATTTTGTACATTTTTCTATAAATCCAAGAGATCAGTAGCTGGCTAAGAATCCCTTTGTTAAAACAAAGCAAATTAAAAAATAGATATGTTTCTATTCAATGTTTCAACAGTTATTTTTCCATAAAATTGCAAGGTTTGGATAAAATATGTTTTTCATGACTCTGAGCTTTCTACAGAAGTCCAAACATCACGTATATCTAGAAACATTAATTTATGCCTCTTTGTTGAAAAGATGCCTAAACTTTAAACAAGCAAGCTTGTTCTCAGAATCATTCCTACTTAGAGACTCGGTAGTGGTCATTTAAAAACTTGAAACAGACACTCATATTTTCTGAAGTATTGTAAATACTGCAGAAAATGAAAGTTCTGAGTATTAATAGAGTAAAATCAATGATTATGCATCTATTTCAATAAATTATTACATTTAGAAATGTAATGGCATGACAAAAACTATGTTCATACTGACACAGATCCTCCTCATTTAGGTAGAACATCAAGCCAAGAATCCGTTTCACAGCAGCATCACAGAAAATCAGCCTCAAATAGACCTTTGGAGGAGATCATCTGGTTCCCTTCTGTGCCTGGAGTCACAAACAATGTGTGTTGATCCTTCCTGACAGATATTTGTGCAACCTGTCCTTGAAACCCCCAACCATAGAGATTTCACAGTGTCCCTAAGACAAGCTTTTAACTACAGTCAAAAACATTCCCTCTTTTGAGAACAAGAAGCACAATAAACAGATTGTTTGGAGAAAATAAAATAAACTGTAAAATTTCAGTGTTCTGAGCCACCTATCTCAGGGAGGAGAAAGGGTTGAAGCAGGTAGAAATGATGATACAGCAGTGAACACCTGATTCATGCCTATTTTAAAGTTTCTGTGGTTTAGATTTATACCCTACCAAGCACCTCTACCAATGAACAACACCTGCATGAACAGAGTATGAGCTAAGAAACAGTATTTGATTATACACAACCATGGTTAACTTCTACAAACTCTGTGAATACCCAAGGTAGTTCAGCTGCTCTTGACAGCATGCCTCCTTTAAGATTCCTGGGACACAAAAGCAGAGGTCATTGGTTTGAGAAAGAGCCACCAGGGAGTATAAAGAAAGCCAGGGTGGGTCTAATTTCCACTCAGATACTCATGGAAACAACTGCTCTTTGATGGGCCAGAGGAATGGATTAGGAAAACTGGGAGGAGGAGTACCAAGGAATTGAGCCAGATAGAGACCACCCAAAGAGCAGAAAAGACTCTGTGAAGAGAAACTGGAATTAGGGGAAAAAACAACAAGTGGAGATAACGAAAATGTTCAGAGTGGGTGGCAACCCCGGCTCATACAGAAAAAGATGGAGACAACACCTGAAACATGAAAATACAGAGAACAGGAAGCCCATATGAATTATGGGCCAGAGCCATTATGATCTTGTTTTGAAAGAGCTTGATAAATGATGTTCCAGACAAAGTAAGATTATTTTAAAAACCTCTACCTATGAGTTCCTTTGATAGGCACTCATGAAATAAAAGGAAGTCTGCAGTCACTGTACTATTTCGATATAGCCTTCAAGATATTACCCTCCAAAAACTTCATTCAGAAATTCTCATTTGATATGATCTTTTGAAAAGACCTAAAGAGAAACCATGCTGTATTTTCTGGACAATATCTGTAAATAAAATATTTTACAACCTGCATGTAAGTGTAGTAGACATACACTTAAAGCAGCTGACACATTTAAAATGCAACTTCCTCATTTACAAAAACTCATATACAAAAGCATTAGGATGAGAGGAGAGGGGTTTGAGACTTACTCTGCTCATCCTACTATAAAATCTTAATTTCATTTTGACTTTCCAAATCAGCAGCATTTAATAAAACTTGGGATAGTTCTGTCACTATAAAAAACAAAGTCTAAATCTTTCAAAGATTGGTTTTCATTTATCAGAATATTTTGACACACGGCTCTCATTCCTAATAAGTCCAACTCTGACACTCTGGAGAAAAATTATTTTGGCAAATGTCCTGTCAAACTACTACTAAGTAACATACAAGTCTTTAAAGTAGCACATATACAGAAGAAAAACAAAACAGAAAATCATGTCATTTCATTGTCATCACATTGTCAAGCTTAAAAGCATTGTAAACGTTGGAGATGTCATTATTGTTATTATTGTTTTACCATTACCACTTGCAGGTAAATGAAAAGGTCTATATTTTGCTGTTGTAATTTCATCTGCTATTACCCAGAGATTCTGGCCAAACAAGGGCCAGAATTGCTCTGAGACCGATCGTCAGTTGGCATAACTTTATTGATTTCATTAGACTTCTGTCAGCAGAAAATATAGGCTTCTGTTTGGACTAAAAAAAAAAAAAAAAAAAAAAAGAAAAGAAAAGAAAAAAATCCACACCATCTGCTTTTATTAAAACATATTTTTAACCTCAAGAGTGGAGATGAGTGACAGGATCCACTCCTAAATCTAACAAAGTACATGAGTGGGGTTTAGTAATTTTGTCAATCCCATCTCCAATCAATTTTTTGTTGTATTTGTGCATCACACACACAAAGCTTGTAGGGAGCTAAGCATTATAAATCTCGAAAAGACAATTATTTTTTATTGTGATACAGAAATTCTTGCCACAGTTAAGTCTCTCTGTTTATGACCAATGCCAATGATATGCTCTAACATTTCTCTGTTATACTTCAATTAATTAAGCAGCCTTGGGGGGAAAAAAAGGGCAATGAAAAATGTTCCAGTACTTCTTACCACAGGATGATGCCCTAAAGTCCTGAGAATGAGAAATGAATACGTTCTAGAAAGAGCAGAAAAGTTCACTGTATCTGGCATTGGTGGATGAAAGGATTTCCACAAATGCCAATGGCAGGCAAACTTACATAAATGGAGAGCAGTTCTACTCAATTGCAATAGCTTCTACAGTCTCAATTCCCATCCAGAGAAACTGGATGTAGGCGATGGGCAATTGTCCTTCAGTGATAGCTGGCACCTTGATCTCTTCCTCAGCACAGCCTGGGAGATCTGTTTAATTATATTTGCTTTGTCTGTGATGAGGATTGCTGTGGCTTGAAACAGAAGTGAGAATGAAACAAATTTCAAAAGACAGTCATTAAAAATACCAGTGCAACAACAATACCTCAGTTAAGTGTCTCTCGGGCACTCTCGGGCATTCAGTGGTCGGCGCTTGGGCTGAGGGCAACCAGGAAAGCCAGGAAACTTACTACACTTCAAGACCATTTTCTGATTTTAAATATATTTCCTACTGGTTATCTGTCTCCACAGAATCCACCTGACTACAAAGCACCAGAACAAAAGCTAAATAAATGTGTAATATTCACTTCTGTGACTCTGTAAAAGAAGCTCTCAGCCTTACCAGACTACAAGTAAGACTACAGATGTGCAATTTGTTCACTGCCACTATTCTTTCCAGTCTAAAAACTGTTTGAGAAAGGACTGAGTCAGCCAAGACCACTAGGGTAAAAGTTCAGTATGTTCCAAGTGACAGCATAAGTGGTCTTCTTGTGTAAAGCATATAGCGATTAAAAGGCACAATTCTGCAGAAGTGTAAGGATAACCACAGTACAACATGTTCTTATATGACTTTTTGTCATGGCATTACAACCATTCAGCATGATTTGGATCTTCTGCAAGTATGCTCATGAGACGAAATAAATTGTCCTTCTCCACTTCAGTTCTTCCCTGTTCCTTAATTGAGAGGTCTGAACTTCTCCAGTAATCCTTCAAAGCATGACTTTATAAACCACTCTTTTGAGGACTGTTCTCTGGAACACAATCTACCAGTCATGTCACTCCACCTACAGTTCTCTGTGGGATTGACCTGCTACAAATTTACCTCCCCATTTATATGTGGAACATTTTTAAGCTGGAAACATCTTGGGCGTTTTCATAAAACCAAGCTGCTCTCACTTGGATAATACACATAGAAATCAACAATTGTTGCATATGTAATGCACAGGTAGCTCCTGGGAAAAAGAATACATGACTATTTTTTTGTAGGAAATAGCATTTTTAGGACCTAAACATGAAACATAAAATGTGTTTTTGACACAGCCTTAACTGATAATTTTCACACTCACAGATTTTCTTCTTACACCTCACAGGGACTTGAGGTGGTTTGAGAGTCCCTAGGAAGGACTCAGATACTTGGGTTCTCTTCTGAGTATCACTATCAGCCTTAGAGGATCAGGAGGTATATTTTTGATCTCTGACCCTCAACTTCCCTTCTCTTCAATATCAGAAGAAAAACATATACCTTCTAGTAACTGGTTGCAAGAACTGCAAAAAAAGGTGGATATGAGAGCTGGATGCTATGACCACAGTCCAGTGCCATATGCCAGACATGTTCCCCACATCTGAAGAGGAGCTTGCATTTCTGGAGGGGGAACCACATACTCACAGGAGATACAGACATAGAAATGGTTTGGATTATGTAAGTTTAGCTCTTGGTCACAATCAAATACCATTCATTATTAATCTCTAAAAGAAATGCCTGTATCTTCATCTGCTGAAAAGCCATTCAAATTATATACCAGCTCTTCTTGTATCCAATAATTTTCAAAGGGGTAAGGATAGACAAGAAATGAGTCTGGATATTTCAGGAAGTGGAGAGGAAGCAGATTTTCTTAACAGGAGGGGCTTTGGGCTTTTGAGACTCAGTGAGCTTGTACCATCGAGTTTTCCAAATACCCAGTTACTTTCTGCAAAGTACTGTTTAAAATACTTGGACTAAGGAAATAGGGTGCCAAGAAACATGTGTTACCCAACACTGCTGTGTTATCAAACTGTTTGCCATGTGTGTTCCCCATATTTCAGGCAAATGAATGGACTAAGGTAAATGACTAACATTTTTATCTTGCTTTAAACATGTTACTAAGTTTGTAAACTAAGCCATTTCAAATACCAGACAGCACAACTTTCCCCCTGTCACTGATGCATAAATTCACTGGAGAAAACCATAATGAGTACAAAATTATAAGATGCATAATACTGCAAATGCAAAGGACTCTTCAATAAAGGTATACAGTCAGATTTTGCATATTTAGCACTTCTTAACTGTCAACCACACAGCTTCAAGATTTAAATAACTTTAATACATCCTTTTAATTAAATAGGAAATTATATGCAGAACAGAAAAAATACTTTAAATTAGCTATTTTTACATTCAGTAGCCTGTGGATCATAAAAGCTAACATCCCCAACATTTAAAATGACAGATACCAGCTGGTTTAGAAGACTGAACGGGAGCTGCTGGAGGCAGACAACTGGAAAAGCATGTCTGAGAAAGGTAGATTTTGGCAGTCTTTTTGGGGCATGGGAGGATTTTCCCACTGCCCCATCACATATCTCCCCACCCCAGCATTGCCCCCAGGAATAAAACACTGTGATCAGGTGATCCAGATAGAACATCTGCCACTACATGCAACTGCCAAGGCGTTTGTCTGTGACATTTTCCAAATCACAAAGTTATTACTCAGCTCACTCATTACAGTGTCAGAATTGGCACTCCCAGTGACCTTCTCTATAAAAATGTCCCAGATATGCCTCCAAAAACTCTGACTGCCATTCTTTAGGTCACTGACAAGAAAGTGCCCCAGATTACATCACTGATGCTACTCAGGTGGACAGGCAGAAGGGCAAAGCAGGTCTTAGGAGTATTAGCAAAGTAACTTCTCTTTCAAGAAAAGGCACAGGTGCAACTCCAATTAAACTCTCTTGAATCTTTTTTCTTCTTCATATAAGAATATGGTCATACAGCTGATCAAGTTGGTGTTCCACCCTACTCCCTACATACCAAATGTACACAAACCCCTAGCTGCAAAAACAGACTCCCTCCATCACTAAGAAACAAAACTTTTAAATAACCTTTTAAAACAGTGTTTGAAAGAAAAACAGGTTTTTCCTTCATAGTCCTTCCATCTCCAAAGGAAATATGACTCCAGAAATATAACTGTGGTACACCACAAAGTAACATGGCCTCGAACACCACATCCTTCATTTAAAACACTGATAAGTTCCAGTACCACATAGGTACTTTGGGGTCCTTCTTTGCAAGACCAAAGTCAAACACCAGTACTTTTTTGGCACAAATTGCCCTTTTTCCTAGATAGCACTGCAAAGTGTCCTTTCCTCCTAAAAAAGCTCATGGGACCATTTTGAATCAATGACATGTTTTTTTGTCAAGACAAACTACTTGGGAACACTAACACTGAAAGCTCTACAGTCCAGAGCTATAAGTGATGGATTGTTGGAAGTCCGTCACAGAACCTTCACAGCCATCCACAATAAAACTTTTAATAAGCATAGAAAATTTTACCAAGCCAGTCAGTTTGTCCAATAAAGGCTGTCATAACAACAGTTACCGAAAAGTATCCATTGATGAAGTAGGTAAAGTTACTAATACACACTCCTGTAACATTTAATACACCATCTATTTGCTATTCATTATATCTTTTTCATATTAAGGACACTGAAACACAAACATTAACAGAAGGACACAGTCTGTGTAAGCCATTTTTTCCTAAAGAGCATTCTTTCAAATAAATAAAAAAAATACTTCAGGTCATTATCAGCCTGTGAATAGCATAAAAATTCAAACACATTTCAAAACACTTATTTGCATTGACAAAACTGGCACAAAGGTTTGCTTTTCCTCTGCAATGGATAAGCTTGCCACCACAGACTACAGAAGGACAAAAGGTGGAGATGCTGCTCCCCAGCTTGCTTCGCTGTTGTTGACAGCCTGAGGGGCTACATTCCATCTCTGCTAGGTGCTGCAATAGCCTTTTGCTTTCACATGCCCAGCATACTCTTATTTTTTTTAATTAGCAACTATTTTCAATCAGTAGTATCTACAGATAAAGATACTCAAAATGAGGGCTAAACAATTAGCTACATATAATTTAATATGTTACTTTTAAAATGCTTCCTATACATGAATCCCCCTTGCAGTTTTGTTCTGAGCTTCCTCCTGCCTCACCACTGCTATGAATGTACATGCTGCATTTGGAACTACAGCAATTGTCAGTATATCAAAGGCTGCTTGATTTTACCTAGATCAGGTACTAACAGCATAAAGTTGAGAAAAATACAGGCTTTAGCTTGTGCTTTTTCAGTCTGCCAGGACCTCGTGCACTTAGCAAGGCAATGAACCTGCAATGAGGTCTATGCTATCACGATTTCACTTCTACTAGAACGTGAGGAACCTGTTTTGAGATGAATATGGATGCTATTATCACACCTACACACCCCTGCTCTGGGAGGAAATGTCACAAAACGCAAAGTTCTGAAACCTGGACTAAAGCAAACTGGGTCAGAGCAGAACTGCAACCTCCATTTTCACCAGTAGCCTCCTGCCCTGCTTTTAACTTGGTCTTTTATGAGGCTCTGTCTCCAATGGCCACATGTGTCACATCTGAATCTTTGCAAACATGGCCTCTGACAGAGAAGAGGTTTATACCTGTTCTCAAAATCCAGGTCTTTGAATTTCACTTTGGATCAAATGGCAATCAATGCAGGTCACAGGCTGGCTTTTCTTCACACTTTTAGCAAGAAATGCTGCTCAACAAACAATCAGCATGTCAGACCTCTCTTCAGTACGAACATAAAAGCACAGTTATTAGAGCCTTTCCAAATCAACTTTGATAGCTCTGCCTAAAGATACTATTCAGCTTCTGTGCAAAGAGCAGTTCTCAGCTCAAAATGTCTTCCAAATTCCATTTCCAAATTCCTAACTCTCTCCAAATGATATATAGCACCATACATACAATAAACTCACGTGGATGCATAGCTATATATTACATCCATACCTTAATTTGGATTTATCTCACATTTCTACATTGTGTCCTTGTCAATTTAATTTTTCACTTGTGTTCTCTGCATAGTTTAAAACCTTACAGATTGGAAAATAATGACACTTATATGCTTTTGTCCTTCAAATTATGTATGATAACATTTCTGGCTGTGAAAACCTACGACTAACACTGCCATTACATTGCTGAACTAGTCTTAAAATAGGTACAGCACCCACAGAAACCACAGCTTTGGAGAAAGAAACAGAAAAATCTTTCACTGGCCTGAACAGTGGTAATAAAAGCTCCCCAGCAACTGCTTATAGCAATGGAAAATCACCACCATTATTTAGTAGGTGTAAAAGGTATTTCAGCTTAGAAGTTTCTAAAGTCTTAATAACTATGAAAAAAACAAAGCTAATGAACATAGTTCTGAGCAAAAACAAACCTTCTTGATATATTCCTGTCTATGTTGTCACCAAATCCTATCTGTCTCTTGATCTCACTAATTACAAGCAGTGCAATCATACTGTCACATGTCCCAGCTGGCAGTCCCCATGGTTCACTCTCTAAGAACACCTAGAGTGTTCCCATTTCAGTTTGCTGAAGAAGCCTATTCTTAGTTTAGTTTAGTTTTTCTATCCTCATTAACCACAGACACAGTAAAAAAGATAACAGCCCCTCCCCCCCAAAAAAAATCACTAACATTGATTTTCCACTATACTGTAAAAAAAAAACGACAGAGAAATAGGTATCAAGCAGTAATGTGACAGGAATTAGTCCTGTATTCCACTTTTTCTTGCACACAACATGGGCTCCACTTATGCTAAGAAAGCCTGAAGCAACAAGCAACTTTCTGAGGTCAGAACTACTATCTGCAAATAAACAGCAACAAATATATTGCCTGCTCTGAATGAAGCATAAATCCTTCGGGGACTTGATCGGTTTTAGTTCAGTCTTCCTTCTCTTAGCTCATCTCCTTGAAGATCAGCAACAAAAGATAAAATAAAGATGTCCTGACATCGCAAAGAGAATGACAGTATCTATTCAATTTCCTCTACACCCCATCAGGCAGACAAAAAGGCCACTGAGGAGGACAGGAGACTCAGTGACTCAGACCACAGTAGTTGGTTTCTCTCTTCTTTGTTTCTGTCTCCATGAGGGATCACCTGTTACCTTATCAATCCCAGTGGGATAAAAGGCACTAAAATTACTGGAACTCCCTCTAAAGCACCTGGAAACATAATGGGAGGGAAATACAGAAAAGAAGTCTCAAGGGAAAGTAAACGGAGAGAAACATTTACATCTGCTCTTCTTTAATACTCATGGCATAACTTCTTTTCCATTTTTAGACAAGGTTATTAGAAAAAGCAAATCAATCAGACAGACATTTTCTTTATCTTCAGGCCTTCTCCCTCCAGAATATGATTGTTCAACAACTGGTCCAGAAAGTGGATCTGACACAGAAAGTGGTTTTAAGATAATAACCTGCATATTGAGCAGCTAAATCTTTTGTTTATCTTGGGACAGGCAAGGGAAGTGGAGGTCTGAACTGACTGGCTGGGAAACACCGATAGCTTTGGCATTCGTGACTCAAACAATGAACATCTCTGCCTATCCATCTCTGAATATGAACATCATTGGTGATTACACATCAGTCACTCTGGCAGTTTGAAAAGTAGCTTGTTTGAATCAGCATTAACCGCAAATGCCATGACTCTCTAGAGGAATATTGAAAATGTGTCTAGAAGTCCTTCATGTGGTACCAGTCAGCAGGTACTGTTCTTGTCTATATCAGGAGAGATCCACAATGAAACAGGACAACAAACGTCAAAATAAAAACATGAAAAAGACAAACAAAGTAGGAAACAGGAATAGAACTCCAGTAAGACATTTTGGCTATTCCCTTAGGGGAAACACAATTTCATCAGTAAGTTAAAAAATAGGCTCAAAAATGCAAAGAAAGGGAAGTATGTCAGACATTGGAAATCAGCCTAGTGATGTAATGTCAAGAAACATCGGTGGATGCAACTGAATAGGTAGGTAGGGGAAAATGTTATTTGTACATAAGCTCCAGTCTCCTGCCAGTGATACTAGATCTGACCTTCTTTTCTATGCTCCCTTCCTCTCATATACTCACCATTTCAGGGTCTAAAACCATGGGTGAAAAATGAAGTGGGCAACAATCACAGCCTGAAAGGAGGTGTTTCACCACCTGCATCCCAGCCTTGAATGAGTTATCTGGGGCCACTCTCTGCAGTGCTGGGCAGCCCTGGACTGGAACAAAGTCAGCTGCACTTTCAGCACAATTGTCAAGAAACCCAAACAAAGCAAGGAAAACTCCTGCATTCTGCATGGTTGTTTCCCTCCCCAGGACTTTGTACTGAATTTTTTTCCCAGAAGAGAGAATTCAAATTATTTCACATCTCAGTGGTAATGTGGCTTCAATACTCCAAGAGTGACAAGTACAGAAAATTGTTTTTTAAAAAACATTTAATAACTTAATATTCACATCTTTGAACTGCTGCATGAAGTGCTACCCAAAAGCTAAACATTGTTAAGAGATCTCTTGGCTCCATTTATCCTGTCAGGATCCTTTACCACCAAAGCACTGACAAAACTCTTAGCCACTGTTCATGACATCAACAGGAACACGACGTGAAATTTATAGCAGAATACTAAAATTGAAGGAGCTTTCAGTTTCACTTTATGCTATTAACCCAGCAACATCAGCAAGCTCTTTGACATCATACCACGAATCAAAAAAATCACATTCAGTGCAAAGCACTGAAATGCTATGATATTTCTTATGTAGGGGGACTTAACAATGCTAACTGCAGAGTCTATAAATCAGTTTCTCTACAGAACTCTAAAGTCATAGGTGACAAATATAAATCTTTTGCTCATAATACCCTTCTTGATCTTTTCATGTTATTACTGGACTTCCTGGTTAAATTGTTGCTAAAATAAGTTGCTCTTTTTTCCTACAAAATTTGCCAAACCAACTTCTGGAATGCATTTCTATTGTCCTTTACCAAAAGAATTCCTGTAACATTCCCACTGACCTAATTGCAGGTTTTGGCCTGAAAAGATGACACGTTTATGTGAATCTGGTAAAGCTGTTGAAGCAGGGATACTAGAAATGAAGTACCCTTCTGGCCCCTTTCATCAAGCTCCAGGCTGAATCCCCTTAGGAATGTGATGGCATTTCTTCTCCCTGCTTTTTTTCTAAAATCCTATTCTAAGCTGCTTAAAAACAAAACAAAACAAAAAAAAAAAAA